>OX235273.1:115733175-116202964 GCA_944472155.2 Trichobilharzia szidati | reverse complement strand
ATTGTGTAGTTATGTTGAAAGCCCTAAAGGAAGCTGTAGATCCGCAAACATTCAAGGCCACTACTGAGAAACTGAAACATGATACTACAAACAGCACATTCACTTTAAGCATTAGAGGGAAGTCAGAGATATTATTTAGCATCACAGAGGATTCCTGTATGGGAGAATACGGCGACTCTGTTAAAGTGATGTTGAGGCAAACCAGTATAACTTTCTTATAAAGGAATAAACCACTAGACAAGAAATGGTTTCCTATAGACACATGAACTCTTCAACCAACCACTAACTACAAATTCTTCCGAAATAACTCTATCAGACAAAGAAGTATTAGTGAGCATCAAACAGCTGTCTTGAATGGAACAAATCTACTGAAAGTCAGAAAGGCAACAGGATTTACATAGTGGCATAAAGACGACTTCAATACCACAGGGTGCAATATTCCAATCTTTATCAGCCTCATTCAGCAGCTTTGTGCCAATGCCACATGTCTCGTGATCCACAAAGGGAAACTCAGCAAAGCACATGAAGTGAACACAGGGATAAGATATGACTAACCAATACAATAGATGATATTCCCGAGTGTGGCACATCGTGGGGAGCGAGAAGACAGGAAGACGTTGAACGAATAAGAAGATTCTAAGAGATCTGGAATTCGCAGAAGTTTTACGTTTAACGCTACACAATCGAAGACTAACAGACGAAAACCAACAAACTTACAGAAGGAGCAGTTAACAGGACTAATGAATTCAAGTTAACGTAGAGAAGAGATAGCTGAGGAGGTGACTTAAGCACAAATCAGTATCAATGGAGGTATTTTGGGAATTGGTGCCTCTTTCACTCACCTGGTTAGACATCGTCATTTCAACTACTGCAGGCACAGACGACGATATCACATCCAGCCAGGATCAGAGAGGCGAAAGAGACCCTGTTTCAGTGTGGAAAAAAGCAGCATTAAACATATAGTATAAGATTCGTATTTTGCACAATAATATCCAATCAGTTCCTATATACGGTTCAAAGATTTGGTTAGTGTACTAACCACTTACAGGATCTTAAAGTGTAGAGTGAAAACAACTGTTAATGAACCGCCTCCACCGATTACTTTGTCACTCACATCGACACTTTGCTTTGAATTTTCAATACAGGTATTTGTGGCCAATGCCATAGAATTTCGTATAGATTTCAGAATGATGAATTATTTTATCAGTGGCGATTGGTGTTGATCGAGCAACTTCATCATATTTCGTATTTGCTTCTAGTCCTCTCTCTTCTGAAAATTTGCCACCTTTTGCCTGTGTTTGTTGCATTTCGGATGATATGAGACACACATCATCGAAGAAATCCTGGTTTTCTTAGGTCTTTTGTTCAGTCTAGTGTATGCCTCTTTTATCACTCTCAGCAAATTGCTAGGTGATCCAGTTCACCACAGTTTATGAATATTGGAGACCTTATCCTCTACAGAGTTGAAGTAGTTTTCAAACTACTTCTCAAAAGAAGTTTCGAAAGTGGAGTGGAAGTTCTGCTGCACTCCATGGCTTGTTCGATGGTGATACGTAGCGTTGCGATTTGACCACTGGACGACTTTTTTAATGAATTCCGCTTATTCACAACGGTGGTTTCCATCCAAGGCATATTTTAGTCGTTCAGCAATGATTCGGCATGGTGTTGTTGTTGTGATATGTATGCATGTGTATTTGTCACTTTGACAAATAAGTCTTTCTTCTGCTGTGTAGGTACCTTCACTTTCACTCACATCTTCTGGATTTCGAATTTGAGCATATTCGTTGGCATATTCGGTCTCGTTTGAAGTGCTTCTGGCCTGATTTCAGCTTATCTTAATCGATTTCTGGCTTTTAGTAAACTAACGGAAATCAGTAATTTTGGTTTCTGTAGGTGCTTTGCCACTTTCACTTTCAGAGTTCTAGTTTTTGTTAAATCATGCTTCCTAAGTTTAGTATCTGATTGTCTTCAAATTTCCCTTCATCCTGAAGTTTTTGAGTGCTGATGTTGGCTAAAAGTGTTTCACTTAGGCCTACCAACTCTCCATCTTTGCAAAGCGTGGTTTCCAGTGTTTAAACCACTTGCCCGACACAATTAAGAAAATAAAATTCAAGACGGTGTGTTTGGACACGACTGACTCTTCGAGATAAGAAAGAGAGTAAATATAAGAGATAAAAGAATTCGAAGAGGTATACGATGAGTAAGATGCAGTAAAGTTTTGAAAGAAAATCTGCCCGCTTCCAAAGACTGCCTAAAATATTTTTCGTGGTAATATCAGTAATGTAATAAGCATCAACCCTGGGAATGTCAGTGTATCTGTATGAATATATGGAAAGACACGGTTACTAGCAGACGCTGTGTGAAATTTTCGAAATCAGGCAACTAAAAGGTCGTTCATTTCATATGAGTTACGAACCATGCTCAAGAATATTTAGTTGCTTTGATGGCTATTAAAACTGTGACTCCTACATTGGAGGTAGATAAGTGGGTAACTCCCTGACTGATCATTCTATATCTGAACAGTGCTAAAAATATTTTTCATGCTAGATATAGAATACGTAGTGTGCTGTTTCCGATTAGCTGCCTAATGTTCCTGAAAAATGAAAAATGTTCAACTCATTATGGTTAAAACAGTTCACTCTAATTCTGACACCATTAGTATCAAAAAGTGAATGCACACATATGGGAAATAATCCCCCATTTCCAGGTTTGCAAGGAGTTATAGTCTAGCGTATGCAAAAGGACAGCTTCATTTTGATAACGCTATCCTTACACACTATTCAGATAAATTGGAGGGAGGGGGTTATTGATAAACGGAGCAGTCTTCACAGTATCAGTTGCAAGTGTAGACAGTAATGGTGGTTAGCATTTCATAAAATGTGTCATTAACAGGAGCAGAATCTCTTAAACGACTTATTCTACGTTCTTCTCTTCATTTTATTATTTTATCTTTAGGACACAAATATTCTAGTAAGTAAACATGGTTGAATAATTTTAGTTTTTTTCAAGAGTATAAGACGCAACTGTCAGCTTTATCAAAATTTCTATTTGTGACTTTACATATTCAAAAGTACTGAAGATTATCGATTCATGTTTGACTGAAATTAGGGGTGGTTGGCCTAAAAGATCACTCATTCTTGTTAAGGCTGCAAGTAATACAGCATCTTATTACAAAAATATGTGACCGAGAAGTGTGAGGTGATTCATATCAACCAATTGCTGATGAATATGTGGGACAGTAGAGTCATGAAAATAAACTAATTAGCGAACCCTGAAGAGAAACATTCACTTACACAGTGTGAATGCTTTATTAAATTGTAATAATACGAATTCGCGTTTCAATGGCAAAAATTGTCGTCAATCCAAACCAGAGAATGATGACATGGTTGAAATATCTCAGAAATCATACTGAATTTTAGGTTCGTGAAAACCAGAATGAATAAAAGAATGGAAGTTTGAATGGAGCTCGACTGACAATAACTCAGTAAATAGCTCATATCTTAGCTGTCTAGCATTGTAAATAACTACAATACCTACTCGACTTTAAGGCATATCTTAATATTTGAAACAAGAAGACGCGTAGCAAATGGAAGGAAATGACACATATACATAAAATCATCAAAGATACGTAACCAGATAACCATCGATCTATGTTTTACTAACGCTAATGAAAGATGTGAATGGTTTCAATTTATTTCAAAAGTTTTTTCTCATCCCATAAGATATACAATCATTTTGTTCAAAAATAAAGATGGAACTAAGGTTAATGAAGAGGGTAAGTCAAATATCTAAAGAGATTTGATTTCGTGAGTCAAATAGAAGGTTCGATAATTCCTTTTGTTTCTTGACGTAGAATTTCAGTTCGACATACTTGACAGTATTTTTCCTGTCATACTGCACATATAGGATAAGATATTTGAACTAAAAATGGCTAGAGGTGAAAACAGTATCACAGTAATTTCACAAACCAACATGCGACTATCGAAACCCAAATGTCTTTGTGTTTCCCTGAGTTATATCAAACAAATTAATCCATTTTGCCGATAAACCCCACCACAAATAGAAATTTTGACTACCACCATAATGAAATTTCAGTGTTTTTCTAATCATAATCTCTGCAGGTGTTCAAACTGGCACAATTTTCACACAACTTTGTTTCTGGTTTTATTCGGTGATTTCTGCTACTAGTGAATAGTTCAACAAATCGTACACGAATGTTGATTCTCACCTTCACTGTCATAGCCGAGTAAATCACATAAACAGTTTGACGTACACACAACCTAGAGATGAACGTTCTGCCTACAGTATCAAAGATGCTATGCCTTATTCTAGTAGTTCCAAAGAAACAGGAGGAACTGTTTCACGAGTTGCAGTTGAGAATTTCTCAAACTCAGCTGGTGTAAAACTGCAACTGTCGGAAAATATACAGCAAAGAACAATATTGCACATAGGCGAATCCCCAGATAAACTGGGTGATTACCGAAAAAACGGAGAAGTCTACATAGTTTCAGTTGCAAGTGTACACAATACTGCTGAGTAGCATTTCATATAATGCAGCATAAATAGGAATGAAATCTCCTAAACGACGTTTTCTGCTTTCTTGTTTCCATTTTATGATTTCATCTTCAGGACCGAAATATTATAGTATGTAGACATACTTGAAAAATTTTCTTGTTTTTTCAAGAGTATCTGCAGGCGTTATCAGAATTTCTATTTTGAACTTTACGTATTTAAAACTACCCAATGTAATCGATTCATGTTTGGCTGAAATAAGTGATGGTCGGCATATTCAATCACTTATTTATGTTAAGTGAATTATAACCATAGAAAGTGTTTGAAACAGAACTTTAGAGAAACTCTCTACTCAGAGTTACACTTATTCTCTCAAATAGTTAAGCAAAAGAAGCCTGAAGAGGGTTTTTAATGTAAGTGTCGAACTTGAGCACTGAGGTAGAATTTAGTTACACATTAGACAAGTTTATTTTAAATATCACACAACGATGCAGTACCAACAACTGGATGACATCTCGAGCACGAATTATTGCTCAAAATCATATAGATTTTAGTCACTCGGTTTCATATTTAATCCTATGTATATAAATTCTCTCTATTCCGTCCCTCCAACTTGCCTTTGTGGTTTGTTGTAACTTTCTTTGTCTCCATTATGCGCATTGCGTCATTCCAATTGCATGTGTGTGGTGATGAGTCGATAAACAAAGCTTCAGTGATGAACCTCTCTCTCTAATTAAATTTATAACTTTCTAATACTTTCACGCTGTCCTATTCCATTGCACGATTACGTGCAAGTGAATGTAGTGCAACGGCTGAGTTTTCTTCTAGGTTATCAGACTAAACAAGGTCAATTATTCTAGGTCTAGCTAGATTTTTATTTTCCAATAATTCAGTTAACACAAACCTAATATTTTCAGATTTATTCATAATAATGATTGCAGCGAAGAAAATTTTCTTTTCGACGAAGTCGTCATCTAGGCTGTACATTCGTGTATTTATATCAAATGGATGGGAAAGTTCCAGAATAATTTCCGGTTAAGGGTCAAATTAATAAAAATTACAACTGGGAATTAGAATACCATAATAAACAGGGGGAAGCGGAAAACTCAAACGTCACAGCATTCTGGTTGAACACTCTTGGATTAATACCACTTCAATTAGTTCATTCACAAATTATAACTTTCAATAAATATATGCTTAATATAGCTGTAAAATAGGCTTTAGCTTGAATCAACACACTGCAGATTTGGTATTTCTTGGGTAATTTGCATTGTTAGACTGTCCATTCAGATTGTTCAAGAGGATTCATGCAGATATTAAAACGAATTGATTCCTGTATTCTAGTTCAACGTACCCTTATGAGGTGAAGTACAGAGTATTCAAGGCTAAAATTCGTTGAAATCGCTGTGAAGCCTTCCATAAGACTGCAAGCAATATAACATCTTTTTACAAAAACAGGTGAACAGGAAATGAAAGGTGATTTATGTCAACCAGTTGATGATAAACATGTGGAACAGCAGAGTCATGAATATAAAAAAGTTAGTAAACTCGGGAGAAGCATTCACTTTGACAGTGTGAATGCCTTATTAAATTGCAATAGTACGAAGTCACTTTCCTATTACACAATCGTCGTCAAGTCAACGAAGCCAAGGATGACGTAGTTGAAATATCGCAGAAATCATGTTGAATCTCTTGTCTGTGAATAAAAGAATGGAAGTCTAAATAGAAACTAACTAACAATGATAGCTTATGTCTAAGATGTCTGGCACTGTAAGTAACTACGATACATTGTCGACATTGAAGCATATCTTAATATTTGAAACAAGACAGGTAGAGAATGGCAAGAAATGGCACATATACATAAAATCATCAAATATATGTGATTGGATAACCACCAAACTATGTTTTACCAACACTACTTAAAAGCTGTGAATGGCTATAATTCATTTCAAAAGTAATTTTTCATTCCATAAGATGCATAATAACTATTTTCTAAAATGTAGGTCACATTAACATCAATGGAAAGGGTAAGTCTGATATCTAAAGAGATTTGATTCCGTGAGTCAAATGGAAGGTCCGATAATTCCTTTTGTTTCTTGACGTGCACATATGGAATTTCAGTTCGACATACTTAACAGTATTTTTCCTCTTAAACTGCACATATAGGTTAAGATATTTGGACTCAAAATGGCGAGAGATGAAAACAGTATCACAGTAGTTTCACAAACCAACACAAAACTTTCGAAAGCCAAATGTCTTTGTGTTTCCCTGAGTTATATCAAACAAATTAACTCATTTTCCAAATAAACCTCATCAACAATTAGCTGAAGTGAGAAACAAACAAGAAAAAACTTGTTTACCTGCCAAATTTAATCGGGAAGGACTAGATGATGTCTCTGGTGGGGAATATTTAGCAAAGGAGATAGTTGTAGAAAAGGATAATTCTCAAGCCCATTTGACATAAGGAGTACAGAAACAGATAGACGCCAGTTAAAGTCAATGACAATAACATACTCGCTTTCAAAGTTGACATTAGTGATCCGACAGTAATTGTGATCAACAAAAACCATGAAGGCTAATGAATACCTGAAAGGAAGTTCGTATCATGAAGATAATAGACCTGGAATTATGTCGTCAGTAAAACGCTATTAGCAAGAATTTCCCACCCCACATATTCTTCACAGCGAGTGATTTTGATTACCTTCTAGTTGGCCGGTTTTTCGCCTCATATAAATAATTCTAGCATGATATTCAGAACTAGTGAACTTCACAAATCATTTTATTCTATAAGTAAGATATTTTGATCTAGAAATGTCACAGTCTATAAGTTGTCTATGCAGCATTATGCTACTTGAGATCTGAGCTGTGAATGCAAGGCCACTCAATCTACGAAGGTGCCAAGTGAAATATTTTATAAAGCAATCAATCTTGCTTAACCTTTGAGGTTTCCAGACCCCATGAAAAGTATTTACAGACAGATGATCAGCTGCAGCGAGATCACAAATATGTTTTTGAACACTATTCATAAAACACTCCCATCTATTTAAATAAATGACAAAGTGGTTTCTTATATATACATATTTGGCCACCTGGAACAGGTCCAGTCTAAACGACTGCATTCCACAGGCACAAATATTATAGTTCAGAACAGCTTAGGGAATTATATTCAATGAAATAAGAAGAAATAACAACCAATACATTCAAAACGAGAATTCGTACGATTCTCTTGGTGCTGGATGCTTAAAAATCATTGATGGTAGTTCTGTATAAATAAGTCTTGTGAAGTTAAACTTGGAATAATATTGTTTGTTGTTTTCCAAATTCTCCTAATAAAATTCACTCAGTAGTTTCTTGATTTCCAGACATAACTTGTCGCAATCGTGCCACGTACGTCTGACACAGCACACTGTTTATCGTTCTCTTAATTTTACCTGCAGTGTTCACATGAAATTCGTGACGTTTGATGCAGAATTTAGTTCTCATGCAGCTGTCGTTTGATTTCAACATTTAACAGTGAGTTCAAATAAATAGATCAACAAAGCACTGTTAGCAGTGATAATGCTGAGAATAAATCTTCCTCAGTTTATCCGCTGATACTTCACTGTTGGCTGATTCGACATAGTCTAAAGCGGTGAAATCACTTGAAATTAAACATAGTGAACTCAATTTAAGAATAAATGTCGCTCAATACTAAACAAACTCCCTTCACTACCTATTTTAGTATTCCAACTCTAATAACAGAAGCTTTATTTATCGAATCAGCCGCAAATACGTGTAATGGGAATGATTCAACACCTGTCCAATCAGACGTCTGGAAATTTCTACTACCCCTCTGCGACAAATAGGAAAGAATAAAGAAAACTATAAAACGAAAGTTTCAAAGTTGTATGCGTTTAATTGATATGATTATGAACAGTAATAAGTTGTGTTTGAAACACTGCCATCCAGTAAATAATACTGTTTCACTGTTTGGTATATCTAATAAATGAATTAATATGGAATTATATTCCACCGCAGTACCACTACCACAGTTTCACACATATATTTGTCTGTCCACCCTACTGTGTGGTCGTGTTTTAATCTATGTAGCGTAATTTTTGAGTTTTTCTGAAATACCTGTCTTCGTGGAGTCAGTTATTCTAAGTAATTTAGAAAAAACACTCAGTGATTACACTGTGTTGATTAACACACAACGACAATAGAGTTAAACAGAGTTGAAATTCTAGATAATAATGTGAGTAGGTAGAGAGACAGAGAGAGGTTGAATATTGAATCTTTGGTCATACAATCTACACCCAGCAGATGCAATAAGAATGACTCATCATTCTTACCAAGAATATGGAAACTACTACTGCCTGTCGAATCAAGAGATAATGGAGAAATAATGGAGTTATGAAAACGAGATCAGAAGGTTATGTGAGCAACTTGTTATTATTACGAACAGTAAATTGTGCTCGAAACGTCGTCATCAGTAAATATTACTGCATAACACTGTGAGACTTTATCAAAATAAAGTTTTCCCTATAATGGATTTCGACTCTACCAAAGTGCTCAAGTTCTATTCTTATATCCAATAAGCAATTAACTTCAGTGGAATGGAAGTATGTGTGAGGGTCAAGAAAAAGTTAAGAATTTATGTGAATTTGCATTAAATAAAGCGAAGAAATTCGCCCGCGGGGAGTATCAACACACAAAATTAGATGTATTCATAAAAGCGTAAATAAAACTCACACCTGTCAAAATGTTCTTTCGTTTCTTCTTGTAGAGTGGGGTTTTGTGGGCAAACCTGATAACTGATCTGCATGGTCATCGACTGATTTATTGGACGAAACTACTTCACACCTTCTTCGTCAGTGAGAGTTTTTCATTTTATGTGTTGCAGAACACTGATTTTCTGTTTTAAAACTAGTATTTTTTTTCCCTTTGTTTGAACATTTCAATTACCAGGTACTATGTTTGCTATTTGGATTTTGCATTCATATGACGCCTTTCAACACAATTTACACTGCATTTTCTTAAATTTTTGTGTAAACATGAATGTCTCTTCGTCAATGTTGTTCGTAACAAATGTTCATCATATATTGACAAATAACCCTAAAACTCGAAGAATAACATGCCAGAAGAATACTCTCTGTTCATTAAATGGTGTAGTCATAAAAATAAACATTTATTTGAGTTGATATAAGGCATAACCAGTGGTATTCTGACATAAACGAATTCATTTTGTATGTTGCTCACTTTTTGGAAAACTGTGTTACAAACGGGAATTCGCGTTTGCCTCTTCAACCGAATTAGTTCAGTTCCGTTGGCCCTCTTGCCATAGTAAGCACGAAAAATGAATAAAACGTTGAGGATTTGTCTCATTGATGATTACCTCTGTTACTTCTTGAATTATTCAATATTTCATGGAGTTTCGCTAAAGCCAGGGGTTTGGCGTTAGTGTTTAACCTGGTTTTGCAATGCATCTTTAACTGATGTCAGCTCATGATGAAATCCTCCAACCAAACAAACTAAATCCATACAAAAACCAATACTTGAAAATCAGTCTAATGCTCACCAGTGACTGGCCATATTCAGGCAGAAACCTGTGGTTCTAGTGGGAAGTCTTGACCAGTAGGGTGCAGCAGGTTGAAGGTGAGGTAGTAACTTATAAAAGAATATATTGCGAAGTTGCCGACCTATTTCATGTATTGGCAGAATTTAGAATTCATTGGGTCAGATCCTCTTGGCGTAATGGTCTGCAAGCTCGCCTTGTAACAGGAAAGTCTTGTGTTCGAACCCCGGTGGCTGCGTACTGTGAAGAGTCCCAAACTAGGCTGACGAAACATCTGTCCAGTACTCCCAGTTTGTTTTCCAATTGTTCTCTAACTGATATCAGCTCATGATGAAATCCTCCAACCAAACAAACTAAATCCATACAAAAACCAATACTTGAAAATCAGTCTAATGCTCACCAGTGACTGGCCATATTCAGGCAGAAACCTGTGGTTCTAGTGGGAAGTCTTGACCAGTAGGGTGCAGCAGGTTGAAGGTGAGGTAGTAACTTATAAAAGAAGACATTGCGAAATTGTCACCCTATTTCATGAATTGGCAGAAGTTAGAATTCATGGACTGGCTGACCCTTGGTTTAGGTCTCAGTGGCTCAATGGTTTACGAGCTCGCTTGTCTTTTAACCATAAGGTCCTCCGTAATTATTCTGGTGGTGGGCGTCTACCGCTGAAGAGCCTCAAACTAGGCTGACGAAACAACTATCCAGTACTCCCAGTTGGTTTTCCAATGGATCTCTAACTGATATCAGCTCATGTTGAAATCCTCCAACCAATCAAATAATCGAATTACTTAAGCGAGATCAGAAGGTTGCGTGAGTAGTGTTTTGATATGATTACGAACGGTAAATTGTGCTCGGAACTTGATCATCAGCAAATATTACTGTATAACACTGTGAGACTTTATCAAAATATAATTTTCCCATAATGAAGTTATGCTATACTAAAGTTGTAAAATCGCATTTAAATACATAAATTAACACAGATACAATTATGAAGGCGAATAAAAGGTGACAATTATTTTCAACTAGATATGGTTTACAAGAGGCTTAGAAACAAAATTACACAAGATTAGGACGAATTACAGATGTGTAAAAATGTTTCTATAATCATTCTTATACTAAAGTGTCCAAGTTCTATTCTTATATGTCATAATAATAAATTTCTTAAGAACCTAAACGAATTTATTTTATATCTTGCTTACTTTCTGGAAAACTGTGACGCAAATGGTAATTTGTGTTTGCTTCTTTGTGATTCGTCAAATGAATTAGTCTACTTCAGCTTTCCTTCTTGTCACAACAAGTGCATAAGTTGTACAAAACCTTTAACATTCTTCCCAGTGATGACTGACTATGTTACGTCATGAATTCTTCACTATTTCACTCAGTTTCGCTAAAGCCAGAGGTTTAACATTTGTGTTGTTCAACATGTAATCCGACTCATGTCTGTGATTACAGGGGGGGGGGCAACCCAAGCACTAAGAAAATACCACTTAGTAATACATATAAACTTACTCATGTGGGGAGAATGTTATAAAACATGCGTTATTCTGAGGCTATGGCAGCTTAAGTAGTGTTTAATAACAACGGATATTTCGCTGTTCAACCATAAAGCTTAGGCGATGCAAAACAGCTGAAAGACTTTTGTGGTGGTTAGATAACCAATCAAATTCATTTGGCGCGTTTTGTATTTCATAAACAGTGTATTGCAGAGTATGCTGAAGCAACAGGAATGCGGAGATTGGTGCCTCATCCTCACGTAAGGAATATTTCTTTAGTGCACTTTGCTTAGCACTAGTAATTTCTCTTTTCTAAACTCACCATTTCTTTACTTGCTTCTTCCTGTCACCACCTCTGAACATTGTTCATTTTCCTACGTGATAAATGTTGGGACATTATCTTTAGGCCTTCAGTTTCATACTTTTATAGTAATACTCTCAGCCATCCACTAATGAAGTTGTTTTAAACAAGCTAGAAAACATCTCAATGATTGCCAACCATAATGTCATAACAAAGATCTCCTTGCTTAGTGCTGATAATATGACACTGAATAGTGGAAAGTATATCTCTCTTTCAACAAAGCTTAATTAATAAGAAACTCAGAGAGCTACGATGGCCCCCAGGACAAACAAATATATATGTTGTCAGTGGAATTTCTCACGGGTACTTTGGCGTTCAGTGTGACTTGTGAGGCTATACTTTTTTTCAATTACTTTACGTTCTTAGTCGAACATAGGGCTCCAAGCTAGTGATTTGAAGTTTCTGTAGCAGTAGTGATTTCAGGATGGGGTTGCTAACCTCATGCCCAACCTTCGCTCTTTACCAGTCTTACTACTGGCTTAGCGAGGTAAAGGAGTGAGTCTGTTGCCAGGATTCGAAACCCGGGGCACCTGCGTGGTCAGCGAGCGTTCTATCGCTGTGTCACCGACCCAATACTTACAGGGACCAAATAGTTAAATACTTGATTGTAAGTAATGTATTAGCAAGTATTCAGCTACACTTCAACGTATCTCTTATTGAAACGACGTTGAAGCAGAAGCAGCTATTTGACATGAAAGCCGAAAAGTCACAAAGTCTTATGGAATTAACACGAATCAATAAAAAGAGCCTGCCTAGTTTTGTTGAATAACTTTCGTCATAAAATATATCCGTAAACGGAGCAAACATGGAATGAATGCAGAATGAAAACATAGTAATATCAACGTAACGTGTCATGCAAGTGCCTAACAGCTTACGATTGTTGGTGTGAAATTCGGAGGCAGATGAAAGTGAACTGCATCTCATCAAAAAGGGCTTGAGTACATATTGCAACAGGTGTCGATGGATGGCAACATGGGATACTTCATGTAACACAAACACCAATCTCGAAATATGTACCACATTGTACTCCTACAACATAACTGTGATGTAAAGAGGCTGGTCTATTCATTTCAACCAGAATAAAAACCACAAATACGAAGAGCGATGCTAACAGTAACTGGTTATTGTTTAAGGAAAATTTCCTCTTGTTCATTATTTTACTTAGACGGCTAACACTGTGTGTACCTAAATCTAGTTAAGTTTTCGGCGGAAGCACTCACTCACAGCACATATATTATGAGTTCATTCTTCTGAGTGTGGTGATTGTGTATAAAAATCTCATGTATAATATGACGATTAGAGAATATTTCATTCTTTACTTAGACTAACAAACTCCATTTGAAAAAGGCAAGATAGCAAATATTGATTCACTAATTAGCTCTTACAGAAAGTCAGAAAGTTAAACATCAACACTGTCACATCAAACTAAATAAAAAGTTCGGTTTATATATATATACATGATATCTAATAGAAAATAAAATAAGTGACTCCTAAGATTTTGAAATTTGAGCATCTTTTCTAAAGAGTTATCCATAAAAATCACTTCAAATATCTTGACAATCTCACAGTTAAATTTAAGGTCATCTGTGTTTCAAATTCGACCACTCCCATACTAATTCAGCTTTTATTGTTTCACACCTTTCAACTTTTCCACTTTAATGTACCTCAAAATTGTTAACTTTAAAAGTAGAGACTTTGTTCATCAATGCAACCTCTCACACCCTCAGACACTGTGAAATTGTAATTTTAAATTTTTTTCATGAGATTTATATCGTTGGGCTTGGCTTTTTCGTTAACATTCGAAGAATGGTTTTTATCAGTAACTCGTTTTCAGTGTGATAGAAGTATGGTAACACCTTTCTGTATTTGATATTTTATGGTATCGTTTAGGTTATAAACGTTTGAGGCAATTCTCTAAATATTAAATAATAATTTCTTTCATCTTGCTACATATGTTGTACTTTCTCTGCCCAAGCTTCTCTATGGCTTTTGATTTATTTGTTCTCTAAGCCGATTTATTTAACTGTGGAGCTTTCAATATCTTTCTAGACAACTTCTTCAGCACAAACCTTATTAATATAATATGAACTTGTCTGAATTCGCCATGTATGACGATATAATTGTACCTCCTGGCAACTGCTGTTGTGCTTGGCAGTCAATTTACACTGATTATTTTAATTAAGTTGAAATTTGAACTTTTTTAACATTTTATTTATTCTATATTATTTCGTGCATCTGGTCTGTAGTGCTGCGTTTGTTAATCAGTGATATTATATGGAGTGCCAGGCCTATAGAAGTTCCCTGACTGCAGCTTTTGTGTTTTCTCCGTTTGAAATCTCTACATTCTCCCAACCACACTGCTGTCCGTCATTATCTACATGCATCGATAAGAAAAAATACATATCGTGTGTTCTTAGATTCAGATTCGAAAGGGACGTCCAGTTTGACCAATATAGTTTTTATGATACTATATGCAGTTTATTTTGTAATTGGTATTGATCTTATCTTCTTTTATTGTTAAATCTTTTGGTCTACACAATATTGAGTTAAGTGATTCTGTTGGCTAGTGTGCTATATGGGAGTAAAATTTAATTTCTTAGTGTTGGGCTACTTAAGTTTACTTATTTGAATCTCTGCCTAGATGGTAACATACTGAAATAGATAACGGTTTCAGTTCTCAGGGAATGGATTTATATGAGATATGAAATATCAGCGACTGCAGTGGGTCACACTAACACCTGATACTATAAGTGCATATGAAAATGTCACATCTAATAATATTTTGAAAAAAATTGGGTATCCAGTAAGATGTGATAAGCTTTCTGCAAATTGCATTAGAGAATATGTAGTTTCGTCGTTTTCATTCATTAGGAAGTAAAAATTTTCAATAATAAGGACACTTGTATATCGTGTATTCCATTTTTCACATAAACAGTATTGATACGTGAATGTGCTATTTGATTTTTCTAAATGTATGGCGCACTTTATCATTCTTCACATGAATTCGCTATCCGAATGATATAGAGAATCCCGAACAACATAAATAAAATGGTTTTCGAATTCACTTAGTGTAGGTTCATTTCGTTCATGTATTCGTAACCTGATCATATGGAAGTTTCCGAGACCTATAGAATATGAATTTGTAAATAATGCTGTTCATTAGAGTAACAACACAGCCTACTTGACAAAAACTCATATTACTTGAGGTATTCAAGTGTGAAATGGTTGTCGACAAAGTGAGACGGAAGTAAGCAGAGATGGCTAACAGCCATACTTCGCAATAAGTTTCAATTTCGGAAATATACTGATGAGAAGTTTAGTCTGTAAACACTAACCTACTTATGAGTAGTTAGTATAATGATGCGCAAAATCAAAATTTATTTCACTATTATCGGTGTAAAAAAAATTGTACTAGATTGAGACTACAGACGATGAAACAGTTAATTTTGTATTTCGCTTCATAAATATGGTTTCATAGCTCACAAAATATTCCGAGAAGTTTGTTCATTCCATAATGCAGATCGTTTTCATGGCAGGAATTAAGAGGTAGAGAGGATCATTGAAAACGTATACCAAATAAGGCCAGGTGGACGCCGGGGCCTGATCAAGTTTAAATCTCACTTGTGTGTGAATTTAGTATGCTTGCGGTCTTTTCGTGAATGTACATTGACGAATAGTTCCAGCTACATTGAGATTATGCTAAGTATGCATATGTGACTCTTATAGACACTTCATGAATTGGGTGTCCCACCTGATGCTTTAGACAGGTTTATGGAAACTAGATTGCTTCTGTGAAATCAGTTGCCTGTGACTTATTGTGAATGTATTGTTTAGCAATGAAATTCAACTCCATCTTATTGTATTGTCAGTATGAATATAAATTGTCATGTGAAACACTTGTAATATCTCCTAATGCCGTGGGTTTGAAATCGGTACAAAAGACGACTGTAGTCATCTCTCATAGAAATCTGTGTACTTCATGGAAAGCGTATCTTCATTATGGTGCGCTTTCCGCGACTCACGTCATCATTAATATAACTAGCTGAAATCAATGTTTCATTTTAAATATTCCATATGAAGACGAGTATATTTTGATGCACTTTACTTTACATATATCCTAGGTGCTAATAGTATCAACTGAAGTATGGGTGGGTGCAGATGTCCGTCACTTGCAATAATATTAACTAAAATAGATTATGTCAGTAACGTTTCTCTTGTTGACTGTCTGACTAAAATGTAAATCGTAGTCTTTGTCAGACTACATTTAACTTGAAAGGTCACGATAAGCTGTGATTTACATACCTGTTTTTAATAATATCAGTTATAACCAGAATTCCGAGAGCATTTTAAGCTGACATCCAGATGTTACTGTTATATTATGATTGTTCCCTTGGGTTCCTAGTGGAACATAGGGCTTCAACTGCACGTCTCCACTTGTTTCTGTCTTCTGCAATACTTTTCACCTGTATCCATGTAAGTCCACATTGTTTCAGCTCCTCTTTACACTATCTACTGCATGTCACCTTGGAGGTCCCATTTGCCATTTCCCTTTCGTGTTCCACTTGAGCTATGGCCTGACACGCGATGTCACCCAACGGCATCCTCAGAGAGTGTCCAATCAATCTCCACTTTCTCCTGCATATTTGTTGGGCGATTGGTTCTTGTTTTGTTTGTTCCCATAGTTTCTTGTTACTGATTCTTTCAGGCCATCTGATCTTCAGTATAGAACGAATACAGTTGTTGATAAAGGTCTGCAACCTGTTGAAAATATTCTTGGTGACCCGCCAAGTTTCTGATCCATCCGTATAGCAAAACTGACTTGACGTTTGTATTGAAAATCCGAATTTTGTTGTTGATGGTGAGTGACGAAGATTTCCAGATTGGTTTCAGGTTGATGAATGTGTTTCTCGCCTTTCCAATCCTCGATTTGACATTCTCGTCCGTTCCTCCTGTAGTTGAGAGAATGCTCCTTAGATAAGTGAATGAAGTAACCTCTTTCAAATCCCTCCCGTTGATGGTGATTGGCGCTGGATGTTGTTGCTGCTGTTGTTGTTGTTGGTTGGTTGTTTTCACAGCCTCCGTGTTGTCTATGTTCACCTGCAGTCCTGTCTTCTCTAGCTGCTTCTTCGACCAGTTTGTCGGCTTTCGCTTGTAAGTCTTCGATTTTGTGTGACATCAAACATAAGTCATCCGCGAAATCCAGGTCTTCTAGGTTCTTCACGTCGGTCCAGGATATCCCTATCTTCTCGTTTCCCACTGTCTGACGCAAAATTTTTTATTTTGTTTTTTTAAAATTTTATTATAGCTTGATTCCACCTTTTTTTTGTATTAGGTATTTCTAAGTTTATCGCGCACATGATCATTCTTCAGATGAAGCCGCTATCCGAATGAGATAGAGCACCCTGAAGGGCATAAGTAAGATGGTTCTTGATTTCGCCTAGAGTAAGGACATTTTTTTCATGTCTTCTTGTGAAATATTGGAAACCCAAAGAATGATATTTCATGATTAATGCTGTTCATTGGAGTTACACTAAAGCTTGCTTGACAGGCAGTCATAATTCTTGCAGTATTCAAATGTGAAATGATTGTTGTGACGAAGTAAGATTTGTTGCTAAATTGAGATTATGCTTCGTAGCCATACATAAATCTCTTAGATATTTCGTGAATTGAGTGTGCCACTTGATTTTTTGGACAGGCGTATCGAAACTGAAGTGCTTCTGCGTTGCCTGTTTCAACGTAATTTTGTTCATGCACCAGTTGTCGAAATTAACTTATTTTTCACATTATTCTACTAACTCTAAATAAGTAGCTCAAATGCTCGAAAAATAAATTTTTGATAAGTATACGTCAACATTACCCATCCCTCCAACCTACTCGATCTAAGTTTTCATTAGTTTTAATACATCATACAATAGATATTGTAGTTTGTTTCACCTTATTACTTACAGCAATTCCATTCAGAATCTTCCTCATGGACATTTGGGGTTTCAATAATTTCTTCAATTTTTGAGCAGTCCAAGTGTCAGGAAGACATTTCAACTTTTTATGTTCTTTAACTCATCACAAAATAGTATCAAAGACTTTGAGTAGTTTGGAAACTCCCGCACTGCATGAGACCAATTAATTCAAGTGTGCAGATCAGTAAGACGTTGAGATCAAATGAAGTATGTTTATTCATTATTAATAATAATCATCATATACAAATTTCATGTAAAATGATAACTGATTAAGTAGGAATAAGCCTTCTGTCCAGTATTCTGTGGTTCTGACACCTTTCATTGAAATCGTTATTGTTATCATTATTCTTCATAACGTGCATTCAGCGGTACATCTCCAACGGAAATGATTCTCTCCCATCACATTCAAATATCTCTACGACCGTCAGCGTGCGTCGGTGGCACAGTGGTTAGGACTCTCGCTGACCATGTTCATGGTCCGGGGTTCAATCCCCTGCCGACGCACACCCGATATCTATGGTCGGCCTGCAAAATTTGGACTACCGATATCACTTGCTGAAAATTCCATACTTGTACTGAAAATACGGTGTGGCATCAAGCTGTAATCAAAAATTAAAATTAAATTAAAAATAATAGAAATAATGTTTAAATACACATTTCATGTAAAATGATAACTGATAAGGAGGGAATGAGCCTTCTGTCCAGTATTCATGTGGTTCCACTAACTTTCATTGAAATCATTATTCCTCATTGCATGCATTCAGAGTTACATCTCCAAAGAACTTGGTTCTCTTCCATCACATTCAAACCTCTCTGCCACTGTCAGCAATCTTCCAATTCCCCTTCGCATTTTCCTCATTCCTGTCAGTTTCACCTTATTACATCCGTATGAAGTGTTTCCAAAACTTTCACAATCAGTGCCTATTTTAGACGGTTAACCATGACGTGTCTAACGTATAACAAGTAATTATTATTAAAAAGAAATTCAATCTTGTCTGTGACCATGTAATTGTCAGGCAATCTGTTCTGTATTGAACCTCGCTATGAGACTGTACATTCAATACTCCAGCAGACACTCTAGAAGCATTGAAGTTGCCGCAATTCGAATTAGGGTTACTGAGGAAATTCATTCAACTACTGGAATGAAGGTTGGACTACTAATAAGTAGTGTACTCAAATCAGAAAATGAAAAAAATTGATGGTGGAATTTCAAAATAGTTTTATATGATGCAGTACACACATGCACTTCTGTTTGTTAATGTGAACAAATAATGAAGATTTATTTGATTAGGACAACAAGATACATTTTGTGAGCGGTATGACTAATGGTGACAATTCACAGAACGTGGGTATATGTCACGACAATGATTTTAAAGCATTTGAATAGTCGACTTCACACAAATAGGCAAAACAATTCGAGATATAATCACCCAATAAATGACAAAATTTGTGTTTCTTCACGTGTTGAGCTTCTGACAGTGACTTGACTGAAGAGAATATGAAGGTAAATGAAAAGTTTTGTGACCATTTGAAATTCATCCAGAAAACGAAATATACTTGAGATATACTGCTGCCAAGCAGTCATGGATTAATCCATTTTGTTCACGATGCATCCACAAACGTCTAATACTCACATTTAACTGTATGACATGATTTGCTGTTGAGCACTATTTTCACGTGAAGATCCCGCACAAGAAGTAAATAAGTATTTTTTCATATGGAATTAAAGATAATTTTCTCCTATGTGGCAACACGTTGTTCAGAATGAAATCATACTCCTCAATTCATAACAGAGAATCTTGAGATGAATGGTTTCTCAGAAAGTACTTAGAATGCAGTTTTGTCAACTCAATGTGATTTCATATACTGAGGTGAAAAATGCTGTATTTGCCTTCATGTCATCATCGTGAAATCACGTAGAGCATTAGAAACAGCTTGAAGAACATTTCGTAATAGTTGGTATTAATCAGTGTGGCACCTTCACAAGTATTCAAAAGTGATTCTTTTTCTAACATTGAAGAGTGAGAAGCATAATGACGAAATGAGAGGCATTCAGAATTATATCGCTGGCAGTGATCAGCTTTACACTTAATTATATAGAGGCGCTTCGTAATAACCTTGTCTTATTGCCGTGACATAATAACATAAGCAAGAGAATCTGATCGACGCATCGAGGTAGTTTATTCGAGTTGCCTTACTAGTAAATTTTTGTCATGGTAAATAATGAAGCACAATCTACAAACGTTGATGAGTTAGTTTTTTATTGCGCTATTTCATGTTTTCATTCTACTCTGACTGATATTTTTGAAGCATCATATTTTTCAGGGATTTGTGTGAACTAGATCATCTGAAAACATTTTGTCGTGTGACAGAAGTCATTGTCTTGATTTTGGATGAACGTTTCTTCGCCACCTACTCATTATGTGTCCACTGATTAGTAGTTCTTCTTGATCAGATAAAGTAACAAATTAGGACACGTGATATGCCTTTGGTTCCTGGGTAAATGTCGTGCATTCATTTACAGTGAAAACGTTCTGTCTCAATCGTTCAGTGTACTATTTCAGAGAAAATAATTACCATAAGGTTGTCAGGCAATTGAAAAGTATTCATCACTTGTTAATGGTCTCCCAGTTGTCAGTGAATTTCTTGAAATACTTTTAGGCAGAATATAATCAACCACAATACGACTGCATCGCCTGTTAAAATGATCATCGGTGTATGCTTGTATATGTGCTTTGTCTCATATGAACATGATATTTACCTAATTTTGACCAACTCAGAAAACTTTCGTAATTGTACTTAGCATTCATTGAATACCAGTGAACTGGTAAACAACACGGAAACTACAGTGGTCAGACATTCGTATTCGTTAGAACTGTAATTGTAGAATTGTTTATTGTGGGTGCATATTATTAGCCGATCCTCAGCTGATAAAATAGAGAAGATTTAACGTGAAATTCTAAGGCCCACTCAACAAACAAAGTGAATTCATGTGACGAATATATTGACTGTAAAACTTCCCTGTACATCCTCATCAAAATACTGCAGCTTATTTCCCCATTTCAAGTAGTCGTGTAATAGTTACCAGTTTTTCAGTTAGACTCTGTATCATTATTTTGACATTTTCATGTCACATACTAACTGCACCCTGTTTGGACTTCTTCATCTCTGTTTCATCTTTACAGCTAATAATTCCCTTTGTGGTTGTGCTGTGATACTGACAACATGACGTCATGATTTCATTTCAGTAAGTTGAGGTGCTTCTGCTTATGACCTGTTGGGGAGTGTTATTGTGTGATTTTGGTGAACAGAATATTTGCTCCCAGCTTGTTGGGAATATATTGCTTCATTTTATGTAATCCTTTTGTATTTAGACTGGACTATACAGCTGCCTAACGGCACTATTGAGGCAATTTTGAATTTTTAAACAGCATGATACATATACAACCAGCGGGAATGTCTAAAATTCAATAAATAAATAATATCATCCGTTGAATAAGATGTAGCTCTTGTGGCTCAAGTGGTCTATTGGATAACGCTTTGGCGTTTGAAACTATGGGCACTGGGCTAAAGCCCAGGTGGGGATATCATCACTCACTGGAGAACGCAGACACACGCAGGTGACGAGTACCAAATAGGACGAATTACACATTGTTCTGGATTCCACTGCTAGTCACCATCCGACAATTAAGTAAAATACATAGTTGTTAATCACACAAAATCGTGTTTTCACCGCTTCCAGTGAGTTTCGTGGCTATGTGCCCCTGGAGGATGCTTCAGATGGCTATACGGTTGAATGCTTCTTTCGCTTATTTAATTGCTGTGCTCCTAGCTTTGGAAAATTCAGGTTAACAGAAAAACAGTGTACATAAACAATTAGTAATAATGAACATTAACTGAGTATAGTAATAGAAATAATCCATGACCACGTCCAATGTGTGAAATATCGGACTTCATGCATTAAATGAACTCTCCGTTTGTTTCTTTAGGGCTATTTTTAATAATCGTGAGTTGTTCATCAGACTTGTTCGTATTAATATAATACTGCCTCAATCAATACTCAAGCGTATAATGAATGGATGAATGAATCGCGCAGACGGACAGCGCGAAGGACAGCTGCCTTTTATGAAAGACAAACCCGCATGACAGCTTTAGAAATAACTTCAATTCCAGATGTCATATGTCACAATAAGTCGAGTATAGACAAACTGTAATATCTTTCAATCACCGAAATGAATTGATGCTACCTGAAATATTCTCAACTACTTGCGGAATGCTGCACATAGATGAGATGTCTTTACAGTCTATCAGCAGTAGGTTACGGAGGGAGTATGCCTACATAATTGGATTGCAAGCATTTGAAGACTGACTGATAAATGTATGTATGATGGGAATATTTATGTCATCTATACATTTACAAATATTTCTCACCCTGGAATATTTTCATTTAATGCCTTAGTTTCAGAATACAGAAAGGCAGTTAATCTTTCGAGCGATATTCAGTCGAACTCCAGATACAAATTTCTCCCTGTTCTGTTGAATTTCCTCGACGGAGGTTTTTAGTTGAAAAATTTATGTGTTAAAATGATGGAAAAATATTCCATTCTCCTGTAGTTTTCGAAATATAGTTTCCTATACACGACAGAGAATATTGATTTGCAAGGAGATATTGAAAAGAAGAAACGGTGAACTGCTGTAAATAGTAATGAGAATGATACGTGTGTGTATGTGTGATATTTTTTAACACGCAGAAGAAAAAATATACGATTCTTTCTCTATTGAATTTTTAAAAGCATTGCTAAAGAGTATCGAAAGCGATCGCGCATAAAAACGACTTTAAATATCTTGATATGAAGAGATTTTTTTAATGGAACAAGAACAATTTTGCTTTTTCTGTCTGTTGTTTTAGATTTGCATCTTTTCTGTTTTTACTTATCTAGGGTATTTAACTTTGATAAGCAGTAGCTTTTATTGAGAACTGTAGTATTTTCGTTACCTGATAAGTTGACTTAGTCAGATTACTGGAAAAAGTTATCGATTGAAAGTTTAAGAGTTTTATACAAAATGCATTGATTCTCTCTCTATAACTTATTGGTACATATTCTGTCACTCTGTACGACATAGTTAGTGGCACTGGATCATTTCGAACTGAGTGGGACTAACAAATTGAGGAAATTAATAGTACCCCATATTAGTTCGTCGGTGTTTTTTAGCTGCATACAACCGAGAATGGCTTAATGTCACTATTTAATGCTGGCTGAAGAAGAAACCACCAAGATATTCATACATGAAATGAAACGTTCACGCAATGTGTTTTGCACATATTCCTACCTCCTCTGGTGTGAGGCGTCAAGTACTGAAAGTTTTTCACTGACTTCTATAAGTGCTAAAATAATGGGAAAACGGTGACCTACACAACTGTCCCAATATGCGTCACTATAGCTAACACTATCGAAATAATTATCAACTTATCAGGTCAATTTATTCTAGGATGTATTCAACCAGAAATAACTAGAAATGAGGAAACTATTGACAAGTAGACTCTGACTCCATAGAGAAATAATCTGGGGACACTGGCTGTGTAGGTGTTTCTCCTAGCGGTTTACATCATACTTGACTTCAATGGACTCCCATTCCTATTGTTGTTGTTGCAGTCACCAAGACCGACTCATTGTGGTCTTATCTCAGAGCAACAATATCGGTGTCCTTTTAAATAACTAGCCGAAACTTCCTTGACATTCACACAATGGCAAAAGTCTCCAAATTCAGCAAAATACGATTGCTTGTGGTTGGAATTTATGTGGTTTATCACTGTTTGTGAACAATGAATGTTTGTTTAGTTGAACCCGTCTGTATTTAGTAGGCGACAACATTCACTACCATGGCTTAGGCATGTAGTGGTTGGCAAAGGATCGCAGCAAGTAATACGAAGTATTACTGTACACTTTACTGACTTTCATTAACAGACTTTGCACACAGAATCAACAATCGTATAATCTTACTGTTTTCTGCTATTCTACGCTGGTAAGTGAGCATAATAGTCAGCATTTTAGGCGTAGTCTTCTGAAACCAGCAATAAACTCACGGTCTGAACAAGTGACGAAGTTTTACTCAACATCAATAAAATCACAAATTCAAAATTACCTAAACAAAGCCTTCAGGCAACTATAAAAATAAGGTATATTTCTAAGTGGAAAACAAGCTAACCAAAATTCAACGGTTGGAAGTAGCTAAGATTCAAACACAATAGACTCAACAAGATGGACCAAAAATTTTGTTCACAAGGTTGAAACATAACTATCAGCTGACTTTAATGACCTCAAATGCCAATTTTATTTTCCTATTGAATGTATGTGATATGTGGCTTAGTATGATATACGCATAAACTGTTACACAAACTCTTCTAAGGGTAAATATATTGTGGAAAATATTCCTCATTTAGATGTTTACAAGTTAAAAGGATTAAGAAAGGAATTGTTTACTAAAGGATTAAGGGAGGAAATATTTACTTTTCAGCTAGATCCTCATCTCTGGCTTCACTCTGATATATAAATATATCGACATATGCCAACATGTCAAGTTGTTGATAATTAAAACAGAGAATTATTACACACAATGAAAAGATAGAAACGGTTACAACAAGTGAATTGGATAAGGTACTATTATAGACAAAATGAAGAGTACTCGATGTGTAAACGACTGTTCAAGTTGATTACGCAACAGATTATTATAGAAAGATAAAATGATTTGAACAACTGTAATTTGTTATTAAAGGTGAAGTAGTCATAGAAATGAAGCAGTTCGGACAGTGATAACACATGATTAAAGATGAGGAAGTCAGAAAAATAATTTGGACAATTATAATTTTTAAAAGGTTTAGGAGGACGAGGGTGAAGTTTCTACATGGAGCGATGGCCAAGTTAAGGGAAGTGATTGTACGAATTTCTTTTGAGCAAACACGTTTGGGCTTTTGATGTGGATTCTTATGACTTCAGCTGTATGTGGAAGATGGACTTCTTTTAAAAGCAAAAAATCGATTAGTAGGACTGCGACAAGTAACTTTAAATGTTGTTTTACGATATAATTTATATTCACTATCTAGGTGTGTTAAAAGAGAGCAATGAATGGATCCTGCTTGTCCCCTGCCTAACCATTTTGGATGATATTCGGAATTACGGCTATGAATCTGCCTAACTGTTTGCCCTATGAAGCTGTCTCCGCAGCAGCAGTCAAACGGAGAGATGCACACAGAGGAGGCGAAATAAGTTGGTATTTTGTTCTTATTGCTCGAACGTGGAATCGGGCTCTATTCTTTTTGAAATCAAGAAATACCGTTTACAGAATCTTACAATGAATATTGATTTGCGAGGCGATAGTTATAATGCAGATAAAAATGTGAACTGCTGTAAACAGCGATGAGAATCATGAGTGTGTGTGACACATTTTGACAGAATTTAAACTGTGTGATTTTGTCCCTATTATATCTTGAAAAACATTTATCGAGGGCACTATAAGAGCCTGGGCATTGAAACAACTTTGAACATCAGGACAGAAAGACAGTTTTTAAATGAAAAAGTATAAATTTTCTTTTTCTTTTTGCTATTCTAGATTTGCATCTTCTAACTTTTCTGTTTTTACTTACTTTAAGGTGAGCTACTGCTTCTGCGTGCGTTTATTCCTTTCTGTTATGGCATTAGTTTATGGATGGTATGGTGTTATTGTTTCCTCCTATTACACAAATGCTGCAGGTGGAATGTAATTCCTGTACTTTCAAAACAAGCTCTCAGCATCTTTTTTGGTTAAAGTGATCTGCAACAGTATATATAATCACTGCTTCAGTTGCAGGCGCTGTTCGTTGATCTGGGAGTGGTGACGGCATTGATGCATTACTTAGCGTCTTCCACGATCAGCTCCTGATTGACACTCTACGTCTGCTGAAAATCGTCTACTCTCGTAAAGACTGTACAAATTTGCATAATAACACCATAGTAATATAATTTCAGATGAATATGAAGCTAGTCTTCCGCAAAACTCCGATTTAGGCTTCTACAGAATAGGGGATATTAACTGACCTCTGAGTTGCTTCCAGATCCTCAAACTTAATATTATCTTATAATTTCTCGCTGTGCTTTGCGCATTTTGATACCTGCCAGTGTTAATTCTCTTCTCTTTTTACTAAATGTGTGCAGCTGAATAGAAGACAAGCGGTGCGATTGAATTTGAAACAAATTTGTAATTCACACTCATTATTTAAGATTTGCACTTTTCAGTTAGTCGTTTCTTCTTCTCCCTCATCCGTCATTATACGAGACCAAATCCCATTTACGAAAGAACCGACTTGAATTGACTGCGAAATAGGTGAAGAAGTCGCATAAAGTTGATAGGTTCATCACTGAAAGTATCATCGATTCATTGGCTCATATGAACCCTATTTATTTGTCTTATCTGACGTATGTAAGTGATTACCGCTTGGATTTATGGACAAGTAATTAGTTTGTGACAACGCACTTGACTTGAAGATACTTCTCCTAGCAATTACGTATCAGCTACAGTAGAGTTTAATGGTCATTTAATTCATGCCGTAATGAAGCTGAACTCCTGGCAATTTCGTTTAGCCGGTTTGTTATAATATCGGTGGTTGGCTTGGATTCAATACTCGAAAGTTTAAATTTATTGGAAACCGAATTCATTCAGTTGAAGTGGAAGTGCGTTGACATTTTGCTTGAAATCTTTCACATTTCAAGACTGTAATATTCTGGTTTCTTCATTTACTTTGCAAAACGTTATGCTGGTAACATTTAGACAAGACATTGTTTCATTGTTACACTTGTTTCATTCTTTCCAAACAGAGTCTGTATACAAAACACATCTGTTTATGTTTCACAGAAACTGGTTTGGATAGATTGGTGGATTAAAGCTACAGGATCCGTCCATCTACCTGGTGTATATTTCCGAGTTTAACTATTATCATTATTCTGTTAATAGTGCTGTTTCAACCATTTTCAAGAGGACATTTATTAACATCATTTTCTCAAATAACCCTCAATTCCCTACCCATCTTTTGCAAAATTTATTTTGATTATTGAGTCCATTTTCTTTCATTAACATCCACTTTTTCTGAAAGTTATGATATTCAGTAACCTCAGTTCAAACGTACTGATCTTGTCCCTATATTTAGGGTTATTTTGATGACGTAAGCAATACTCTGGACGAAATTTTAGTCGTGCGATACCGACCAAACACACAGATATAATTATATATAGTCTAGCTTGTACGGTCAAGTGAACGAAGCTGCCGAAAAGAGACTCTTCACTGGACTGTTCTGATTGTTCGGATTTTCATGTCTGTCTGTATGTATTGAAGGTTAGCAAGAACATTTTGTTAGCGGAAGAACTCAATAGTTTGCTGCGCTGTTCTGTCAGGCTTGCTCCAGACGAATCGAAGACTAGTTTTCTCAGAGACTGTATACACAGTCACGGATATCCGAGGTGTTATTGGAAGGCTCTTGCTTGCAATCATGTTAATACCAACTCGAAATCTCTCAAGCACTACTCTGAGAACTACATTGATTACATTCTTTCACGTGTGGCAGAACTCAAAAGATATATGGCTCAATGATCTTCTACGTCATGTGAGTTGATATTTGATGAACCCCAAACATTCACCGATTATTAACCCTGTCTCTCAAAAATTGGAAGTCTCGCCTGTTAGGTCGAAATTCTGTGACGTGAACCAAAACAAAAGCAAGGTACACACACATGTTAGTTCTGAAAATCCGATCAACCAAACCAGTGATCTTCTCGTGGTCTTTGAAAAATAGCTCAAATGTTTCAAGTCAACAGCTGTAAACTCATGTCGTCATTATTGAAGGCTTCTTGCTCAACCGTTTGTTCTTGTTTCGAAGAAATGAAGAAACGTAATCCCTGTTTAAACTCGCCTTGACTGATGGTATCATAGAAAAGAGTAAAAGTACTGCGGTCGGGAGTATAGATAAGGGAATTGCGTTTTAATTGTTAAATGACTACTGCTTCAGTGAAATGCAGTAGACTGCAGCTTGTCTTCAGTTTAATTAACTTAAATAATTTAAATGCATGGGTTTAATGATAGCTATTTAACAGGTGATGTAGGGTCGAATTCTTGACGAATTTTGTGTCTTTCACTCTCAGCTCTCACCAATTATGCTCAGATATGAAATCACAAATACTTGTTACTTTTCGTGCGATATGATTTCGCAAGTTTATCGTTGATGGGTGCATGCGGATGGGTGTATCATGAAAGGTGGACTTATCAGCCTCAAGATGTCTCAGTAACCATCTTATTCAGTGAAATTCAAATAACCTGGTGTTTGCTTTGTTCTTCTGAAATGGGCACTTCCTTATATTTGACTCCTTCAAGTACTTCTCCATCTTTTTATTCAAGTCGTAGGTAAACGGGTTTCTTCTCAAACCTATCAACTGTTCCAAAATATTCTCCGTCCTGTAAGCAATTCCGCTTTATCACCACATGGACTTTCGTTAAGCAATGTTGCACAGCATGGTTGAACACTCTCTTCAGCAGTCCTGTTTTAGCCGGTTTTGTGAAGAAAAGATGTTGAAAAACAGATACAGCCAGATCCAGAATTCTTTATAAAGGATACACCGTGAATTTCAACCTGTAGTTCGCTTATCAAGAATCATATGATAAATTTTTTTAAACAGTTGAATTTTTCTCAGACTAGTGGTAGTTTTGTGTTCACAAATGCAAACTCCATATGTGCAATGCCTACTTTGGAGGAAATACTTGCGAACTGCACCTAGTTAAGCAGGATGTAACAACAAGAGGAATGAAAAAGCTGAAAGCCCTAATAAACGAAGTGATGACCTGTAACGTAAATAGAACCCTCACGGTCCACTTGTGGACACGGTGGACAAGGTGAAGTGATGAATCGTTTCACTGAAATGGTAGTTCCTGCGAAGAGTATTATCAGGGATCGTTTTGTCTGAAATAGGAAGTTTGAAATCGTTTATTTCATAACTTTTGATAAACTTGAAATTCATGATATTTTGTGTTGCATAACTCTGCTTTAAACGATCAGTTTCATGTATTTCTTTTCCGTAACTGACGTCAGTCAACCTGATCGTTTTTGTGTCAGTTTTTTAATTCTAACCAATGAAAATTCCAACTAGACATATAATTCACGTTTATTTAATTCAAACGGAAAAAACATCAACTTTAATTAAAAAATTAAAAGCTTCTTCAGAAACAGAGTTATCAGTTGTTAATGGGCAGTAAAGTGGGATGTTATTATCTCAAATAAACAAGAAAATATCACTGACAATGAATTATGAGTTCAGTTAGCAAAACGGTGGTTAACTGTGGTTATATTCCTCAAAATGCTTCTTTTCCGCCATCTGAAAAACACAAGTGAATATCTTGAAAGGTATGAAGAATTACTTGACACAGCTGGTTATAAAACGATAATGATAATAACAATAATAAAGAAATGAATATCAAAAATCGTCACTCAAAGCGACCTCAATTTCACTTTAGGTTTTTTGTTGTTTATGTTAGAGTAAATGAGATTAAAAGATTCCCCTAGAAACTATTTTCCGAAATTTATTTGTAGCACCTTAATCCGCCTCACGTTTGCTTCAGTAAGGAAAAATAACCTTGTGAATGTTGAAGTTTTGATTATATTGTCAGTGGAGTCCATGCTGAAGATACTGTGCATTCTCGTAATCAAGTGACCACGATAAAATACCTAATTGGAAAATCTCATTTAAGAAGTTGAAGGTTATATTCTGCTGCTGACTGATAACAAGCGTTAAACACGATTAAGTTGACATCTTTCATTAGGAGTTTCTCAGCTGAATATTCCAACGTTATGCAGTGATGTGAAACTGTGTTGCCACAACGGGTAAATATTTGACCTAACTGACAAGAGACAGATGAAAATCATCCTACGTGAGTGTAAATAATTGATCAGTCGATAAATAGTTCATCCACTGACGAAGGTATTTTGACCAACTGTTCCAACAGAATCATTATCATCACTAACATTATTCACACACGGGTTCGCTGCAATTTCACATTTCCTTTTTAATTTCCATTAAACACAGATTTTCAAAATGTTATTTGTCTAGTATTTTATAGAAGTCATTTGAGGAAAAAAAGCGAGTTGACTGAAAGGATTCATGTTATGTAACCTGTAGCATGAAGCCCTTTGTTCCACTGGGAACGTAAAGTAATAAACAAAAATTCTACAACTTCGGCCACCTCAGATGTGGCCGAGTATCAAGTACTCAAAGTTATTCACTTTCTCTGATACGTGTCAAAATAATAAAACAAGTGCGTACCACATTACTCTCCAATTATATGTGAGAACAGTAAATTTAACATTGTTACATTGATAACCGACCTACCATATTAGTCTCCATTGAAACCGACGCGACAAGTTATATCTGTAAATGAAGGAGATCATTACTCAGTACATCATAAATACCTGCGTGAATATTTGACTGGATGGGGCTGACAGTGATGCAGCCCTACTTAACAGTTATATTTGCAGCACTCCATTTATAATATGACTGACAATCAGATACTCATATAAGACTTTGTCGTTACCCAATTATAGCAATATTTCTGCGTCGTTCTCTTTCACTTTGCCTGTACTTGTGTGATATTACAGTCAAGGTGGAAACTGGCATCCAAGAACAGGTGTATATATCTGTATTTCGACTCATTTCTAGTGTTGCAAATTTTTTTCATGGATTTAGAAACAATCAAATTAAGATGAGGTTGATCACTTGACACGACATCTACCCTATACCTTATACAGTATCTGTGTCATCATCTAACTCGTTAGTTGCCTAATATTGAGTCTAAGAAATTAGACATTTCATACACTCTGCCGGGTCAAGATAAATTTCAAAATTCTGTAGAATAACATGATTTGTCCACATTAATGTTAGGAAACGATCAACTTTTATTTATTTCACTTCTTCGCGATCTCAGTGGAGCATAGGGCTTCAAGCTCAAGCCTAGAAGTTTCGACAGTAGTGATTTTATTTTAACCCCACTCACAACCTTCTCAGCTTACCGGCTTTACTATCGCTACGCGAAGTTTAGGGGCACATCGATGGGGGAGGGAACCACAAACCACATGCGTGGTTAGAAGACAGTCTAAGGCTGAAGCACTGACACAAATGATCTATTCGGAGGTCTTCTTTTACTGATCGAATAAATCGACTGAGAATCACTCAAATGCAGATATTTTGAGATGAAATACAAGATGCAGAGTGCCTATGGTACCGACTCTAAAGTGAACTTCTGTTTATCAGATGTAAAGCCGAAATTCTCTTTTCTGATTTTTCTAATCTGTTAGAATAAATTGATTAGACATTTCACATAAGTTAGTCAATAACCGTTAGACTTATTTAAGTATTCATGTTTAAGGTAGGTATTTGAGATCCAAAATCTGACATTCTATTCTACACCAGTCCATGGAAACTTATGTGTCACTATCCATGAGAATCTTTTCATTTGAATAGGAATTGAGACAAAGTAAAAGACGGGTGAGCAAATCTATGAAATGTTAATTGAACACTCAAAATGAACTTGGTTTTATGCGCTGAAGTGAACAGCGTATCTGCATTCTTGTGTGGTATGATTCCCGTCAGAAATACTTATTTTGAAAGATTAGGACAATTTTTGAATGAAAACGTTGGGAATACTCTTACACCATTACTCTTAATGTAATTTTGATTTTTTTATCCTTCATGTTCCCCAGTGGAACATAGGGCTTCAAGCTAGTGGCTTGCAGTTACTGTAGCAGTGTTTATTTTACAGGATGAGGTTGCTAGCCTCATGCCAAACCTTCCTTCTTCACCAGCATTATTTCTGGCTTAGCGTGGTAAAGGAGTGCGTCAGCCGGGGATCGAACCCCGGACCATGTGCATGGTCGGCGAGCGTCCAGCTGCTATGCCACCGACGCAGTGTAAACAGTGTAAATCTTTTTGATTTACACTGTTTCATATCAAGTGTTTCATAATTACATATTAAATCGTTTCTTTCATATATCATACAGTGAACCAGGTATTATTTAATATGGAATACTTCCGACAAACCAATTAATAATGTTCTACTAACGAAGGTAGTTTTCTGACTCCAAGCATTTATCAATGAACATGACAAATGTCTCATACATTTACAATGAAGTGAGGTAATTGTTAGCTATTACTTGTCTTGTTTATTAGACAAGGAAGATGAAACACATATTGAGATGAGACTCACTTCTCCAATTTTTAACAATAATGGTAGCTGCAATTATGAAACGTGAAAGCGTTTCAATAAGACAGAGAAAACACTTGTTGATTTTAATTCCCGGAAGATGGATATCACCAGCAACAAATAATGTGTCTGTCAATCCACTATATATGAAAATGAGAAAAAACTGAACACTAGGGTCACTTAATGTGATAGAATCGCTTCAATTGTTTACTCAAACCCGAAATTGTGTGTAAAGAAGACAATAGTTTTCAACCTTAAGAGACTCCAAATCACTTGACTTATGAAAACATGATTGGTTCTTACAAAGTACATTTATACCATATGTCATATCTTGTACTGTGTACCAGTTTACAGTTGTGGACGTGAACACGTGAACTGGAGCAGTGATTCCTCTCAGAGGAATGAAAGTTCATTTGTTGCAAGTATAGTGAAGAATGTTGTTATACAAACAGAAAGACATACACCTAACTAACATTGAACACTAAAACAAGTAAGTAATAAGTAACAATCTCATAAATCATCTTCATAGAAGACGACGTTCATGACCTCCTTAAGAAGTAGCTTGAAATTCCTTTACTCTTCACGAATTATTGAATGTCTCCTCTAGATTTATGTTCATTAGAAAGCTTTACTACTGCAAATAAATATGTGTCAACTGCAACGATGTACACTTTGAGTAAAAAAACCATTATTCGAAAGCAGTATTTCTATTGTACAATTGAAATTAGTATTGGTGAATTTCCTACTACTACACGAGGAATGAGTCAATGCACTATTCCCGAGGTCTAACATATTTGATAGAATCAAGCCAGTCGCCTTCCCAAGAACTGTATATCATGAATTTTCGCCATGTGTTTACAATCTAATGGAACTGTCAGTATTCAAACAAACATTTACAGAACCTACAAGGTATTTATAATCTAACGGTGTCAACGGCGTAAATTATACAACCATGCAAAATAGTCTTATTCGTGGTAGTTTTCGAAAATATTTTTTCTAGCCAAGTGAAGATGTATCTTTTTTCACAATGATACTGAAAGTTACTCCCGTGCAATTTGCCATCAACGAGGAAGTGAACATCCATAATGACGACCAAGTGAATTCCTTGTTTTATTCTCAAGAAAATGTGTGATTCTGAATTTACTCATTTGTGTGACGTCAACTCAGTGAAATGTGGCTTAAAGTAAGAAACGTTTCGCCAATATTTCCGAGGTTTGGTATTTGATCACTGACCCTTCATCACTAGGACTGTCGACATTAATTTTTTAAAAATGGATTTGTAGGACTTCAACTGTTTACCACCCTGCTGCGTGCATAAAAATAAACCTCAGCGCATTTGGATTGTACTGAGTAATGGAATTATCAGTAATACATTATACATTTCAATGCTGTTGACTAACTAAAACTCCGATATACTTTCTGTATAGCTATTCTAGATTTCACCATTAATCACATGTCATTCCCCTTGGAATTATCAAGCGAAATGATACATCATATTATTCTTTAGGGAACGAAAACCACAAGCATGTTGGTTCCTGTTTGACTTATTTAACAAATCTTTCTAACAACATAGGAACTAAATTCAGAGGAAATAGGATCGAGGTCTTGTGGAATGGGATTTTGTTTCTCATCTGGAGATAAATTCAGTGAAGCGGCATTCCAATTCTCTACATCCTCACTTTCCCCTTCAACAAAATGATGGTTATCAGCTGGCACTAGAAGTTTCTGAAATATTCAATTTTCTAAAAATTTGCTAAGTAATTTCAATAGATTAGTACGATGACTTATCTTCCTGTTATAATGTGGTTACGACGATAAATATAGACTTCTCTTCGTATTCTAGTGTTTGTTTTGCGATTTCTTATCATGTGTATTCATTTTGTATTGTTGTGTTACTGTCACAAAGAATTCACATTCAACAAAGAGTAACAGTTCGTGTTCAACTTTGCTGAATAAAATAAATGTATACGTTGAACGTTAACGTTTAAAACAATCACTTCACACTGCACTCACTCGTTTTTGGAAGACGTTTCTTTACTGCAATAGGAAAGTGCATTGTGCATTTGTGTAAAGTATGGAAAGTAACAGTAGAGTAACAGTCAGCAATAAATCTTAATTTTTACGCAAATAATAAAGCCCCATCTGAAAGTGTACAAGATTTTGAGATAGCCTTTTACAATCCTCAGAAAGACTGTGAAGATCAGCAGAAGCCTGAACACATGAAAGAATAACAGCAATGCTTATTTGTTAAACTACACTTTCTGACCTATGTCACCAGCAAATTCTCTGAATGTGATTATTGCCACGGTCCTAACAGCAGTAGTAAGTTAGAGTATCCCAGCAGTATTCCATACTTTCCTTCAAAATGACTACATGCAATATACTTTCACCGTATTAACAGAAAGATTCCAGTTGAGAGTTGGTTTGTTCCAGAAATGCTTCACGATGTATACGATTGATGATGGTTGCATATTCTAACAACTGATTTTACTTTGTGTATGGCATAAGTGGTTGAGATCTAATCATAAAATATTTCATACAAAGTCCTCAAATTAGTTACAAGGAGAAGAAACATTTGAAAATCTTCATTTATGCGATTTTGATATCTGGTCAAATCTGCAGATAAAAATCGAGGGACTTAACATTGACTTACGGTCATAAACTGAAGTGATGTGGTGTATTAATGACATCCAAAGCCAACGAGATTTATATACATGAAGAGAACAGTAGTGTATAAATTTCACTGGGAGTAAAGCAGACATTCTTCAACGGAATTAGAAGTAATAAAGTCCCTATTTACCGTCTGCTTTTATTGTCGTGATGAAAGAAATAAACACAGAGAATAACATCCACTGATAGGTGAGCAAATAGCTAATTCAGGCAAAGTGCCCTCAGCGAAGAAGGTTATTCTGATCTTGAATTTAATGTTGTTCAGAGGAGATATCTATCATAGAATTCGCTTATATTAGTGCATGTTCTTTTCGTAATTGATAGTTCAATATAGTGAATATTCAATATCCAGGATTTGTTGCGAAGTAAAATATGTGGTTCAGAGAAGCGCCATCTTTTATAGAATTCATTTTCTTGACTTTACACAATAGGCATGTATATATAATGGAATAAATTATTCTACTTACATGCTTTTTCTGAGAAATAAGAAGTGTTATTGACAGTGTTTGTAGACCAGATGAAGTAATAAGCACACAAATGAAGCAAGAAACAGTGAGTTTTATCTTCCAAGAGAATACTTAAGAGAACAAATAAAAGAACCATGTAAGGATTAACAAGTTTTATTGGCAGCCACGAGAAAATTCATCCCATGGACTATACCAGGTTTTGTATTATGAATGCTATTTTTGGCATCGAATCGAGTTTCAGCTCATTCCAGCGGGAATTCAACAAATCCTATCTTGAAACAACTAATTACAATATACTTAAATATGAATTAATCGAAGAGAAGTTAGTAGAACTCGACTGCTTGAAAAATACTCAACATCACATGTGAAGAAAGATTCTGAAAGCCCTACACACTAAAATATACTGAGGGTGAAATATTTTAAGATCACTTATGAACTGAATCAAGTGCATCGGTGGCAAAGCTTAACAGCCTGAATGGATAAATAAAGGGGATTTGCATTAAACTGATTTTCAGTGTGTGAAACCCATACTCTGTCAGAGTTATTTCACCTTTCTGCATAGTTATCCTCATAAGTCATTGTTATGACTACCATTTACATTTGGTACACATAATAGCTGAAAATATGGTCTTGCCTAGTTATATTGCAAATAATACACACACTTTTGGCATCATTATTCATGTGTGAATTATTTAACATCTCAGATATCAAACTACAAACATACGTATTTTTTCTGAATTAATGCAAAATGTTGAGGTAGACAACAATGGAGAAAAATGCAATGCAAAGAAGGCGAATGGTGAGGACGGAATAGCAAGTGGATATTTATCTGTAAAATGTAGGTTCATTTCAAAAAGATGAAATGACTGGACTGTGCTTAAACCGTCGCAGCAGATACTGTCATAAAGATTATCAGTTACCCTGAATGATATTAGATTTAGGGAACTGTTATCAAATTTAAGTTTTCTGATGAAATCTATTCAACAATTTCGCTGCACAGAAAATTCAAACGCAGCTGAATATATATGTGTAGTAGCCGATCGATAAGGAGTTGAGTAGCACATTTTGGTTTCTCAGATTCTATAAAATGGAAGAAAGGGCTCATAGAAAAGTGCAATCTACTGAAAATCACCTGCTACAGCGCAGCACACTGATTTCAACAACTGTACACATTTGGATTATAAATAGAAATTTCATCCGCTCTGAATCCTCTGAATTCCGAAGGTCAATTTGCGAAGCACGTTTAATTCTCTGTCTATCTAAATAGTATTTGTGTTTGAAACTGTAATTATTCCTTCCTTGCGCTAAGGTTCACATGTGGATATCCCAGTTAGTACACCATACTGAATGAATGTCTGAATGAATGAAGTAACGTCAATATTTGTAACGTGCTAGTTTAACCGAATTTTTCTTGTTTCACTATCGTTTGATATGATGTGAATTGGTTTCATTAGTGTGAAAGACGTTTATATTTCCCCCTTCTCTCAGAAAAGGAGGACAGACACTTTCAGATACAACGAACAACTCACCGTCGGTAGCTAGAATGTGCGAATATTTCCAAACAAATTTCGCGTATGTATCTCATTTCACATACACACACCTCAATGAAAATTTCTACTTGTACATTTTCAGTCTATATTAGTTATGTCCTTGTGTCCTAAAGTTTTATCTCTGATAGGTAACTGTTTTTCACAGGGATGCCACAGAACTGTATTTCAATATATTTTTGAGTCACAATCTCTCATACACCTTCCCACCCTACTTGTGTAAACTTGATCTGTGAAACATTTCCACCTGTCATATCTCTTCATAAATTCAATGTAGTTCAACAGTCACATATCTGCTCAACATACTTCTCACCAGATATATGTATATATATATATATCTCACTAAACGTAGAGTACTCAAATGACAGCTTCTAAAGAAATTTGATGAATTATTAAAAATTCTTTATAAACAAACATTTTCCCCTGTCACATATGGTAAACGTATTAGCGTCATAACGGCAGCGTTTATTTCTTTAGCTTTGTTGCGGTTTTATATTTTTAGAGTTCGGAAAACCAAATCACTTCATACTAGCTGATTTATGAATAACTGATTCGGTGTAGTAGTAACAAAATGAATCGGATTCTTCACTGGTGAAACACACAATTCAGAGTGAGAAAATACCAGTTACTCCTATACAGTCAACGAAGACTATTGCTGTGTGTCGTTGTTTTTGTGTTGGTGTATATTTAGGTGAAAAAGTGGTGATAAATTCGTTCACATTAACGTCCATCATTACATTGACTCTCATCAATGAAACTGAGCATAACGACCATCATGCCCATCAAGCCTATCGTCTTTCAATAAAGATGGAAAATGTTTCCTTCCAGCTAGAAATTCAGCAATTTTAAGAAATAAAACAATGAAAATAATATTCAGAGTCATTCATACATACATAACTGAATTCATTTTCAGCTGACACTCACTTGCTAAAAGATTTTATATGGAAGTGGAAATCGTTGAGAATACAAGCTGATAATATGTCGTATCGAAATGAATGAAGTAATGTCTGACTTCAAGAAACTAAGTGATAGTGTGCAATTCCTCGATAATTACTTCGCAAACAGGCTTACATTCATGGAAGGATCAATTAATTTAATCAATATCACGTCAAGTTGTGTGAATAAGCAGAAGATATTTTTATCCTTAGAGACCTCTGATGAATAAAAATCATTCATCGGTTGTTATCTGTAATTCAAAGAACAAAGTGCTTTTGAACTTCATCTGTTTTTAGGGAATCCTCTTATTTACATGGACTTATTTTTTTAAATGTCTAAGGAATAAGAGGCTGTTTATTGTATTATAAAGTACCAACGCATTCTGATAACAGATATTTAGACTTAAATTCTTCTCATCCGTAAACTGTTAAGGCGAGCTTAGTTAAGTGTGTAAAAAACCGAGCAGTAGCACCAAGTAGCACAAGAAAAGACCTAAATGATGAAATAAAACAGATAGAAGAAGCGTTGGTATCAAATAACTATCCTGTAAAATTCATTAGGAAGATCAGAAAAGGTTAAAAGCAAAACAGAAATAATTGTGAAACTAGTAATGATAACATAAATAAGAGAGAATATAAGTCATCTACTGTTATACCATATTAGAAGGGGACATCTGAGACCGTACGTAAGATTCTTAATACAGCAGGAATTAGGGGGGCATTCAAACCTACAAACTCACTCAGAGACAAGCTCTGCGGTTAAAGAACGCTGTTGACCCAATTATACAAAATAATATAATTTACAAAATACTTTGCAATGACTGTGAGGTCAACTAAATGGGTCAAACTAGTAGATTGAAGATAATCAGATTGTCAAAACACAAGAATTTAGCTAAGGTAAGAACGGTTGACCCCGAGGAGATAAGTAATTTGGGAAAAAGCTCAGCAATTGCACTGCACGCATTAACACACAACCTCACAATAGTGTGGTAAAGGGTTTAAATAAATATGGTGGGAAGTAAACCAAAACAAAAGAGTCGTTTGTGATACTCACGATCTAAGTAAGTCAATGAAAATATAAAAATATGAAAACACACGTCAATAATCAGGCATGTGTGGAATACACCAAAAGAAGACTAAAACTAATGAATTACGAGCACATCGTGGAATTTCTAGTTATGCATATCTTTATATCACTTTTTTTTAATTCTGAAGTTCTCCAGGCTTCCAAATATTTTCATTTCCTATTTCCGTTGTTAATGATAATATTCTTCTCTACTGTATTTTGAAGCGTGACTGTTCATAATTTTTATTTGTATCAGACCTCATTTGACAAAGTGGCGATTGTTACCTAGAGCAGACAACTAAGCCATCATTCGAATGATGAATTTTTTAAAATGTCCAATGGATAAAAAGAGTTCGTTGTACTATATAAAGTATAACATTTTTGAAAAATGTCAGCTAACGTTATGGTTACAGTGATAGAAATAAGAACAATAGACTTTCGATCTGCATGATAAGGACTGTTGAAACGTTGACATCCACAGAAAACTGAACCTTTGTTGCGCATTAACAGATAAGGATGTCGAATAGGTGTCATTATCATCATTGCTTCATATTTGAATTCTTTTCTGTTGGAGGAAGTAACCTAAGACGAATTATAGTTCAAGTTGTCCACAAGAATATTCCACTGTTTTCGCTGAAGATGTGGAGACATTCAGTGTATCAGAGAGTGTATCAGTATCACAATGCTCAGATTAGCAGCCAGAATATGCAACTGACTGAAAGATACTCCGGTTGTGAACTTAAAAGTAGTGGCCGTTCCGAATAGAATCATTAGTATTTTGAAAAAATCTCTACATTCCCTTTCTTTCCTTATTTTTTAGATATTTTCAATGCTTATTTCCATTTGTCGCCGTAATATTCTTCCTCTCTGTATTTTGAAGCATGGCAGAAGATGATTTTGGGATAATGTCATCACTTGTTTCATATATTGATGAATTTAAATTATAGAAAGTGGCCTACTCGATGGACAACAAAGCCATTTATGACATTCGGACAATAAACTTCTAAAGCACAGGAGAAACGGTACTCTCCATATGTGTGAAATTTTTGATATCGACAAATTCAACTAAGTGAATCCTTCGTAGGTAAAAGACCTGAAATTTTGCATTCACCAATGAACACCATAAATTAAATCAACCAATAATAATATAATAGTAATTATGTTATCTCAGTAAAACGTTCGAGCATTGTGGAATAGACAAAATAAACCCTCATTATATTTCAATAGTTTGCAAACAATGGTACAGTTTTCTGGTAATATTTTCAGCGATTAAAAACAAAACAATCTCAACAGTTAGTGTGATCATGGGCAGCAATTTTGCTTGAAATATTACCAAAAACACAATCTTATCAGTGTGTAAACTATTGGAGTATAATTATAATTTATGTGACTAAAAATAAATATAATTTCAACCAACACTCACATTCTAATTGATTACATTTTGCAGAATAAATCGGTGAAACCACGGGTCAGTAATTTGTCACACCAAAATGAATAGATTCTAGGTTAATTCAAGTGAGCCATGTAATAGTGTAAATGATTTTGAAGTGTAAGATTAAGGTGGACACTGCGTTCACCTGCAATTCCATTCTAGGTCTGCATCATATCAGTAAATGCTGTTTATAATATCATCCAATGAAGGCTACTCCTTCAGTGTGTTAAATATTTTATTTATAAGTCCACATGGAATATTTTTATTTATCTCTCACATCAAGTGACTAATCAGTAGAACTTTTACAGGCATTCAAAGCTTCACTTTCTGAATTATGTGAAGTAATAATTGACAAGCATAGGGTTGAAGCGTGGGACTGATTCTCCATCTTCATGTGGAAGTCGCTTTACACGGACAACTTATTCAATGAAATGTGTATGGTTAAATCCTCATGGCATAATATTCTACTTCCCTTCATTTTGAATCTTGACTACAGCTAATTTGATTGTTATGTCAAGAGAACTGTGAAATAGCGACTTATATAGAGCTCAATAGACGACGTGTCTCAAAAGCTATACGACTGTAGTATGGTTGGATGATTTTGTTGAGCCCAGATACCTGAAATATTCGGTGACATTGGCAAAATTAAAACACACTCATCTGAGTACAGTAACTGTCAAACGGTAATGTATTAATCTTAACACTAAGAAATATAAGACTAGACCATAGAGGTAAATTGTTTATTGTTATATTACACTCCATTTGAACATCTCATATAAAGGTTAATTCTTAGCGCTTTTCAAAATTCAATTTTTAATGAATGAATGGAAATTAACATGTAGTTTTTCTCAGCATAGAAGCAACAGAATTTAACTTGAGATTTTGCTTACCGACTGAATCCATCAATATGACATCAGAAGTTGTAACAACAAACCAGTTAGAAATTGTCATGGCGAATTAATTTCATGATTGTTCAAGTTTCATCAGTCATGTGATAATGTAAATGTATTTCGACCATTATGTACGAAAATTTGGAGGTCGTGTTCATCTGCATTTCCACAGTAGTTATGCATCATGCCAAGAGATATGAATAAGAGCAATAAATTCTCTCCTGATTGTCATCCTGCTGGTATAAGCCTTCACTGTTTGAAATATCTAGTGAAGAAGTTACCATCAAATATTTCTATACACCTTTCACATTTGATTTCTTACACATTCGATTCCTTAAAATTCTTGCACTAAAAACTTAATGATCTTCCACATGTATCCTATTCTCTCGTTTCCAAAAGTTGTATTAGCTTATCTCTACTTCTAATCATTATATTCATCATTGGTTAATTTTGGTGACTGACCGCAGAGTATAAAAAATGAATTATTCAGAAAACCAAAGGGATTTGCATGTTTTTCGACGGATAAATTTCGACAGCTGAAGCAAATCCACATAAATCTATGACATTCCCGAAATGCATGACGTACAAACGCGTGCATCTTTTTGAAGGTAATATTTGCAGCTTTACATTTAGGTATAAAACCTTATTCATATAATATGACGCTATTTCTGTTAATCTCTAATAAATGCCATTTCTGAGCACTGTCCTCGTATATATTGCTTAAATAATAAATTGTCACGCTTTTGGTATTGTTTTGGTATAGAAATTACGGATTGGAATTTTATATGGTACTGACTTTCCGACCCTAAAATGAAGTGTAAATTTATAGCGATATTTTTTGACATGCAGGTTATAAATATTTTATTATTAATTAATAAAATAAGTTAAGAATATCTTTTAAATTGGAAAGTGTGAGACCATCTCTTACTTAAAGCTTCATTTTAAGTTATGAACTACTAGAACATTTCAAAGTATGCTGTTCGTCAAAGTTGAATTTATTTAATCTAATAAATATCAAAGAGGCGCTTGTGACTCAGCCAGCTTCCTTCATATTTCATTTTATGTCAGTTTTGTAAGTTATCCTGATGATCAAATTGTGTCGGTGACTGCCGTCTTACAATTAAGTTCCGGCATATAGAATGCGACTATTTCCTAACAGAGAAAAGTACACAGTATAACTTTGGTGTATCTCCTTGAGACAAAAGAAAAAGTCTTTGTGGGGACATGGAATGTCCGTACTATGTACGAGATTGACAAAGCTGCCCAGATTGCAAACGAGATGAAAAGATATGGTATTCAAGTACTGGGAATATGTGAAAGCAGATGGAACGGGAATGGACTCACCAAATTATCAACGGGTGAGTCAGTGATCTACTCCGGTCACCCAGAAGATAACCACTCGCACACCGAGGGCGTGGCTATCATGATGTCACCAACGTCAACGAAGGCCCTCATGCAATGGGAGGTGATCTCGCCCAGGATAATAACCGCCAGATTCAACTTCAAAGGAAGGAAAGTGACAATTATACAATGCTATGCACCGACCAACAACGCAGACCTCGAAACGAAAGAAGAATTCTACAGACAACTGCAGACAACAATGGACAATACTCCAGCTGGTGACATTGAAATACTAATGGGAGACATGAACGCCAAACTGGGATCAGATAACACAGGAAGGGTACTCATCATGGGTAGAGAAGCTCTCGGAGAAATGAATGAAAACGGAGAACTCTTCGTCGACTTCTGCACCTTCAATGAACTAGTGATTGGTGGCAGCGTATACAAACACAAGGATATCCACAATGCTACATGGGTGTCACCAGATGGGCGAACCAAAAACCAAATTGACTTCATCTCAATCTCAAACAAGTGGAGGTGCAGCCTACTGGACACGGAAGTAAGAAGAGGAGCAGACGTTGGCTCACACCACTCGTACAAGGGACAATCCAAATCACATTAAAAGCTTTCAGAGAATCAGGAGCTGCAGATAGACCACAAGCCAAGTTCAACACTCAAAAACTGAAGGACACAAAGGACATCTTCACTGTAAGCACAAAGGACAAAGCCGAGACACAAATCAACACTGGCGAAGAGGTCAGCGTCGAAAAGCACTGGAACAACTTGAAAACAGTGTGGAGTCAAACCAACATGGAAGTTCCAAGCAGAAAGAAGAGACAGGAAAAACAGTGGTTCACTACGGACACTTGGAAACTAATAGAAGAGAGAGGGATGGTGAAACAAAAGATTCTCCAGTGCACCGACGAGTAACAAAAACAGGATTTGAATGCAAGCAACAAGACACTGAACAAAAGAGTAAAAAAGAGTGCCAGAGAAGACAAAAGAAAGTACTATGAAACCATGGCAAGTGAGGCAGAACAATCTGCAGGCAAAGAGACCTCGCAACACTCTACCAAACAACTAGGTATCTTTCGGGCAAACGTTTGGCACAAATCAAGCTAGTGAAGGTTGACAATGGAAGTCACTCACCAAAGAAGTGAAGCAAAGGAAACACTGAGGTGAACACTTCAAAAGACTCCTAAATCGACCACCACCTACAACTCGCCCAGCAATACCAACAACGGAGACAGAGCTACCAGTGAACACCAACCCCCCGACGAAATCAGAAGTCCTGAAGGCAATCAAGATGCTAAAAGCTGTAAAAGCAGCAGGACCAGATGGAATCCAAGCAGAAGCGTTGAAAATGGGTCCAGAGACAGCAGCGGACTGGATGACGCCACTACTGGAGAAGGTGTGGAAAGAAGGCAAAGTACCCGAGGATTCGAAGAAAGGATACTTATTCAAACTACCAAAGATAGGAGACTTAAGTCAATGCAAGAAATGGCGCGGAATTATGCTCCTGTCCATCCCAAGCAAAATACTAAGTCGCATCATACTGGAGAGAATCAAACATGCCCTGGATGAAAAACTTGAACCGGAACAGACTGGATTCAGGAGAAACAAGTCATGCATTGATCAGATCGCCACATTACGGATCATCATTGAACGGAGCTTGGAATGGCAGTCACCTCGCTATCTCAACTTCGTCGACTTTGGAAAGGCCTTCGACAGCGTCGATCGAGAGGTGCTTTGGCAACTACTTCGCTACTACGGTATGCCACCGACAATTATACATCTCATCCAACAGTTGTATGACAACGCTGCATGCCAAGAAATCCACAATGGGAAACTTACGGAACCCTTCGAAGTGAGGACAGGAGTAAGACAAGGCTGCCTACTATCACCAATGATATTCTTGATTGCAGTAGACTGGATAATGCGACAAACAATGGGCAATGAGGAAACGGGCACAAAATGAACTCACACAAAATACTTGGAGGACCTGGACTTCGCCGATGATATATGTCTGATTTCCCACAAACTGGAAGATATGAAACCGAAAAGCAACAAGTTGGCAGAAGAATCATCAAAGATAGGACTTCAGGTGAACATAGATAAAACAGAGGTATTGAAAATTCCTGGGCAACACCACCAACAGCAACAACAACAACAGACAACAATCAGCATAAATGGGAGGAACCTGAAAGAAACAACCTCCTTTACCTACCTGGGAAGCATCGTTTCAACTACAGGCGGACGGAACTGAAGAGGATATCTAAGCAAGAATCGGAAAAGCGAAACAAGCTTTCACTATTCTCAAGTCTGTGTGGAGGTCAACAGCACTCCTCAGCATCAAAAATAAGATCCGGATTTTCAACTCCAATGTGAAGTCAGTGCTACTATACGGATCAGAGACTTGGCGCGTCATAAAGAGCATTTCCAATAAACTACAGACCTTCATTAACAGTTGTCTTCACTCAATACTCAAGATCAGATGGCCGAAAAAGATCAGCAACAAGGATCTTTAGGAACGAACCAAACAGGAACCGATTGTGAAATAAATAGGCAGGAAGAAATGGAGATGGATTGGCCATAGTCTTAGGAAACCATCAAGTTACATCACTAGACAAGCCCTTGAGTGGAACCCGAAAAAGAAGCGGCGAGTTGGTCGTCAGTGCAAGGGTGACTTGGAGGAGGTCATGTGAAGAGGAGATGAAAACGTGTGGGCAGACTTGGAGCCAGGTGAAGACTCTAGCAGAGAACAGAACGCAATGGAGACGCACGGCTGAAGCCCTATGTTCCTGTAGGAATTAAAGGATACAATAATAATAATATATTAAAATAACTTTGGTGTGTTCATTCAAAATGAGTTTGTTCAAACTTTTCACTTTCTTTGACCTCAACATATTTGGAGAAAGTAGTTAAATTTCCCACTGCTTTCTCATACTCTTCACCCCCTTTTATTTTGTCTGCATTTGTCTGAATTCATTCATGATTCACTTCATACTTGGTATCCCTTAAGTTGTGATTTTACTATATGACTAAGTTAAATGACTCGCTTGTTCACATTAACGTTCTGGCTTCATTTTTCTCAACACCACCTGCATATCCATTTGTATTATTGTCATCATCGAGATCACTATTATTATTTATTGTATTACCGATGCACTTAGTTTTTTTGATTTACAAAAACAAGTATTCCTCATCAACTCGTAATTCGCCTTCCTCAGGTAAAATTTCACCAATATTTAATTTTTTTGATGTCCAGAAGAGTAAAGTTTGAGGAAGGTCCATTCGTTTGAAGAACCTTAAATTGGTCCTGACAGCATTTTACCCTTATTTCGTTTCACAGTACTTCGCCATCTATTCTGTGTGTCAACAGGATATTTCTGGTAGTCATTTTCAGAATTCCGCGTTTCCGTTAGCTCAACAGGTTTCTAGTTTTCATACTTGATTACTCTACTTCACTAGTTGTGTGCCATTACTTTCTGCTTCAAATCCGAGTTTGTTTATTCTGTGTAGTGCTGCTCAGTGTGACGATTTGCATTAAAGAAATGCCATTCATTTACTCTTTGATGTTTGGACCATTCGTATAACACAATGGATCTAAATTAATTAATGCGAATGAATACTACCAAAAGTAAATTAGCTTATCATTATTTTGTAGCTATTTCCCATATATGGGATATATGTTAGAAATTTATTTACTTGGTGAAGTATACAGTACTTTTTCTAAATAAGTAATTCTTTTACTAATTCATTCTGAACCAACAGCATTTATACTTTTGAATGTCTTGAATCGAGATGTATCTGGATGACTACATGATGCACACTAACTGTGAGACATTGGGTAGTAAAATATCACATTGAATTTCATTCAACCTAGCCAGGAAAAGAAAACACGGGTTCAGAAACAACTTACACGTGTTTTCTGAAATGACGGGTGACAGCAATGATGAAACGAATCACAGTTTTGATTACATTTTATAACTCAGAAACACAAGATTTCAAAAAGACCCACCATTCACAGCCGGAAATTCATTGGCGAATGTAAAACGGAATCAGACGAATGCTATTATTATCCTCACTAGTTGCAAATGAATCCTTTTTTTCTTGCTGTCTATCAAATGTTATTTGAGCGATTATAAGTGAGAAAAATCACATTCTTCAGAGCAACATTTGTGATTCCGACCGAATAAATGCTAATCAGTTCGTTTTATTAGAATGTTATCGAGAAACTCGTAGTCACCGTCCACGTTTGCTGATATTTTGAAATTCGAATATTTAGTTTCACTAATTTATATGCTGACTTGCGAAGTCTGGTTACATTCGAATCAACAATCAGTAGTTTCATGTTCATATGCCTAATCCATGAAATAAGAAAATCCTGTATATTATTCTTGTAAACGTGAGCTTGAAAAACATCGTAGTTTCCGTAATCTTCTGGATTCATCAAACATATCTGTATATGACAATAAATAACCATAGTTAGATGTATACTGTGAATTCCTCACTTCAAAGTGGTGATATTAAAGAGAAATAATATGTGTCAATGAAATGACAGAGTTGAGATTACGTAACCCTGCAATCATTTCTTATTATTTTTTGTAGTATTCAGTCGGTTGTGGAATTTTTAATCTTTATAATAACCGAACTCACGGAAATCTTCTGAATAAATGAACAATAATTCATACTATAGTATGCTCTGCCTGAGATCTATTGATATGTATTTGATAGCAGTACCATGCAGAATGCCTGAAAATAAAAAACTTAAGAAAATTCTGTTTATTTCACATCCTACAGGCATAAATCAATAATAAATAGAGAAAAAAAATTTTCGAAGTTCATGCTACAACGCAGTTTCAATTCTCCTCCCAGTTTGCAAATCACAATTTACTAATGAATTACCCGAAAGCATTATGGCCAAAGCTTTTCTAACGGTCACATTTCAAGACAAGATACAGTTTGCTGAGTAACATTCAGCAGTAAAAATATGAGACCGGTATTGCACTCGAAGAGAGACGAATATTGCATAGCTGACAAAATGAAGAAGACTTCAACACTGGGATCATAACACAAGCAAAATTCTATCAGAGGATCTGAGGGCGACTGAAGAACAGTACTCTCAATATTGCCGCAAAGACATTTCTTCCTTGAAAAAAATGGAAATTCCCCTCCTAAAGACATCACTTTAGAAGGTCATCTTTGAAGTCGACGTTCATACAAAGTATCTTTTTTGGCATGGATGGCGCCTCTTGCTTTTGGATTTTCTGTTTGATGTTTTTGTCTACGAATCTTGATTAATAACCGTTTTGTATGAAGATTTATTTCAGGAAGTGTGGTTCTTCTTCCAGGGCATTGAAGCTGCAGACGCGTCATACGCAAGAGGCAAGAGATCTAATTAGGTTTCTTTTACGACTGATTGATACCCAGCTGTAGAAGATTGTCAGTTGGCCGTTCCATGTGGGTTTCCTATGGATGGACCTTCTTAAACTTCCGTCAGCTCTCCTTGCAAGTTCATCATCAAGAAAAGGGATTTTAGATTCGTTTTCAATTTCAAGAGTGGACTTTGTAGCTGAATGCATTTGTTGAATATTTGTGGTAATTGATTGAGATCGTGACCGTCATCACAGATAATAAAGATGTCATCCGAAATTGTCGATAGATGATTTGAGTGGGCCGTTCCCGAGTTTTGCCATGAAGCAGTCTGCTAGAAATGGGCCCAGTGGAGATCCCATTGTGATCCCATCTTGTTGTCTGTAAATAACATCGTTGAATGTGAATTGTACATTCAGTAAACATCTCAGTAGTAGTTCTTTTAAACAAGTCGTTGGTAATCCGATGTCCAATTGGTTTTCGTCTATATATTGACAAACATGGCAGACGGTTTCTGCAAGTGGAACGTCGGTAAATAGTGACTCAATGTCGAGACAGAGCATATTTTTCTTCTTTACATTGATATTCTTAACATAATCATGAAGTGAATATCTGTTTTCGTACATGTTCTAAAATGTCAGCTAGCCATTTCGATATTGCATGGTACGGGGAATCTGACATATTCAAAACTGAACGCAGTGGGAGGTTGGCTTGTTCGATTTCGATCAATTCCAATTGCATGACATTTACCGCAACAAATCTATGATTGAGAAACATCATCATTCACTTTCATTCGATAGCATGATATCTGCCTTTAAACTTAATGTTTGATAGTCTTCATTAATCGATATCGATTTTAGGGCATCCTGCTACAAACCCCGAAACTAAGATGTTCCAATACTGTGCTAGTGAACGCTTTTTGAGTAAACAATAGACTGAAGTAATTGAAAAGTGCTTCATAGAGCATGTATCTGATGATGGTAGTTTTCAGTTCAATGAGGGACACTATTAAATGAAAAGCGGAGCTTGATTTCACGAAAAATAACGGTCAGTTTCTCTGATATTCAAGTTTGCTGGAGTATATTCGTCAATTAAATGTCTACACATTAGTTTCATATGAATATGATTACAAATTGTGTTACAATCACAACAACTACTTATTGCCAAGATGTATCGTCTATTCCTCAGCATAACTCTCCATCTACTGGTATTTTAGCCCTCAAGTAGTATATTTATCATTCAATCATTTGGATCATCTCCATATCTCCATTATATGCCTAGATCAACTAACCACTCTTCAGATATTTCTGCAGCAGTATTATTCAGAGCAATCGTCCGCCAGCATTCATCAATATACATATGAAACCTAGGACGAATTACTCACTGAGGAGAGAAGCAACAAAGATGAAGTTAGTGGCAAGTCTGAGATTCAAAAGTGACACAACAGCTGAAATTTTCTGACGAATTCAATGAAAAATGGTTCGAAAATTATTCTTCACTGCATCCTTACGTCTCATTTTCTCCGTTCGACCTCTTATTCATCAAAAACGTCAAAAAGAATGTCCTATTGTTGGCGTCACGCATAAGCAAATATTACTTCACTTGCTTTTGTGAAGTTAAGGACCTAAGTTGTACCGGTAGGATACTGCCGTTCTATATAACAGTAGTTCAATTGTTCAACACCTTGCTCTCACAAATCATTCACCATCAACAGAAAAATCTTCCAACGTTGTATTCTAAGTAAGACCGAGTAGTTGCAAGAGTTTACTGGGACATTCAGTCTCCACACAGCAGGCTCTTGCCATACACAAGTCAGATCCTGAACTGTGTATAAGTAAAAGGTTTTTCCAATCAGCTTTATTATCATGGCCTGACACACTTTTCTTACTGCTTCTAACTCATACAATCATTTGGTATTTAACCCATACCGATTCTTCGCAAACAAACAAACATCTCCTGATATATTATAGCCCAGACGGGCATTTTTCACAATTTATCTGAAATGGTTGCTAACCAATAGATCTGTTCACAAGAATCATTTTCGCACTGGTGTTTCACAGAACGGAGATTTCATCCGAACTATCAACTCACGTGGAACTTTCGTAAAGGAAATATTGATACATGACATAGCACAAATAAATATTTGAAATGAATCCGAAATTGTTGGTAAATCACCTTTTTATGCTGTGTTTTCTTATTCCTACATCCGCAACCATACAAGATTACTTGTTCAAATATTCAGTGTATGTAGTGTAAACGAACTGTTGCACCACATCAGGCCACTTGGATGTGCACTGATAAACGTATCTGCTTTTGCGGAGATGGCTTTATATGCAGAATGACGCAATAAACATGTCATTGCCTTCTCGACTATCGTTCGGTATGGCTGAAAGAATGAATCGTAAGGTTCCATGAGTTTCATACTGAAATATGCAGTGGATAACCTGCGTGAGACTGATATAAATTTAGTCTTTCCCATTATAAACAAGACTCCTCAACAGCCCTTTAGGTTTATTAGACTTAGGTTGTTGAAGATATTTGTAGTGTTGACATCAGAAAACCGACTCACTCTGAGCGATCGAAAAAGTTAGTTCAGTAACACACCATCCAGTGACCTACACTTCACAACCCAGTGTAGGTTTATTTCCAAAAAGGATCGAGTAACTGTGAATATTTTCCTTATTTGTACTGCTTGTTTTATCCTCATTCCTATAGTGATACTAAATTTTCAGTTAATACTTCGATCTTAAGTTCACAATACAGTCTTATGGAGTCAGTGTGACTTATTTTCTTGTCCATCCTCATGTATATACACATTCTGCTTACATTTCACCCATAGTGACTGACTACTTAGATGATATGGACATTCACATGAACTTGATATCAACCAATGGGACGAAAAATTACCGATTAGACGTATTTCCAAAAGTGAGACTTTCTGATTACCATAGTTGGGATTACACATCATACATTGAGAAAGTGGAGATATGACTAGTAGGGAATCTATAATTCTCACAAATACAAAAAATGTCGAGTATTGGTGACGAACTTAAATATTTGGTGTGTGAACGAATTACTTCACATATCCAGCAGACAATAAAGACATGCGGTGAGCACGGTAGTGAGAAGAATTCAATTTCGCCAACTTGAAACTGGATCTAAAGCAACTGAAAGTAGACATTGGTTTCGGAAACACTTCAGAAGACATCATCACAGAAAAGATTATTCCAAAAAAATAGCTGGAATAATATTAGAATCTCGAACTTATTGCAATGAAAACAAACAGTGAAGCAAAATATGACTCACAATATTTTACTGAAATAAACAGTTTGACCGAATGTGTACATGTGATGGAGATTAACCAACGTAATAATTGGTGGAATAATATTTTGATTACCACCGAAGTTCAGGAGACTAGCATATTCTCTGGGTGAAAAATTAATTAAATTACACTTTGTCAAGTGAAAAGCACTTATTACAAAGCAAACAGACAAGGTATTCTATGGATTATTCAAATCACATGAAGGTTAAGATTGTGTGATAAATCTGATTTATAGAATCATAAGTCTCTTAAACACTGACTCATCTGAAATAAATAGCTTGGTCAAACTGCGTAACCGCTGCGACTAAGAATCTAACAACACAAATCAGCTGTGAAAGTACATAACGTGTATTCTTTCGAAACGATGCATTTAGATAATTATGGACACTGATCTGGCTAGAAGAACGTAGGGATTTTTAACAGTGGAAACTCCAAGAATATCAGAGAATTTCCAGAAACCCCGTAAAGAAGATGAGTCAGCGTTTAAGAGAAATATTTCTGTAGATGAGATTTATCGCACGATAAGAAGTTCAAATTACAAGTCAGTAAAATACGGGATCAATACAGATGCAAGGTCCCAACCATTGCCGAAAAAGATTGTCATGAGATGTAATTATATCATTCATGGGGAATTCCATTTAGTTCATTTCATATTAGAGCCTGAGCTGAGGATTTCGTTTAAGAGGACAGTAGAAGCCTCGTAATTAAGTTACCTGTTTCAGATGGCTCAAACACATCGAAATGATCCACTTGAACAACAAAACTTCTATATTATTTCAAGGTTAACTACTCTCTGTTTGCACTCTCCCTATGCCCAATGTTTCTTCCAAATTATAACATCATTGAGATCATATTCATTTCATTTTACAACTTTATTAGGAGTTGACTGTAAATATCCAGGTCGGTGTTTTGCATCTGAGTGTAATTTGTCTTTTGTATTTCGTTCTATAAAAGAAACTCCAGATTGTGGTATCATTTTGTTACCTAGTTCTTAAAACATCCTGCAATGAAAGACAAGGTGGAGTTGGTTGAAGGCGAATACACAACGACTGAGTTAGCATCAGCTTTCCTTTCATTGAAAAAGTCTTCTCTACGTAACATAAGAATAACAACTTCGAGAATTATACAGTTTCATTAGCAGTGACGAGGATTAATAAAAAATTTTATAGGTGAATAAGCTTTCACTGAGTGTTTCACACGGATAATTTTTAATACAGCTGAAGTTGTCTATTAATAAATTTAAAACAGCATTTCACACATCCTATAAATTTCACTCAGTGTCTTGTGTCATGATTTTTCACTAAGTTCTCATGCTAACATCCTTCTTACTCATTTTCACTGGGAATTAAAATTATTTACATTAAAAGCATAAAAATGGAATGCAAAGTTACTCATGTACATGTATGTTGAGCAAAGAATCTCAGAGTGAAGCGTTTGAATAAGCATAATAGTGAGACAAGGATCTTATAGCCAAGAATATCAAGCAATCGCAGGTTACTGAGTCAAGTGGTGTGAAAAAGAAATGTTCCAGAATAAAGGTAAAACTTAATAACTCCTAATGTTTCTTATGATGCACATTGAGTTGTAAGCGGTGAATGAGGAATATGAAATGTCTCCTTTCCGTAGATGCGTCTCAACTTTCGTTTGAATACGGGTGGTTAAAATGCTTATGTAGAGAGTGTCAGTCAGTGTCAGTGTCACTTATTATACGCTGCCAGATTAAAACCATGAAATGGATGTTAGCTGATTTTTGGAAGCCTATTCCGTTTAAAATATCTTCATCACTTTCACGTGCTTTTATATATTAAGATAAGGTGATAATTCCTTCCTTTCTCTAAAACCAGAATAGATGTACAATAAATGTGAACATAAATGAAGATGTCGAGGGTTCTTAGGAGTTCGGTAATGAATATTGATTGAAACGTTTGACAGTAAATATGAAATTTGAGATGCCAATGTGTTTATTAATCAAGCATACCTATGTCTTCTGAAAAGATGAAAAATACGTCAATTTTATAAACACTGAATACTCAATGAAGTTAGGCTAAAGTCAAAATATATAAAAATTACGCCTGTTCAATTTTCTTGAGATTTACGATCTGTAATTGACCAATAATGAAACTTCGGTGGTGTCCGCATTTTAGGCTACAGTGTACCTATGAAGATCATTATACTACAAGACGTCATAATGAATACTAAATACAACTTTAATATGGATGAACAATGGTAGTGTGAAAATTTCTTGTAATTAATCATTGGAAAACTGTAAGTAAGCCACTGTATAAACCGGTTTTAACTAAGTCAGCGATCTCCTCAGCCTACTTGCAATCTTTTTGTCATGACTTAGTGCGCTGATAAGAAGGTAAGTGAAGATGATGGAAATAGCCGGCAGCAGTTGGCCAGGTGAAGACGGAATTCTGCCCTGCATACGTGTTTTAGACGAATAATGAGAAACTGACAGCATTGATATCGTTCGACAAATGAACTACAAATTACTTATTCACAAGATACACACTTCATCAAAAACCGCAGATTGCTTTCACTACAGTTAACAATCTCCTACACTCTTTTTACTTGTGGACAATGTGTATGTGTATTCGTATATGATCAGTAGACTTACACGGTGAACCAGTGTTTTTGAAGCCTAAATATTTTGAATCTACAATTTGCTTATAAATCCAGCACAAGAATATTTGACCATTTTCCTTTTCTACACATGGTGCACATAAGAATAAGTCACTTGTCTACTTGATGAGGTGAGGCGCTGATGCATCTGCTGCTCACATCTTGTAATTTATGCGTGAAACAATAGGATCAAACCCTAATCCAGACAAACTAAACCTTCAATTTCGCTACGCCTTTGAGTTTCGTAACGCCCACCATATCTTGCAAATGTCAGATACTTTGTTCGGTATTTCAAGACAGGTCAGGTGGATAGTCTATCACAACACCACAGACTATTATCGCAAAATAAGATAAATACACTGCTTAAAACTGAGTAATATCAAGCTGACGATTGAATAGCCTAATCTATCAAGAGGTCTACCAGACTCAACTACTCCTTATGCACATAGCAAAACCACCAACCCCAACACAACCTATAGATACACTATGGCTGGCTAATAGAATTCATATTCAAGTATGGATTTATAAAGATTCGATTGATTGGTTACAGGATTTCATCGTTAGCTGACATGGATTGGAGGAACATTGGAGAACCTGGGAGTGCAGAACAGCCAGCTGTTTCGTCCTAGTTCGGGACTCCCCAGAGCATGCACCCACCGCCATGGTTCGAATCCAAGGCCCTTTATTTATTAGGTGAGCTCACAGACCATTGCCGCCACTAAGACCCGATCCAGGAGCCAGCCCATGAATTCCAACTACTTCCAATTGATGGTATAGCGCAATCATGAACCGATGTCTTCGGCGAGTATTTGTCCTCACAACCGACCTGCTGCAACGTACTGATCAGAACTTTCCACTACAACCCCAGGTACCTCACAGAATGGATAAGCGAGTCGCCTGTCAACCCAACCAAGCTCAACGTGAGTCAGACTTCCTCAGTTTGATCACAAAAGACAGATATCAGCGCTGGTCATGGCGAACGGTCTGAGACAGTGTATTGACGTTCAGACCCATACACCCTCCAATGCATACGGCATAAGATAAGCTCACCACAGTATAGCCAACAAAAGAACACACTCACAGCTAGTCAGATATAAATCATGCTAATCAGTTTAAATCCCAAGGATTGCGGTTCAAATCCGCCCGTTTTTCATTGAGTGGTGTCACACACTCTTTGCTCTCTCTTCAAAGATCATTTCGGTTTCCTCTAACGACGCTTATTAATCATTGAACTTTAGTAAGTATTAAGCCTTGGATGGAGTTTACAACCCACTTAAGGCTGTATTCTCAAACAACCCGACTTCAGGGTTAGCTCGTGACTCAACTTTCATGCTCTGTTCCTACGCCGTAGGGCGTTTCACCCTCGGTGCAACCATAGACCGTGTATATACCTATAGTCAGGCTGTTTATACATCCATATATGTATATATGTAAGCGTATTTACTGCAGGTCATGTGCTCTCTAGTGTTCATATATCTCCACATCACTAACCAACGACTTGAGCAAAACCCATCGTGGTGACTCATTCAGAGGTTCTACACCAGAATAGTCTGAGGCCGGACAAATTAAATATCAGTGTATTAAATACCATATTTCATGGCGATAATGCGTTAACGTGGTCATTCAGTGGTGCTGGATTAGTAAAATCTTCATTGAGTAAGATAATTAAAAAGCAAATAGACCACTGAAAGCAGTATTATAGGAATTATTTCGAGGCTGTTTCTTTTATACCGCAGAGTGTTTTCATATATCGCCTTTTTTGAAATAAATAAATAGACTGGCAAAGTTTTGTCTGGTGGATTAGATGACTGGAAATTAGATGTAAAAAGTGACACAGCGAACCTGGAATAAAACTTAACGTCTAAAATTACAAGGTCCCTAATAACAGCATTAGTTACATTTAATTCCTTCGTATCTGAAGGAGAGAATGCATTGATTGTTGAAGGTTAACTGTAAACGTTACATGTTATATAAATTAATTTTTTCTTGCCAATCAGCCAAAACGACATTCCGCCAAACCGATGTCCGAATAAACAGTATTACTGTATTACGAATACTCATCCGTATCTTTATTTAAATTTTCTCATTACATTAGGTTTCTCTCTGATTTGTTCAATACCTCTTAAAAGCTGCCCTACAAAATATTTTAATGCATGAAAATAACAGATGCAGGACAGGAAGCTGTTCGGATTTTGTTATTAAGGTATTCATGACAGTTTGCTTGTTGTAATGCACAGAATGTTGCAAGTTTAGATCTAATTTAAACTCTATTTGAACTCACCTTTATCACCTGATTAGGTTAAAGGATAATTCACTGCATTAAATAATACGGTAAAGCTGCACTGAAGTAACTGATAGTCATGTAAACTGGCTTAAAATGAAATTGGTTAGATTCTGCACACTGTTAAACAAGCTCGAATCTCAGGAGTATAACAAATTGGTCAATAGGTTTATTGACTAATATATGTGCAAAACTTGTTCACTCTGATAATAAGTAGCTCCATATTAGTTTGTTTGTTAGATATATCACACAGTAAAACAGTATTTATTACTGGATAACATTTCGAACACAATTTATTGTTCATGATCATATCAGTTATAATCACAGGACTTCGAATGATGAAATGTGTTCGAAACGATATCCAGTGAAAAATACCGTTCCATTTTGTGATATAGCCGATAAACCAAGTAATTTTGCAGTGTTTATTGTTTGTTTCACAAACTAATGCTTATTGTTTCATAAAAACGTTTTACGCTGTTGAGCATCACCTCACCTACTTTACTGGCTGTACCTTTAATTTTGTCTGGAGGAAAAAGGACGTTTGCACTCGGGACTGGAGACTTTACTTTGAAAAATCAATCCAGCCCATTCAGAAACTCTGAAACAGGGAGTAAGCATGAGAAACAACCTTATGCTGCGCTGGAATCAGAAGGTCGAGATGGCAGCATCTGGAGAAAGACTTAGTGAGGCCAGTTAGCATATGTGTCTCCTTCTGATAAAAGAGAAAATAAGCGTGCGGACACTCCGTTTCTGCACTGCATTTTGAATTGTTACGAGTTCTGGGAGTGCATATGAAATGATGGTGTGGTAAAGACGTTCCGGATATCTGTCAAACCAGGGAGAGTGGAAGTGGACTGATGAACTTGTCCACTGGTGAATCAGTCATCTGCTGCGATCATGAAATCAAATGCAAAATCGAAGGCGCTTATTTAGTCATACCCTTTGCATCTCAGGATAATATCAGCAAAATTTAATTCAAAAGGAAGAAAAATTACTGTTGATCAAGGTTATGCATTTACGAGAACGCGAAATGAGTGATGTAGATGATTGAATTATACAGGCAACTAAAGAACTCTCAAACTTGGCCAAAACCATATGGTGACCTAAAAATCCCACATTTTGGTCTATTTGGAAGCATTCAGAGAAGCTGTAGATACACTAAAATTCAATTCCACTACTCAGAATATAATAATAATATTTCAGGCTCACTTTGGTTCTTGACTGGAGAAGAAAAGAATTATGAAAATAATAGAAGAAATCAGAAATCAGATTCCGCCTCCTATATGTCTGTAAACATCGATGTCAATTATAGTATTATCTAGAATTACTAACAGTACTTTCCGAAGACTCAGGGAATATCATCTGACTGTATTTCTGTAAACGTAGGAATCGATGTATAATGTGTTAGATTTCGTTGCGTTATATCATCGAAAGCTCATATTGTTCATCCGAAAATACACTGGTTCAAGTTGACAGGGAACTTAGTAGATTCACTAGCATTTGTTGACCTATTTCGGGATGAAATTCACACACAAAAATCCTGTTTCTAATAAGGCAAAAAAAGCTGTAATTTGTGTAGTCCAACTGCTCAAAAATTTGATCTCCGTAAAATCAAACTTCTTTATTTTCGAGCCAATGTGCAGTGAACAATTTGTGCCCTGATAAAAAGGAGGTTAAACTATTATTCGAGAAGTCAGAATCTATATTTAATGCAACTTGAAAATTTAGAAATACAGTTCTGGAAGCAAAACACGTGAAGAATAATAATTCATCTTATAAACAGCGGGGAATCTTGATTTAATATTTGGAAGCTGATGCAGCAACGAATGCATTTTAACAACTGTGGTTGCTCGTGTCTTCTATAATCATATCTAAAAAGTTGTCAAAATGATTTCTGGAAATAAATATGCAGTACACAGGTTGCATGGAGCATGGCATTTAAATGTATGCCTAATCCAAGCTCATGACATACACACTGTCGTGAAAGCTGCTAAACAACTGTGACGCCACCGCATTCTCATAAAATAATCAATTTAAAACCAACGACGGCTTTACAAAAAAGCCAACACCTCTCTGCTATTATAAAACAGGCTAGCATTTTCACAATCGGCAATACAGGGTGTATAATTAATTTAGATAAGTTTGAATTGCGAGACAAGAGGCATATAGTCCTCTTGAACTAAATGAGTATAAGTGAAAAGCATGAAATAACCGTGCTTCGGATGACCAACCTGCTTATATCATGTCACCACACTTGTCATCATCAAAATCATCAGAATCACACATTCTCTCGTTTTAGTTATTACTTACGTCGATCTATAACGTCAAATAAATAGGGTTAAAGTAGAACATGTTGTACTGAAAGCATAAAATGATTCACACTATTTGAAAAGTAGAATAACAGATCACCTCTTTCAAAATTCAAAAGGATATAGAAACTGAGATAAATCTGTGTCACTGCTAAAAAAAGTGTAATAAATATGCTAGTTCATTCAAATATTACTCTGTGCGATATCCTTACCCCACATATTTTGAAGAATCCACCTAAATTCCCCAGGTTGTAAAGAATTACTTTCCACCACCCTGTATTGAATTCTATTTTTATTCTGACTAACGAACACTTCAGGTAATCACATATTTCAATATACTTGTGAAATGCAGTGGATTGAGCATATTCTGGTCAGACTATTAGGTTGTGTCACACGCCTCACCCTCTCCAGTTAGACTTGAATGAGAAGGGACGAGCTGGGCGTCAGAATGTTATGTGTAAGATATTAAGTAAAAGCGAATTTAAAAGTTATCGTCAGTCATCGTTTCATGTAGAAAGTACAGCAAGCAATGTGTTGACATATGGATGAACTGTTGAAACCAAATATTTCCTTGGGAATACAAAAGGTGAATAACAATAATTATTACAGGAAAAAACCTCACCTAGATTACTAGCTCGCTAGTTTTCTAGCCGGTCTCAAGCCTCGACAAAGAGGGACGGTTGGGGCGTGGAGCTAGCAGCTCCACCCCCAAAACTTAACCGAATTGCTACAAAAACTTCAACGCACTAATATATTAAAAAATCCAAAATAATAACCTTATTTTTCGCAGGAATCAAGGAAGTGAAATAACGCAGGCTGGTGAAAGGCTTCGAGAAGCCAGTCAGCCAATGTGCCTAATTTCAATGAAAGCAAAAATAAGGATGGGATCGTGGAATGTCCGTACAATGTACGAAGCTGGAAAGGCTGCCCAGGTAGCCGCAGAAATGAAAAGGTATGGAATAGAAGTGTTTCAAATCTGAGAGAGCAGATGGAACGGTTGTGGAAGGTGCCAACTACGAACTGAACAGACAGTAATATATTTCGGTCACTCATAGGAAAAGCACGAGCACACCGAAAGAGTGGCCATCAGGATGTCACCAACAGCAGCCAAAGCTCTCATGCAGTGAGAACCAATCTCCTCCAGGATAATGACAGCTAGGTTCAACTCAAAAGGAAGGAAGATTACAATCATTCAATGCTATGCGCCTACAAACGTCTCAGAACATGAGAAGAAGCAGGATTTCTACAGTCAACCACAAACAGTAATGGACAACGTCCCAAATGGCGATATCAGAATACTGATGGGTGATATGAATGCGAAACTGGGAGGAGACAATACAGGAAGAGAACTCACCATGGATCATGAGGCCCTCGGTGAAATGAAAGACAATGGTGCACTCTTCTCAGACTTCTGCGCCTTCAATGATTTGGTGATCGGTGGCAGTGTGTTCAAACACAAGAATATACACAAGGCGATATGGATTTCACCAAATGGACACACCAAAAACCAGATAGACTTCATTTCAATCTCAAAGAAGTGGAGACGGAGCCTACTGGACACAAGGTCGAGGAGAGGAGCAGATGTGGGTTCAGACCACTATCTAGTACAAAGGACTTTCAAGGTGAAGCTGAAAGCCTAGAGGAAAGCTGGGGATAGGCCGAAATGCAAGTTCAACACGTAAAAACTGAAAAACACAACCACAAAGGACACTTTCACTGCAACTGTCAGAGCAAAGCAGGAAACACTACGTGACATCAATGAGGAATCATGCTTGGAAGACCATTGGAACTCTCTGAAGGTGTTTTTCACCGAAACGTTTTCAACGGTTTTAGGAAGAAAGAGGAGACAAGACAAGGAATGGCTCTCAACGGACACTTGGAAGCTAATAGAAGAGAGGAGAGTGGTAAAAGGGAAAATGATTCAATGCAAAGACGGACAAGAGAAGGAGACGCTGAGTTCAACTTACACAGCACTGGACAAAGAAGTGAAGAAAAGTGGTAGCAAGGACAAAAGACAATTCTACGACAACCTGGATACTGAAGCTGAGAAGGCATCAAGCAGAAGGGACCTGGGGACACTATGTCAGATAACCAAGTCTCCATCCGGGAGGAGATCAACACAATTGAAACCTATGATAGACAGCCAAGGGAGCCAAATTACCAAGGAAGAAAGTCAGATTAAACAATGGCCGGACCACTTCAAAGAACTCTTGAACCGACCACCACCTGCAACCCGTCCAGTAATATCAACAACAGCGCGTACACAACTGCAAGTTGACACCAATCCTCCAACGAAAGCTAAAGTCTTGAAAGCAATCAAGCTTCTGAAAGCTGGAAAAGCAGCTGGACCAGATGGAATACCCCTTGAAGCACTGAAAGCGGACTCAGAAACGACGGCAGATATGCTGACTCCATTATTGCAAAACGTTCGGAAGGAAGGAAAGGTGGCCACTGACTGGAGGAAAGGTTACCTTGTGAAACTACCGAAGAAAGGCCACTTGGGACTCTGCAAGAACTGGCGAGGAGTTATGCTCCTGTTGAAGCCAAGTAAAATTCTGAGTCGCATCATCCTGGAGAGAATAAAGTACGCACTGGATACAGAACTCCGACCAGAACAAGCTGGATTCAGGAAAGGCAAATCATGTTCTGACCAAATTGCAACTCAACGCATCATCATCGAACAAAGCATGGAATGGCAATCAAATCTCTACCTCAACTTTATAGTCTTTGAGAAAGCCTTCGACAGCGTTGACCGCAAAGTAATTTGGTAACTACTCAAGTACTACGACGTACCTCAAATATTCATGAACCTTGTTCAACAGCTGTACGACAACGGCACATGTCAAGTGATCCGCAACGGAAAACTCAGAGAAGCGTTTGGAGTAAACACAGGAGTCAGACAAGGGTGCTTATTATCACCAATGATATTCCTAATTGTGGTGGACTGGATTATGCGTCAGACAGTGGGAAACGAGAAGACAGGGATATCCTTGACCGACGTGAAGAACCTAGAAGACCTGGATTTCGCTCGTGGATGATTTATGTTTGATGTCACACAAAATCGAAGACTTACAAGCGAAAACCAACAAACTGGTCGAAGAAGCAGCAAAGACAGGACTCCAGGTGAACATAGACAAGACGGAGATTATGAAAATAAACAACCAACAACAACAACAACAGCAACATCCATCGCCAATCATTATCAACGGGAGGGATTTGAAAGAGGTTACTTCATTCATTTATCTAGGGAGCATTGTCTCAACTACAGGAGGAACGGATGAAAATGCTAAATCGAGAATCGGGAAGGCGAGAAACACTTTCATCAAACTGAAACCAATCTGGAAATCTTCGTCACTCATCATCAACAACAAAATTTGGATTTTCAATACAAACGTCAAGTCAGTTTTGCTATACGGATCGGAAACGTGGCGAATCACAAAGAATATTTCCAACAGCCTGTTGCAGACCTTTATGGACAACTGCCTTCGCTCTATGATGAAGATCAGATGACCGGAAAGAATCACCAACAAGAAACTATGGGAACAAACAAAACAAGAACCAATCGCTGAACAAATATGCAGGAGAAAGTGGAGATGGATTGGACACTTGCTGAGGAGGCCGCTGGGTGACATCGCGCGTCAGGCCCGTGCTTGAAAGGAACCCGAAAGGGAAGCGGCGAGTGGGACGTGCAAGGGTGACATGGAGGAGATCGTGCGAAGCGGAATTGAAACAGTATGGATTAACATGGACGCATGTGAAAAGTACAGCAGAAGACAGAAGCAAGTGTAGACGTGTAGTTGAAGCCCTATGTTCCACTAGGAACCCGAAGGAAACAATAATAATAATTACAGGTAAATGTGATTGTTTGTTGTGCCAGTGATTATAATCAACGATATCCAAAGGATTTCATGGATTTCTGATGCTCGCCTCATTTCAGATAATTTAGCATCCCGAGAACGAGAAATTACGCGAAGCATTTTTTGATATGTATTCAGCACATTTCAACTTACCAAGAAACGCTGAATGTCATTAATTGGTCAGGGTAGAGGTATATTTCACACAATCAAGCAATCTTCAGGCAATACAGTTTATTGAATAGATGTGAAACGCGAATAACATTCCGACCTCTTCCGCTTCGGATCAATATCAATGTTCTAAATACTTTTTTTAATTTCCAGTGTGAATCGCATATTATAAGATGGCTAAATGCTAGAAAAACTGGTTAGCAGAACTCTTATGTAATGGATAAGTAAATCTCACCACGAGTGCGTATTTATCAGCATTATATATTGTGACGTATTGTCAACTGTTACACCCAATACATGAGTTTTAAAGCAATTTCATGAATACAATTGCCCTTGATGGCACAACATGGTAATCACTGTTCATATGATCTGTAGACTTATCTGCTAGTAATATCGGTTTCTAACAAGAAAAAACAATGAAATCGCTTTTTATGCCAAAGGTTCGAGTTTTGGAAAGCTCACCGTGACATCCTGCATTAAGAGAAGCAGTAATGCAAATAGTGCAGATTGTAGTATAATTGTTTAATTTCACAAGATTTGGCTGCTTCATGCATATGCTTAATTGCTGACTATCAACATGGAAAACAGTGGAACGTTTACTGCATAAGGTATTCAGCGGTGGTACACTCACAGTATAAAATTAACACAGTCGTCTGATAATAGTAGGAATTTGCAAACCTCCTCAACTTTTGTTAAAATAATTCACTGACGGGTAACCATTCAAGGTAGTAAATAAACATCAGCCTGATGAGCTGATACAAAAGTCTGTTTCGAAAATCTGATGAGTCAGATGGAATTTCTCTTTCTGGTTTCACCTAATGATGCAACTCATTAAAAATAAACCGTGATTAATCTTTGGCTTGATCACATCAATCATAAATGCAGCCTGTGTATTGTGTGCTTCTTGAAAGCCATTGAACATATCACGGATTGATGCAAAACAGATAAGTAACCTCGAAAATTATTACTAAACAAATCACACCATGGTACTGAACTCTCAAAAATAGCTCCCGATGAAAATAAATTTCCAAAACATATATCAAAGTCAGATATAGTAGATAGACTGATCTAAATTTACAAATAATTTGAAAGAAACCAAAAGACTTCTCATTCTTTTCACGCAGTTATATTTATAATTTCCTCTAAATGGTTTTGCCACGCACTGAAAATACCGATTTCAAAGGATATAGGCATAGATTGTGCCACTTCATCAAAAAGCAGCTTTGCAAAAATCACAAGTACATTTCTAGGCATAAAATAATTGGTCACAATTTCTTCACAAGTGGAGGAGATACCCAGAAAAAATTACGATGAAAAATTCACAGAAGAATGTTCAACTAATACGCAAAGAAAGGATAACAACTCAAACATGATATTCTTTATTCAGAATAATCTACAAAGCAACATTATCTTAAAATTAGCATCAGATCATCACATCATGTCGAAATTGGTGTACGGAATCAGTTAATTTGGCAAAACATAGTTAGATCTACCTCAAAATTAAATGATGAGAGAAACTACAGAGGACAATTCGTTGCAGCATAATGAATAAACATGTGCTAGTGAATTGGACTTCAAATGAAAACCTCTTTGAAAAATCCTCATTTCCATGCAGTATTCTGCCAATCTCGAAGTATCACCTACTTCTGAGAAGCAATTAGGCCAACATGTGAAAAATAAGCTGTTACACTGAGTCACGTCAACGTGAACCAATGCGTTCACCTGCCTCTATGAATCCGCACACATTGGACTAAACTTGCATCCGCTTGTTGAATCTCCTAGTGAGCATCGACTGGGATGAAGATTGATACTAAGTCAGAGCAGGGAACAGTCTCCTGCTAAATACTCACAATTATACGCAAAGATCATCAATGGATTCAATCTTTCAAAACGACAACTATTATTTCTCGGCCATCATTGCTATCTTCCACTTGATATATACCGCTAATACGCGTATATGTCTCTGTATCTCTTTCTCCAGTGAACACAAATTACCAGGTTTTATTACACTTCACTTGCATCACGTTGGTAAACACGCAGGCGACAGATAGCCTACATCCATCATATTTGTAGCAAACTAAATTGCAACAAATAATTGCCTGTCAGTAATTCGAAAATGAATATAGAGCTGACAAAAGTGGCCAGTCAGCGGAATATTGAGGTGTGCGTTCACCTCAGTAGTAGAGCATCTGCTAAAGCCAGAACACTGAGCTCCATTTCTGAAATCTTTCAAGGTCTTTAACAACACTTGATCTAATATCTAAAGTAAAGTCCGATCGAGATATCTGGACATGGCTGAAGCGTGTACGATCCAAATGTTTATGTCAACACCATACATTCAAAGTAACAACGTTCAATGTTACATGTGTTTGAAGGTAAATCATGTCAATTCTCCATGAGTGTAGAAAAACCTACAGAAGCGTGTGTTAATGCATGAATGAATTGTCGGTTGAGGTCATAGAAAATAGACATTGAATTTTGAGCTTAAAATGATGTGAATGATTCAGAGGCAGATATAGTAGCAGTTTGAAATCATTTTGACATCAGGGACCTGAAGTGATGCTTTCAATTATGAGGATGAAAATTTCAGCTAATCTGCTGACTACGTCTGCAGTCACATACTGACACCGCTTTCAATGCAATAATCTTTGTTGTAACTTTATTGCATCTGACTGTTTATGTGTTGAGAGGTGAGCGCTTGCAGTATGTCGTGTAACTTAAAAAAGTATTAGGCGGATGGGTACAGAATAATGAATGATTGACGTTCATATTTCCTTGTATTTTCATGTCTTTCTCAATCAGCATGACTTTGAAACCTAGTTGTTGATACTGAGTATTCTTTGTCACCCTTATTTCACCACAATTTACAATGCTCGCTACTTTCTGATCTCTGACAGAATGTATGCCAGAATCGTTCTGACTTATTTCCAATACGTCCGCCAATGCAGATGCTAGGTGATGAATACGTCATAAATATCAAAACAGTTCTATTTGCAAGTGTGTTACCATTTTCGCTACATTTATTGCGCGTATTCCATGTTAACTACCATGCACATTTATCGGTTAAATCCTTTGCACCTATCAGATATTCCACGAGTTGATCACGGACTGATATCAGTTAGAGAACCATTGAAAACTAGGGAGTACTGGACAGCTGCTGTTTCATCCTAGTTTGGGAATCATCGGCAGTACGCACCCACTAGGATTCGAACCCAGGACCTTCCGGTTACAAGGCAAGCTTGTATGCCATTCAGCCACTGGGACCCGATTCAATGGCTCATGAATTCTAACTTCTACCAATTCGTGATTTTAGCGCGACCCCTACATAACTAATCCTTACAAACCAAAAACTATAGAAAATATCAGATATTCTCCTATTTGACATCCATAGCACATTTTCTGAAGAAGCCATCTAAATTTCTTCAGGTTGCACTGAATTCCTTTCCACTACTTATTAAAAAACCAATATCTGAATGTAGCTAATGCATTCCTTCATTCAACGTGATACGGCTGCAGCTACACTCGACTATCCTTGTCATCTGCTGAACTACTGAGGGTTACGGAAATACGAATATATTGCTGAATCGTTTGAAAAATGCACGAGTTCATCAAAACAGAAAAACAGTGAAGCAACTTGTCGTCTGAAGAACACTGTGAATCGACAAATTGATCACATTATCTGCTAAAATATATGAAATGAACATACATTCGGATGGCTGAATATCATCCACATCAGGATGGCGCTAACTCCTCAAATCACTGATGGAGTTAACAATGTGGTGTGATTGACATTCTAGTCGATTATTGAAATTCGAATAACTTTTGAGTTTAAATTTTTTTCTGACTAACGCACATATCAAGTAATCACATATTGCAATAAACTTGTGAAATGCAGTGGATTAAGCATATTCTAGTCAGACTATTAGATTGTGACACTCCTTGCCCTCTCCAGTTGGACTTGAATGAGAAGGGACGAGCTAAGCATCAGAATATTATGTGTAAGATATTAAGTAAAAGCGAATTTAAAAGTTATCGTCAGTCATCGTTTCATGTAGAAAGTACAACAAGTAATCTGTTGACATATGGATGAAATGTTGGAACCAAATATTTCCTTGGGAATACAAAATTTAAATAAATATTATGGCATTACTGTGATCCAGATTCCTTGTGTTTCAGTGGGTATAAATATTGATATCAGGAGTTTTGGTGTTGTAAAACACTGATGTATGTTTTGGGCAGTCAGCGTATATATATGTTGAATAAATTAATTTCCATGAATACATACCTTGTCTATCTGCAAGTCAAAAATTGCTGAAGAGTAGCATGTTTTCAAACGCCATTTATATTCCTAATGTGTGAGAAATTATATCTGGGGATGTGGGTTCATATTTTGAGGCTTGAAATTCTTCCGATCAAAATGGTTCTTTCTGTGGTTGACATCTTGTAGACCTCTTTTAAAATTGAATGCTATATTTCGACCGGGAGGATTGATTATATGTGTGCGTTCATCCAGAATCTCCATACATTGTTAATCGGTGCATCTTATTTCCATCCCCATCGGAATCTGTAATCTATCAAGTACTAAATATCAAGGTGTTATTTTACCAAATGCTGAGTGCAGAAAAGGAGTTTCCTTGGGTACATTAACCAGTCGGGACAGAAAATAATGTGATCATTTGTCAACATCCTTATGCTGGAACGATTGTTAGCGATGATATTACACCATGTGATGAAAGTAATTCAATATTGAATAAAACGTGAATGCGGCAGCTGTTCTATATACTCACCCACAACCGCTGGAACGTGACCAGTATTCACGTAAAAAGTGAAAATGAAAATCTTTAGTGTGTTAGTATAGTCACGAAACCCACCCCACTTGAAGCGTTTATAGTGTCTTGAATTTTTATCAAATCGTGAATGACAATTATCAGAATTATTTTGTCTTCTGTCACTTGAAGGGATATATTATAATGATGACACCTCATCAACTATTATCTGTGATTCCTAAATAAATAAAACCATGTTTAGGTGACTTGTAAAGGAATATTTTTGAATGAGGTCACTTCTCTCACTTATCGAGGTAGCGTTATTTCGATTATAGGCTAAACGGATCAGCGTGTCAAAACCAGAATCGCAAGAGCAAAATCTACCTCATCACGCCGTAAGCAATTTGAAAATCCACATTACTCAGTATAAGCAACAAAATTCGAATTTTCAACACGGATGTTTGGTCACGTCTACCATATGTATCAGAAACTTGCCATTTCACGAAAATAGTTTCTTCTAAATGGCAGAATTTATAGACAGCTGCCTCTGTTTATTAATGAAGATCAGATGTCTGACCAGCGACAATTAGTGACCTGGAACTCTTTTTGAATGAACGAATTGAAAACTCAATGCACACCAAATATGGCGAAGGAAAGACAGTTCGATAGGATATATGCTGAGGGCACCGTCGAGTGGTGTTGCACGCTAGGACTTTGAGTGGGACATGACTCGCAGTCGACGAGTGAAGCACTCGATTATGAAATAGAAGGGATCGTATGAAGAGGAAGAAACACCTTAAGGATAAAAGTAACGCCTGGTGGAGAAGACTACAGTACAAAAATAAAAAATTATGTATTGTTGACGTCTAACGTTCCACTCTGCAATAAAAGAGAAATTAAAAATCTTTCCCATGGCTGACCGAAAAAACCTCTTTGTTCCCTTAATTCTTCTCTGGATGACAGGTTGCCCTTAGTTGCTGCGTGTAAAATAATCCTATAACTGCAACTTACGTCTGAGCTCTGCAAGTCATTTTGTACCAAAATGTGCCGAAAATGTTCTGCAATTTTCGCTTCAGATTAATTGATACAGTGATATTGAAAGGAATAACGAATATATGTCTCTCATCTCACCGTGGATATCCTTGTTGTTTGTATCGTTTTATTTTGAATCACATATTATGAGGCTGAATCCTCATCGCTTGGAAAATCAATAGACAGAACTCTTGTCGGTAGAGTGAAAACTGATAAATCCATCATAAGACGCCTGGAAATCACTAAAATATGTACAGTGTGAAACATGCTTCCCACGGGAAAAATTGAATTTTCCTGAATGCAGAACTCAGTCACCCCTTAAACCAGATTGTCACGATAAGTAATGTTAGAGGTCATGAAATAATCGAAGCACACATGTGACTGATAAAAGTGACAAGATAACGCAGGATGATTAGGCGATGAATTGAATTCAGATATATTATTTGTCATCTTAATATTTTTTTCTTGATTACAGCTTGATTCCACACCGTATTTTTGGTACATCACACGCCAAGCATATGAGTGTGACTTGAATTGGAAACGACAAGTTCTGCGTCTGTGTGTGACATGAAGAAAGCTTGCATGTATATGTTTTGTCGGCTAGAAAAGGGAGCAAAGAACACGATGACATGAGGATGTTCTGCAGAAGCTCAATGCGACAATTGTCACTCAAAAGAAGAGCAGTAATATTACAACGTTAATTTAGTGAATGTGTGTTCGAAAGAGGCAAAATGATATGACTAACCGATTCATTTTTCTCCTAATTTATAATTACTGATAGTCACCCCATGTAAAACAGTCCTCCAACAGTAACTTACCTTTGAGATCTACAAGTTGATTTGCACCAAAATAAGGCAAAATTTATTTTATATTTCTTGCTTTAGGTGAATTTGTGCAGTGACATTAAGTAAAATTACTTATTGATATCTTTCTTCCCATGGTGAATTTCCTTGTTATTTTTAATCTCGTTTATTTATGTCGCATTTTATGCAGCTAATTCCTGATTACTTGGAAAACCATTCGACAGAACTCTTATCGACAGAGTGAAAATTGATGAAACTCGACAAACTTTCATATGTTACCTGAGAATCATTTGAATAGGTATACTGTGAAATACATATCTCTATGGAAAAACTGAATTTGCCTGTGTGAAGAGTTCAGTCACTCTATTCAGGTGACTCAGATTAGATTTATTCTTTTATTCATAGATTAATCTGCATCCCTGTTGCGAGTTATGAAATTATCAAGATAAATTTGTACTCTTCATTAAGTTATTATAATTGGCGTATATTTACTCACCTTCACATACTTGAATTATGCGAGAAAGTTTAAATTATATCATACCCCGTCGAATGAATACCTTAACTTTTATTTACATTTTCAGATGCTGCATCAGCTGAATGCTTCATCTGGTACCCAAATGATGAATAATACAAGGAATTGAGCTTTTCAATATGGCCTTCAAAACAATCTGTTATGTTTGAAATTAGTTACTTTTATTCACATTACCTTGTTATGGATTTTTCTAGTGGTGGAGTTTGTTTTTATTACCTAACTGCATCAAACGCTATCATATTGATTTTTTCCACAGAATCCGTTGCTCAAAGTACTCTTAATCTGTTGTAGTTTCAATAACTACTCCAGATTTAACAACAAAGTGTTCAAGCAATGATTTTTGTTCGGGCACGCCACTTGGTCGATTTCTGTGAATCAAGCCTCGGAAGGACTATCTAATCAACAACAGCTAGTGACTCTCACACGCGTATGAGATGCACTGACGATACTAACATGATTTTCGATACGTTTTTGATCGTAAAATTTGGTCTAAACCCTCAATAATCCCTGCCAAACATCAGATGTATTCTAGAAGTAGAATATAAACCAACATTCGATTCCCAGTGTGTAAGACTACGAAGAACTGATGATGACACACCGTGGATATCTATTCACATTGAGCTCATATTCAAGAGGCCATCAATTAATGTCCAGCACTTCTTCCACTGAATGAGGATGTAGATCCTCATCCATTTACTCTTCTGAAGAATTCGGTATATATGAACCGAGGAGTCTGGTGAAGTATAATAATAACAAACTAAATTGCAACAAATAATTGCCTGTCAGTAATTCGAAAATGAATATAGAGCTGACAAAAGTGGCCAGTCAGCGGAATATAGAAGTATGCGATCAGCTCAACAGATGAGTATCTTCTGAACCCAGAACGCTGAGCTCCATTTCTGAAATCTTTCAAAGTCTTTACCAACACTTTATCTAATATCTAAAGTAAAGTCCGATCGAGATATCTGGACATGGCTGAAGCGTGTACGATCCAAATGTTTATGTCAACACCATACATCCAAAGTAACAACTTTCAATGTAACATCTGTTTGAAGGTAAATGATGTCGATTCTCCATGTGTAGGAAAACCTACAGAAGTGTGTGTTAATGCATGAATGAATTGTCGGTTGAGGTCATAGAAAATAGACGTTGAATTTTGAGCTTAAAATGATGTGAATGATTCAGAGGCAGATATAGTAGCAGTTTGAAATCATTTTGAGAGTCATTTGAAATCAGAGACGGAAAGTGGTGTTTTCAATTGTGAAGATTACTTTTGTCGGTTGAGTGGTGAGTGCAGTTACATGCAGTTTTACTAATTGCATTCAGATGTTTGGCAGTTTTAATTCCTGACGCCTAAGAGTAATTTTACTGTGGTGCAATATTTTTCAATCAAAACGGCATGTTATATTTCTGAATATTAAAACAGTTGAAACATTAAGAATTATGTCTGCTTCACACAGCTGAGCTTGCAAGACACACTTGAATATTACTCAACGATTCATGTTAGGATTCTCTTAAGTGAATGATCACACTACCAGTTGAAATTGGATTTGATGAAATCAGCAGTCATTCAGGTTCAACAGGCGGTGGAGTGATTTGCGCTATTCATGGTTAAGCTTTATTCGATGACTGACTTTGTTTGATTGGTTTTGCTTATTGAGACTCACATTCACATACTGAAATGAGTGAATATTATGACAATGTTGCTAATATTATTTCAAACAAACTCTATTTCGTAAAGAATACCTTTGTGATTTATTTAATTAAGTTTTAACGAGCACCACAGTTAATAATTGAATATCTTTGTTCAAACATTCCACACACTGTAGGGAATTATGCCTAGAGATTGGTCCCTAGAGAAATCTAGTGAAAATCTAACGTTTGTGTTAAGAAATCTCCAAAGATGGATAAAGCTGCAACGTTATTAATCTCCACTACTGCAACTCATGAAATTCATATATCAGAATAACGTCTTACCAATTCACATGCAGTTCAAATGTTCTTAGTGTGATTAATGTGTTAGTATAGTAACAAATCCCATCCCCGATGTCACGTTCACAGTGTCTTGAATTAATATCGCACTGTGAACGAAAATTATTAGCCGTTTAATTTGAACTATGTTTTCTGTTGTCACACGAAGGGAGATTTTTTAAAAATGAGACCTAATGAACACTCATCTGTAATATTCATTTCGTTGGTATTTCAACTGTGAAACTTAGCTGATGTCGAAATGGAAGTCCATTCATTTTCCTGAGCCTGTTTATACTTCAATGGAAAATTGTAAGTTTTGTCATCACGTTGGTGGATAGATTGTGCTGTGTTGCCATGGGCCATCCCACGTTGGTTTACTCATTTGATCAAGCATGTGGGGACAAAATATCTTCGAATCATATCCAACAGTAAATACCTTAATCATGTTTAGCTATTAAAAAGCCATGTACCAACTCCTGCCTTACTGAATGTCATGGATTTTCCATATTATGATGAAATAAATGCACCAGCCGTGCTCTGTATGCCAGTTGCATGGAACTGGGAATGTGGACGATTCATCTCAGTGATGTGATTCACTTTCTTACAATTTGTAAAAGAGATTTTCGTTCATCCTTTTGGATACTCAGGTATCAAATCTTTCAAATATGAAACAGTTCCGTAAATAACAGTATTGTTTGACAAGTGACATGAAATGTGTCACATCGGGTTATTTCTCTCACAATTAATTCCACTGTATTGAAAATATATTCATTCTTCAAGTTTATTCGCATACTGGGACATTTTCGTACTTGACTGCTTTGAAATCAATCATGTAGTCACGAATAAAAAAACATTTTCGATTAACTGTTGGTGGAAATATGTCTCAGTCTGAAATTTACTCAGGGCATAGAATAAGTAAGATGGTTGTATAAACAACGATTCTTTGTCAGTTACGAATTTTAGGAAACCTTCACATGGCATCATGGAAACAAATAATCAAAGTAATAGTCAGACGGGTTCGAACCCCGGTGGGTGCGTACTGATGAAGAGTCTCAAACTAGGACGAAACAGCTGTCCAGTACTCCCAGGGTTTCCAGTGGTTCTCTAGCTGATTCCAGCTCATGATGAAATCCTCCATACAATCAAACAAAAATCCCTACAAAACCAATACTTGAAAATGAACTATAAGACATTGACATAGAAAAAATATAACTTTTAGTGCACACTATTACGCGACCTATTCAGAATGTGTAAAATATGAACTCTGTTAGCCAGAGATCTGAAAAATACGTTCACTGATACTTCCTTCAAGAGTTAACGGGAAGTCAGTAAAGCGTAAATGAACAAAATATCTATTTTGATGTTTCATTTCCAACTACATTGAAATAAGCAACAGCTTTATTTCCATGTTAACTGAAATGCAAAATTGAAGCACTTTGCTCACCAGGATCTAGATATTTATGTGTTAAAAACTCTTTTTCTAATGCATTTAACTTATACAAATAATAATTTGCAAACAACCACTTCCCGAGGAATGTATGATCAGCTTTTGGTTTTGTGTGCCATATCATACTGACTTTCCAGATTGAGATTCAATGCAAACACTCAGGTGAAACTCATTGATGTGATACATTCATTCATGATAAACAACAGCAGCACTGGAATACATATGAGAGGACGAACTGTCAAAATCCTACTTCTTGGGTGAACACATTACTCTCAGGGTACAATTCATCCTGGTTTCATTGGTTGGCTGAACGAAGGTGTATTAAACTCTGCATAAGTTGTCAAAAAAAACAAGCAATGTGGAAGTGGTTATGGTAGCTCTCGATAAGTCAAATAAAACGGTCACTATGATACTCCGATGATACACAATTGCCTATATACAAATTTTTAAAATTTATTCTCAAGTTGTCTGAAATGAAACTTTGAACACATTACTCACCATTATCTTCTAAAAATTAAAACATTTATTTTCAAAGACATATTTTACATGCGATAATCAGCGAAATGTCATTTTCCAATAAATAGGCTGCCACGTTTGGCTTCTGAAGTTCATATATACCATTTACCTTGATACGTAAGTCAAATGTCCAAGCGACATTCGACGCTGATGAAAACTAACGACAGTTACAAACTTATTTTAGGACAGCTTGTCAAATTTTTACTTCTTTTATTAAGACGTTAAATTTAGAGGAAATCTCCAGTGTTCTGTGAGCTCACATTTGTAGTTCTCAGTGGTCGTCATCAAACTTGATGACACCTTCAAAACTGAATTCATGCGGAAATAGAACGAAGTTGTATCAGTATTCAGATATCATTGGTGGAATTTCATTCTGCATAATTTTGACCTTACATTCCAAAGTTTATCTTATTATACATCCTATTTGCATTAGGAACATAACCACACTTATAAGAATACTTTAAATGACCTTAGCGTTCAGAAGATCAAGGCAAGATTTAATTGAATGTTTAGTTGTATGTGCCACAGCTTTGTTAGCAGACTTACTCCGAATAGTTTTGTTGTGATTCAATTTGTCTTGGGGTTAAAGTTTTTCCAGGAAACTCAGGACACTTACAGAGCTGCAGTTTTTCGTAGTCACTATATTTTCAGTATTCTTACCCTTCTTATATCTTATCTTATATTTGTACTCATGAAAAGAAACATTTGTTAACCTTACAGATGTATTTTTAGAATTGGTAGGAGACATATTTTAATTTCTCAGGATATTGTAACATCACATATGATAGTAACTTTTCAATAAGTCAGTGTTGGCGAACGCGAATACATTATATTTTGTTCTATGGGGAGGCTTAGATGATGGAAATTAGCGAAATGCTCTCCAAAGCTATTTCGACATCAATCTAGAGAATAATATAAATCGTGTGTATTCCAAACATCGATGGATCTAGTAAGCCATTCCATCAAATTGTCGAAAATTCACAGTATGAAAAGTGGTGAAAACGCTGTAATTTCATAATAATACTATGTCTTCTATATATTTTAGAAAAATAATCGACAAACAAATGGTGGAGTGTATGCCATCACAGAGAATTGCATAATAACGCTAACCGTCTGTGACAAATGGACTAAAGAGCAACTATGCAAGATTAATTTGATTTTGTGGAGTCATTTTGGTCCAATAGGCGTTTCGCACTTCATGCTATGTAAACTATGCGACTACATCGACAACATTCCTCCTATAAATTTCTTAGGAAAAATTGAGAAGGTTCCAATTCACGTGCACCTAGGCGACACATTCATTCACACTGATGTTGTTTCTTCTAGATCACCCAAACATGAACAGAATAACTCAGCAGAATTTTACCCTCCAAATGAATTATCTACAAATGAGTCAACGTAGTTTGAGACTTACACTGATACTTTCACCAAGATGATAACTTATGATGTCACTTAGCTGATAAATAAAAGTCTTGAGCCCAAAACACCACTCAGTCTGTAACAAAATACTCAGAGTTGAACGAACAAACAACCACTGGATACCATCTTCTGGAATAACGCCTGCCATTTTTCACCATTATGATTAAGTACCAAACGATATAGTTTGTGAGTATGCATGTCACTCTCTCTCTTTGTTTACTCAATGTAAGACCCTACTACATTTGAAAAGTGCTCCCAACTAAGTAGTAACGAAGCGGACCATCTAGTGATTGCTTAACTTTGGTAACAAATGACAAGGAAACGAGTGTGAAGTGACTAGAAATCTTAGTCAGCTGGCCGCTATTCGGAAAATGGGTGTTTTTGTTCTGAGAGCAGAACATCCTGTCAGTTCACAACAGTGATCACTATTTGATCAATCATTGAAATCCTTATAAAAGTCCTGGTCAAACCTCAAAATATAAATACGTTCAAGATATCTGAATGCATTTAGAGAGCCACTGGAAACAAGAGACTTCCCATGGTCCTATCATGAACGCAGATAAACATTTCAGGAAGCGTGATGAGTGAAATCACGCTTAGCTGTTGTATTTCGTTTGCAAAAAACTTCGATGTTTTTTTATTTCTTTACGACTATGAGTTGTTGGCGTAGTGCAATTTATTTTTCAGTCTAGAAAACATGTCATATTCATAAAAAGATTTGAAACGATTAGAAAGATATCTATGCCACACAATGCTGTTCTATGTACATTTACTAAGCTTGTAATATACTTGGAAGTTACTCAGAAATGTATATTAACATATTATCTTATGGATGGTGACCAACAATAGTTGACAGTAAATTCGAATTTATGAAATCATCAGTAATTTTATGCCAGCAGCAGATACTGACATGTAAACTATCTAACAGTGAATTGATATGAATGTCATCTCAGTTTACATGTGGATAAACACCTGTAAATAGTATTATTGCTCTGTTCATCAACTTGAATTGTTTTTGAACGCTTACCTAGACATTCTGTGTATGGATATTTTTATCATAAAAATTTGGGTACGTCAGATTATGAGGCTTCACTTTCAAAGAAAATGTCTTTCATTTAAGTACTGAAGTATCAACCAGCACCAGAGAAAACAGAAAAACATTTTATATAAACCTGCTTTGGAATGGAACACACGCTGTTAGGAATTTCCGTCATTGTCTGATCTCTACAGAAAATGTGCATAGATCCCAAGTATACAAGATGGATCATAAGATACGACAACATCAAGTTTTCACTATTTTTTTATTTCACGAAACATTATTCACACAACCTGATGATTGAACGCGAAATTCATATTTCATAATAACTCACGAATAATTCCCATGCAGATGGAAAATATATTTTGTAATTAGTCAGTTGATATAATAATACAGCCCGATCCCAATGAGATACTCGAAATGCCTTGAATATATATATATATATATCGTAGAGTGAATGAAATCTATTTATCGGCTTATCATTTGGAAGTAAATTGTTTTCCGATGAGAGATTACTGTCATCAATCCATAGTTTTCATTTGCTGCACAGTGAAATAATAAAACTTCTGCGGATATCAGATCTATTCGTCTCCACTGTTTTTATTTAGAACTACATTGATAATCAGAAGTTAAGTAAATTGGTCAATGTAATTGGAGATTATTCCAAATTATTTTAATCATAGCGCTCATGGCCTATGAATATATGTGTTTATGAAGGCATCCTGTTTTATTGATTCATATGTTAGAACATTTGATGACTGAGTAGATTGACACATTATTTTATTCTTGGTGAGATATATATGTGTACAAACACAAAACGATTTCAGCATAATCATTAGTTAAACTGGAAATTAATTCCTAGAGTTCAGAATACAACCTATTGGAATTAGCCTAGGACATAGAGTTTTCACTAATTAACACTAAGTTACATACACAATGGATCATAGGTAATATTAAGAAGATACTTGCAGAAAATGAAAAATTTGCCTTTCAACGAATTCATTAACTAGGCTGTACATTCGCGTATTTATATCAAATGAGTGAGAAAGTTCCAGAATTATTTCCGGTCAAACGTGAAATTAATAAAGTTACTAAGTGTGATAAACAGAATATAGATAGTGGTATTGTTCTAGAAATATTTCATTACATAGGTCAAATGAAAAATTGCAATATGTAATAATCAGGAAGATTGGGTAGAAAATATGAAATAAGATTGTAATTACTGGAAAACTCGTCGGTTTGTATAAGGACGTTGTGTTAACAAAGTAGGAAGGAGGTTTGGATGTATGAAATTAAAAACAGTAACCAAATCTAATAATGCAGATGGAGATTAAAAACGTAAATATAAGAAATGAGCGGGAAGGTTGGACAAGAAAGGCAATAGGCTAATCAGTATTGGTGGTACTGACTTTTCATGATGGACAGGGTAGACATAACGGTTGGACGTATTTCGTTTGGGTACATGGTTTAGGCTCGAGTTTGGGATCACCAGTGACTCAGCTATTCCTAGGTTGTCTAGGTTTCACTCCCTTTGGTAGGCTTGATCGGATCTTGTATATGGCTTTAAAGGACTTTTCAAATAGCACTGAATGTCCAGAATTCACCAGATATTCTGTCATCAGACTATATACCTTTTTGTGTTCACCATTTGCTAAGCGTGTTGGATAGTGTTTCTAAGCGCGTTTTACTAGCAGACGTATGGTACGGCCAATGTACTAGGCTCCTCACAAGCAAGTGAACTTGTATATGCATGTTAAAGTGGCTCTCATGATGGGGGAGTAGTTTCTTGCAGGAGAACGTTATTCGTAGTCTGTTGGCGAAGTATGTTTTACTGAGAGACTTCGAAAGCTGTCTAAGGAGAATTTCGGCTTCGGTATCACCTTTAAATTTCAGGTTCGATATCAGTAACTTTTCCGATACTATCTTAGACTTTAGATTCTTGTCTGTTAATCTAGGTGGGAATCCATTTTCTTTCAAGCCCCCTCGGATATTTTGCAATTCTTCGTCAAATGACTCCTCAGAGCAAATCTTCCGGATCTTCGAGGGAAGAGAGCATACTAGGTTTCTTTTTCTGCTTTGAGGTACACAGCTTTGAAAGTTAATAAACTGTCCTTTCCGTGTGGGCTATTTCAAGATGGATCTTCTTAGTGAGTTGTCTGCATTTCTTCGTAGTTGAACGTTGAGGAAATAAAACATTCAGTTAGACTCAACTTCCAAGGTGAAGTCGATGTTTGGGTGGGCATTATTGAAGATTTCAACTGGCGAGTTTTCCAGTAATTATAACCTTATTTCGTATTTTCTACCCAATCTTCCTGATTATTACATATTGCAATTTTTCATTTGACCTTTGTAATGAAATATTTCTAGAACAGTACCACTATCTATATTCTGTTTATCACACTTAGTAACTTTAATAATTTCACGTTTGACCGGAAATAATTCTGGAACTTTCTCACTCATTTGATATAAATACGCGAATGTACAGCCTAGTTGGTGACTTCGTCGAAAACAGAGATACATAACAGCACAATGTAGTATGACGCCGACATTTATCTCTGTATTCAGGATGATATGCTTCCACTATGCATTTGAGAGACTAAAATACCGAGTTGAAGTTTTCAAAACAAGTTAGTGAGAATGTGTCGATGTCTAGGTTGGTATAGTAGCCAATTTAATGGGACTTTTTAGGCCATTTATGTGACATTGTGACGAAATGCAATTCCACAAATAGTTAACACATTAATTTACAAGTTCACTGAAATAAAACTTTAAACATATCACTCACCTAAACCTGGGAATTTATAATTACAAGCAACCTTTTAAAAGTATAATTTAAATATAATAAACAAATTTTATATACAAACATACATATATATGTATATTTATAACAAGTAAATGTGCTTTCAAAAGAAATTGACTTTAAAGATGTCGATTTCCTTGAAATTTCATATTTGCTACGTGACGGAAACATCTAAAAAACATTAAATGTCGTTGTGAGTTCGCTGATGTAAAACAACAGCAACATTTTCAAACATGTTGTCAGATGCTACTTTCACGATGCAGACATTACTTTCGGAGAAATTTCGAGTGTTTCTCAGCTCCCCCATGTAGACATCGACATTTAATCAGAAAGCCACATGAAGCGTTCATTACATAAGTGATAAGGAAATTGATTCAATTTTCTTAGAATTATTAAGTACTAATGAACAAACATTGGCATTAGACAGACATTCATTTTCTTGATAGGATATTTTAAATTGGTCAGTAATTATGTCATGCAATAGTAGACAATGCATACGAAGGTTTACCTACAACTAGTAATCTGAAACGTGAGTAAATTTTGATGTCATCTGATGACATCTACATGTATTTCATAAGGCAATAACTAAAACCTCAACATATCGTGCCCATCTAGTAATACCTCCTCTGCGACTCAAATTCATGCTTGAATTTGAGTTGGTCATAGCCATCTGCCTTGAAATAAGGGCTGATATGATCTGAAAAAGGGTTGATTGGATCCGGTAGATATGTCTCACTTCATGCTGGACACAAACTGCATGTATATCGTCAATACATTTCCTATGAAAACGACAACTTATCTGTCAAATCATTAACGAGATTTTCTACAGTTGTATTGTGCACATCAGAAAAAGACCTCTTCCAATAACTTCCTTCACTTGTCAAATAACATTGTCCGGAAGTAAAATTATTGTATTCAAAACATGTTAAGAAGATAGTGGTTGAACCATTTCTTATTGGATATTCAATGAAAGCGATTCTGTGTCTAGTCCTTTTCTATTCTGTTTATTTCAATCTACCTTTCATGTTTTCGTTTTAGTATGAATCGAATCGATAATTGAAAATGTCATCAGATTGTTCGAAAAGTATTACACAAATGCATTAAGTCATTTAATATAGTTCTTCGGACTATTAATAAGTGTCTGACCAATGTTATGTGTTACAAGTATGAATCTTAATAGGTGTCTTCTGCTGCTGAATTCAATCATAATTTCACTTCGCTATTTTTCCTTATATTAATTATTTAACTTTTATCTTGAGATATGAATTTCCGAGCAGCATTTCTGTAGGAATATGCATGCAGTCTGAATAAAACTTGATGAAAATGAGACTCCATCATCTTAATATGAAGGGATTATCGTTTAAGTACTCAGATTACTGTTCATTTCTCCCAGATTATAATTCCAGTGTTATGTCATAAGTTGTGATAAACAGAATGTGAAATGCGATAAATTCCAAATGTTTGCTGTCTAAATCTTTCACAAGTACGAAACCCAATGAACTAAGATTAACATTAGTGTTCACGTAAGCAGAAGGTGGCTAAGAGATTGTCAAAAATAAATTCGGTAATAATGAAGGTAACGATAATGAAGGCGATAGGAAATATTTGTGCCTAGGGAGTGGATACAATCAGAGGTCAAATAAAGAGAAAAGTCGACTGGATACATTTTCAAGACTCAATCTCAGGTGAATTAATGTGTTTCTATTTGTTTGTTCACCAAAACAAAGTGGATTCATGCATCAGAAAACTTTTCCTCCTTTCCGATCAAGATGTTTAATCGCAGTGCCCCATCCATATCAAAATAACAATTCTAAGACATGAAGTTCATTTCTTATTATGAAGGAAAGTGAAACCTAGAAGCGATTGTCTGTGTAGCATGTTAAGCCAACGAAACACTCTGAAGAATAAAGTAGGAGATTCAGAAGTCAGCCGAAAATCAAATCAACATGAGGCCAACTATTACTGGATTTTGGAAAGATCCACCACATAGAATAAGTAATATTCAACCTTATCTTCACTTGGCGTTGATGGTAATAACTACTATATGAAAGCAAATCTAAATACTGTGCTTCTGAGCTGCCACAAGGAGCATTGTTCCGATAAAAATGAAATCATCTCTGATACCTGTTTACAGTAATTAACATTGGATGAATCTTCGGTCGTATATAAAGCGTAATGTCTTTCACTTCCACCTCATTAGTTATAACATGGAATAATGAACTGAATGTGACTGAATTCCTCTATTTGTCCCTACTGAATAACGATGAAGAAAGTGATTTGCTTCATGCTGGCCTTCTCAATAGATGTGATTGCTATGTTGTAATAAACATAAACTAAAATTGCTGCCTAGTTTTCCATTAACATATACTGTTTAGAAACTGAATACCGTTACACTATGAGCAGAAGTTGACATGAAAATATGCCTATAAGTCATCGCAATAAGAATTCTTTTTACGAATGCATCCATAGTTATTTCTGTGCATTTACTGCTGTTTTAGTCACAAAACCTCATGCTGAATGAGTCGTGAACATAATGAACAACAAAATATTTAATGTGACTATCTGTCAGAAATTATTTTCCCCTGCAAATGCGTTCATTTAATTAAACTAACATCCTAGTGTTACTTTTTGTAACTTTCAATGCGTATTCGATGAGAGATTAACTTTAATAGAATCGATACTTACGTTTGGCATCAGCCGTGTAAATCGGCATTGAGAATAGGCAGACAAGTAGGCATAACAACATTTTCATGACTGTATGATCCAAACGAATACCTGTGAACACAATCAATTTTTACGACTATTTATACTGAGTTTTAAATAAGCTGAAAGTGACGAACATCTACTGGACACTAGCAATGACCATTCAGATTACAGAATAAAACGTTTGCGTATTGGACACAGTGTTGTTTGCATTCCGACACACGTTGACAGTTACAGACATGTAATGTTTCATTGTAAGAGACGATATTTGAAGCGCTTATGGGAGAGACATAATGTTTTACAGATTTATTGCTCTTTTAACAAACGCAGTATATCAGCATTGTGTCTCAAATAAAACAAACTGACCTCTTTAATATATCCTTGTTATCAGGTTTGCAAATTTGTGCTTCAAGTATGAAGCGCTTACAGAATTAAAGGTCCAGAAACTATGGTAGATTGTTATCCTATGATCGAGTAGTTTAATTTGATATAAGCATATTTATGAGTGTACAATAATGTTACGGGGTACTAAGTTTCTGTTTAACAAAGTGGTATAATACTGTCCCTTCCTTTCTGTACAACAAACTAACACTAGAAAACTAAGACAGAATGAAATTTTTACGATTAGCCTCACCAGGAAGAAACGCAAGGACTTACGTGTAATGCATCTAGTCTAAAAATGAATTCCTGCTGAAACGCCTAAATAAACGCTATAAAAAAGAAAAGAAGCGTGTAAAACATTTTATGCATTCACATTATTCGAGTGATAGCTGAGATTAAACTGCAAGTATGCAATGCAAATTAACATAAGGCTGTTAAGTATAAAACAGTATGCATATATCTGACCACTCATAGAAGCAGTTTCCACTATTTCTTTAATCTGTAATTGAAAAATTCAACTTCACCTATTGCACTTGTTAAACACTGGGGATCAATTCATGGAAGATTTGAAATTGTGCGTACTTTTGTGATCACTTATGTAAAAAGAAACCAACCATTCAAATAATGACGCCTGATATGCGTCTCACAATACAAAGAGCATCAAGCTGACTTTCAATTCTCTGTGAACTTAGTATGCAATCAAATAATAGTGAGGCGCTGTCAAGTGATATTTCCTCAAAAGAAACAGGCGCAATAAATAAGGTTACTCAAGTGAACTAATTCTAAATATTTTGACCACATTTTTAGAGAGTGGACTGAAGTGTGGAGATTCATAAGACAGTTTATCTGACGTAAAAATCGCATGAACTTCAGTGCGAACTTTCAAGTTGGTTACACATGATTCCGTAGATTGGTGCAACATCACATGAAGGTAAAGTGTTGTTTTGCTAATGAAGTTTGCTGGCTGGATTTCAAAGAGTGAGTGTGGAAAGCCACACACACACACTTATCGAATGGACAACCAACCACCTCACTTCTGGTAGAACAAAAATTGCATATTCTCTATGAATTTATTATTATGGTGTGCAAGCGTGCATATATACATATGATTTTTAATAATAGAGTGAATTGAGATAAAAACTGACTATATCATCTTAAAATTATTCATGAAAATGCAGATCCTAGTGTGGGATGTAGAATCATTTCAGGCAATTAGAAATGCAAGAATTTAGAAGGTTAATTCTATGCAGTCTACATGTCAAACCCAATGCTCAACTGATATTACGATTAAGTCGTCAGCATATCTCCCACAAAATGGCGACTAATCGTTCAAATCACCAGAAAGATAATCTATGCAAGTCATGCAAATATCATATAAAAATCTTCCAAATTGACGGTCCAACAGAACTTCATCCACTTCTCGAAGTGTGTGCCACCAAAACTTCATTTTATCACGCATCAGCATTCCTACTCAGACAATTTGGCTTGCAGTTATTCAGAAAAGCTTCTGATATGATACGTGGTTTTCCACATCTGGAATTTTTCTTGAAGAAATCGGTATTCTCAGAACCAAATTTGTGGCCTGACCCTGTAAACATTTACAGAATAACTTTTGAAACTTATTTCCTCTAGCTTCATTCTCAGTGACACATGCAGTCGTAACTTGGCTGTCAGGAATGTTTTACGCGGACATATGACGTCATTTTAGGCGTATACAAATTGTTATCACTTGCTTGAGCAATACTATGTTTTGTAACATAGGTTTATGCGAGCGCGGTAAACGGGGGATGACATAATCGAGTTTTGCGACAAAGGATTATTTCATGTTATCTTGGTCAAAGTGCTTACTGCAGATGAGGAGATTTGTGTATGAAAAATTCTGTTTGACCAGTCCACATTTTCTATCTCTTAACGACTATTCAGACTGACACACTGCCACCAAAGCAAAACGATTTCAGGATATGCATTTATCAAGGTGTGACTGTATTCTCAGTGTTCATCATCCTACTTGTGCGAATCGGCCTTACATACAGTGTCTTTTCTAATGTGAACAAATACAGATGGTAAGGGGGTAGTGTTCGAATAGTGACATCCGACACTGCATTCTGTTTGATATCATTTCATCCAACATTTGAAGGGGACATATAGAAGACTGATATGTCACACTGAATTTTTTGGTATCATTGAACGAGAAAGTGGTAATGTGTGTTTGAGTTTGGATGGTTATGTTGATAAGTCAATTCAAACTGTTTATATGATGAGTAATTCTCTGCATACAGATATAATATTAATAGCTAAAGCTTCATTATGCACAATAATTTAACACTCTGTGCACAATTCTCAGCCTACTTAATTTCAAATATTTATTCTTCAACCAGGAGTTTCAAGTAAAACAGCCATATCCAGTACATCCTATGACGCAGTGATGTTAGATCTGAAGAATGAAACGATCCTCTCGGGTAATTTTATTTGGTCGCACAGAGATGCTCAACGATAGGGAAATAATCGAATGATTTTAACAACAAGAATTGCAGAATATAAAATGCATTCATTGTCTCGGATGGAAATTCAGAAAGTTCAGAGCTTCAAGCAGGCAGCCGAAATCTAATGCGTACAAATAAACTGAGATGGAGCTTTAAACACACTACTCACCTTCTCCTGTAAGATTAAACACATAACAAATTTCATTGCTAAAACATGAATATTTCACATATGATAATTAGGGAAACATCACATTTCATTTAGTCAACTATCAAGTTTGCCTGCATTCACCTGTTCACAACTGACTTCGATATGCGATTGAAGCAGTCGAGTGCAATTCGATATCACGATAAAATTATTGATGAAAAATAACACTGCAAGTTGCAACCTATTCAAACAACAGGTTGTCAATTTTTCATTTCCTTGACAGAAATATTACTCTTAGTGAAACTCCAGGTGTTCTTCTAGTTCTGCGGTGTAGTCAGACAGCGTAGTACAGAATGAAAGAGGAAAATAGCCTGATTCCACGACTGATTCGATGAATAAATCTGCCAGTAACAAAGCAATTCACATATTCTTCAAAGTATAAAAGTTATTCGAACAATATTTCTGCTTCAAGTTCGCAGTAAAATTCGTTTATTGTTTTGTGCTTTTTTTCTTAAAATGAATCAAATATCTCATCCTTTCATTGTCAGTCAAATGCATTTAATGGTTATACCAAAAATATCGAGAGAGTAAATGTGAGATTACTGAATTTATCTTTTTCTATGATTTACAATTGAGTTTTTATCTCACAGTGGAATGACGCTAAATGATATGAAACATATTTGGCAGTGCCCCCTGCCTTGTCATCTTCCTAAAATTGAAGAAAAAATAAACAGGTCTTTTTCCATTCCTGTTGTAGGTGTCTTACAACGAATTGATATGGTAGGTTGATAAACATTTCATAGATCACAACTTCATTGTTGACATAAAAATCTCGTAACATCTGGTAGGATGGTTGGTTAGTTGATGACTTTCATATTTTAGCATTTCGACGAGGAAGAGAATATTTTTCATAGCCTAATAGCCAACCGAAAACGGGATGGCACAAATTGTGGAAAAAAATAAGATGAACATTTCAGTGCATTCATAGATGTCTCATTGGTTTCTCTGTCCATCTGCCACAAATGATCAGGCAAACTTGAAATTTAACAGATTTCAAAATGCCATAACAATAAAAAGGATCAAATTTCACTCAATTCTCAACCACAAAATATTGCTAAATATATTTCTATTTCCTTAACATTTATTGTGACAATAAATACCTCCTATCAAAGCACTCATCGTTCGTTTAAAGTAGTCACATGCTTTGGTTATTAATTGTGAAGTTGGTCATTAATATCATGTGATCGAACGACATCCTGGAAAGAGACCACCTCATCACTGTAGCTGTAGAGGTATGGAGGGAACAGGAATTGCCTTGAAGTTTACTTAAATGAAATAATTTTGAGACATCTCTTTATTGACCACAATCTGTCAGTTGGAAAACAATCATAGTACTGAACACTTTGGAGCCATTCACTCACAGGTTCATAGACATGTGATCAAATAAACAGTCAGAAATCCTCCTTTCTTTTCGTCCACCATGCGACAGAATGTATGTACACGTGAACCGATGGATACAATTGGAGGTAATATAAAAGGTAGCCTTTTAAAACTTGAATTGTTTCAGTAGGCACCAGGTTTATGAACACTGGTTTCTGCTCAACTACGTCTAGCTTCGAATTCATAATCGGTGCTTCTACAACATTCTCATAATTATTTCTGCATGTAGCAACAAACCTACTAAAATCTTTTTATACCTTATACCATACCATTAATGGTCCTCACGCTCACGTTGTTCATCAAAATCAAATATGTATGAATATTTAGTAATATTTATATTAAAATCATTCTTGGTTGTATCTCAGCTGAAAATGATCAACATAATGAAATGGTGCATATTACCTTCCTCAGTGTCTTGCTTCTCCTCTGTTCAAAATAATCCAGGTTTAGTTAGAAGCAGGAAAATAATATCTTCATCTATTTAGAGGCATATATGTTAACGAAGATAAAAAATAAACGAAACGGAGCTTTTGTAAAAGGTGAAAACAGTTTGAAGAAAAACCTTTCTGCTCTATTCATTAAGTCACTAGAGTGTATGCTGGGTAGCAGAATATTTACCAGCAAGTTGTAATGAGAAAATCAATGCATTTCATAAAAAACTGGTAAAGTTTCAATCGATCACAAGCTTGAGTAATCGGACTAAGTCAACTTATCAGATAACAAAAATACTACAGTTATACATAAAAGTTACAACTTTTTAATACTTTAATACTTTAGATAATACTTTAGATAAGTGAAAAAGACAAAAATGTTAAAAGATGAAAATCTAAAACAGCAGAAAGAAAAAACAAGATTTGTCTTGTCTCATTCAAAAAGTGTCTTTCTGTCATGATATTCAAAGTCGTTTTTATGCTCAATGTCTTCTTATGCTCTTTATAAGCGTTTTGCAAAATTCAGTTGTAAAATAGTCGCGTATTTCAACCTCTGTGTGTTCAAAAACATGACACACACGCACACGTACCATTCTCATTACTATTTACAGCAGTTCACAATCTTATCTACATTTTCATTTTCGCCTTGCAAATCAATATTCACTGTCATATATTGTATAGTATATTTAGTAATCTCTAACAGAATGGAATATTCTTCTTTCATTTTAACGCACACAGATGTTTCATCTAGAAAGCGCTGTTTACAAAAGTTAAAAGAATATCCAAGATTTATACTGGAAATTCAACAGAGTGTGGCACGAAAAAGTAAATGACTTTTCCTATTTTGAAGCTTAGGTGACCAAGCAAACTACTCCGTGATAAGAACTAATCGTGAAAATATAGACTATGGTACTATTTCCGCCACGTTTCGTGCATTCAAATCTCCGTTCTAAGTGGACGCTGTCAAATCTGACTGGTAAATATACACTTATGAGTCAGTCTTCGAATACTTGCAATCTCCTGATGTGTGCATATCTCCCCTATAACATACTACCAATAAGCCGGAAAGATGTCTCATATAAATGCGACAATTTTCAAATATTTCAGAATATTTGGGTAGCATGAATTCATTTGAACAGCTGAAAGATATGACAGTTTTACTGTACTAGATTAATTTTAACCTGAAGAAGCTGCAATTTCAGTCATTAATAAAACTGCCTAACTGGTTTGCATTTTGTAACAGACAGTTGTCCTATCCGCGCTAGTCACGGCCACTTCATCATACACAAAGGTAATCACCATTATTATTGCAAGTAATCTTCAAGAAAACACCAAGAGTTCATTAAATATATAAAGTGCTATATTTAACATATTTTGGATATGATGAGTGATTATTCTTATTGTTGTACTATATATGTGTTCATTATTGCTATTTGTTTGTATTTATTGCTTCTTCGTTGTTCTCAGTTTACTGAAGCTAAGGGTGTAGCCACCAAGATCAACTCATTGTAGTATAACCAGCCTCCTACAGTATATCTGTCCAAAATATCCTTGAGAAAGTCAAAGTCACAAAACAACCAAAAGACAGCAAAGAGACGATTATTTATCATATTTAATTATGTGTAATTCTGTCCTACAAAATTCCCACTTCAAAAAGTCAAAACTACGTCAACAGTTCCGTTAGACAGTTATCCAATCCAGCTAATTTTCTAATATGAAATTAGTGCTGCAGAACAAAATTAGTCAACAAAAGTTCAGTTGTTACAAGTAGTTGAGAATCAAGTAGAATATTCTCAACAAGGTGGGATCAAAACTCCATCCATGGGAACCACACATTGACGCTTCTTCCAAACAGTCCATGATTAGAAACACCTTGATTCATTCAAACAAAATTACATGGTAATACCACAAATATATAATGTACAAGCAACCACAAGGAGAAGCAGCGAAATTAAAAAAATACACAGATACAGAGACAAATAGTGAGGATTGAATCAATATATGATATACAACTGTCAGAACAATGCTATGCAGTCTTGGAGACAAAGGGATGAAAACTTCGAATTTAAGTGAAACATCCAAATAAGCCTAATTATTTTGACCAGATTATTCAGGGGGGATTTTCTAAGCAATTTTTCCGTTAGAATGGGTGCACTTTCTTTATGGGGTGGTTAGCTTCACCCTAAACCTCTCCTCCTTTCCGAGACTAGGACCTGATGGTATTCTACATTTAAAAGACAGAATGCAGTAAGCTCTCCGGAACACGGCTGTGTGATCACTGTATTCCCCATTTCGTCGTCTGGTTCACTGCTATTCGATGAATTCTAATTATAATTACGAGTAAAATTTGAGTTAGTCGAAATTAGGTGAATACCATGTCTATATCACGAAACACAGACACACAGCTACGCAACCAAGATTGTTTCGATTTTTTAGAAACTCTGCTTGAAGTTGACAATATTCTGTCTACAAGTACTTACAGATATTTGTTACCAACAGGGAGGTCACAAACTAATAAACAATACTCTTCAGTTGCGCAACAAGATTAATGTGATGCGAAGAGGAGATGATGAAAGCATGTGGACAGACGTGGTGATGAATACTTTGGCAGAGAAACGAACGCAATAGAGATGTACGGCTGTAGCCTTGTGTTCCTCTAGGAATTAAAGGAGACAATAATAATAATCATGATAGTAGTAATAATATCAATAATAATAATCATGATAATGATAATTATCTTTAAGTGATTTCCATTCTGACTGCAATCGGAAACTCCAGAATGTAGTCACCATCCTTGGCCGCATGGTGATTTTGCCCTCGAGATTTAATGTTAATACTAACAATGTTAAAGATGTTCGTACACCACAAGTTGATGAGTTCCACTGACACACGACACATGTTTAAGTAAATCATTATTTTCATTATTATTTTCAAATACTTACCGAGTGAGTAATTTCTCAATATTCATGGATTAATAATCACTGGCACCTAGCTTCGTTAGACGAGACAGACGGCTGGCTTTAATCGAAAGCAACAAGTATGCGAAATGTAAGTAATAATTATTCCTACTGGTTAGATACACTTGTCGTCCTTTTGCCAAGAGGAGATGAAGAATGCCAGTTAGGAGCAATCAAATTACTGAAAATGATGAATGACATATAATTAGGTTGATACCTTGGAATTGGAGCTAATGAGTCATCAAATACATAAATATATTGAAATCTGGATCATGTGGCTTGATGTAAGCAACCGAAATCTCTGTCATATGTCATTGTATCCCTTATAAATATGTAAGACAGAGAAAACGGTACTTACTTACCACTCGGGTACGGTCCGGTAATAACAAGGCGTTGGCAAGGTGTCATTGTTAGTGTCTTCATTTTTATTATATTCTTTGACAACACCGTCTCGAAATGATGAAATGGGGGAAATACGACAAGGGTACTGTATTATCCATCCCGTGGCACCTCTTCCCTTGATGCACATTCACCTTTCCAGAAATCCCCATCCCGTCAGTAAAATCTGGACTAGCTGCATCCACCAAGGTGGCATTATTCATGCAGTTTACCAGAAAAGCCTTTTATTCCTGTCATACAACTTGCTGCATAATCGTCAATATCTTCCAATCTAACTCCACATTATCTGAGTTGCTTTCCTCTTCCTCCTGATGGTGATGATGATGCTGCTGAGAATAAAAATGGACAGTTAGTCTACACCGAAAATGTCACTCACTCACTTACTCATTCACCTGCATGCCTAATCAATTCTGTAATAGTGGTCTTTGAACGTAAGCAGCACCGCTTATATACCTCTCTCTAACCTCCCCCCCAACACACACACACGTTTCCTCCCTTTTTCGTTTGTCTTAGTTGTTTAGGTTTGCATGTATGTGATCTGATATGTGACCGTAGTGGTGTGCAAATGAAACATCCATTACCAGCATTTTACTTATTCAAGTATCCTATTTCACCTCTGTGTGACATTTCAATTTTCACACCACACCCCCTAACTCCCTTGTTGGTTCGTTTTAATTTTTAGCAAAATAGAATCTAAATTCTCCGTTAGATTTCACTCATTCATTCATCAATTCATTCACTCGTGACAAGCATTACATAAGTGGTTTCACCTGTAGTAGTACTAGTAGTTTGTAGCCGAAATTTTGTTCTAATATCTTATTTTGTTTTGTTTTCTTTTCTTTTCAGTAATCGGTATGTCATCATCACAATCATCATGAGCATCAGGCTAAATGAAACGTTACCATCATCATCATCATCGTAAATTGTGACAAGTATAATCTACAAATAGTAGTGCATTGATATTGGTGAGTGCCTTAAACATGTCTGTCTGATATGTTCTATTTCTCATTAATTGTTTTTGGTTTTACATTTTCGACCTCATGTTGACTGAATGTTGTCATTAAATTTCGTAACATTTCACTGACGAGATATATTTTATTCCTCACTCACTAGTAGAATGCATCACACTACACTACACTACATTAACACACTCACCCCACCCCACCCTCTATTTGGTTTGTAAATTCATTTTTAGCTTTGTTGCTTTTCATATTTGACCTCGATCTTGTCAACTGAACTGTAATCATACTTATTAGAGAGAAGGATAGACAAGATGATGATGATGATTATGATATCAAAGTGATAATAACTGAGTTATCACCACCCTCGCTGTCTATGACAGTCATCTTTTATCTTTCGCCCCCTACCTACCAAGTTGGGTAGTGGTTAGATGCATTTATATTTTCCTAGTACTCGTAGTAAGAGTAGTCGCTTGAGGGATCAAATTTCACTGAACTGTCAACTACGAAATACTGCTAAATATTTTTTATTTCCTTATCATCTACTGCAACAATGAAATGCGTGCTATGGAAACATTCATCGGTAGTTTAAAGTAGTCACATGCTTTGGTTATTAATTATGAAGTTGGTCATTAAAACGATGTGACTGAACGAAATCCTGGAAAGGGACAATAATTATTTTAACCGTCCAATGACTGCAGCTACAACGATATGCAGGCAACTGGAATTACCCTGAACTCCATTCAACTTTAATAATTTTCATCTCATTTATTTCTTCATTATCATAAAGGTTTTTGTATTTCCCAAAGAATGAAAAACAAAACGATATTGTTTTTACTCACGTTTCGCTATTTAATGCTAAGAACTTTATCAAAGTATTAATAAACCGGAATTTACAAAATCTCAGCATATATATAACAAAGAGTTAAGAGGTGAGAAAATCGACGTAGGTCAAGTTAAAAGGACATATTGAAAGTCAAAATAACAATGAAGATCACTAAACCAAATAACAAAGGAAAAGTACGTCTGTTACGATACCAAAACAAAGTTTACTAACTTGATCATCGTTCGTCAGTCTGGGGTCAATTTTCGTTGTCGAGTTGGTCAATTGGTGAAGATAACAAAACCACGTGTAGATTGTTGGATTTGATCAGTGTGTAAAATTATAAAAGCAGTGTGTGTTTACACAGTGAACTTGCATATCACATTCGTGTTGATTTTATCACTTCATGGGGGAGGAAGGTGTTGTAACCAGGTCAGATTCTGTTTTAGTCAATCATTCCTATTCCACTTGATATGAAGTGCTTCTGATATTAGACGTTCTTTGTGATTTCTGAAGTTTTTCTGGATTATTTCAATATTAATCAAAACAAAACACATAGATCAGCGAAGAGTCTCTTTTCGGCGAATTCATCTTCTTAGCTGTACAATCGCAAATATATATGCATTGTTTTGTATGTATGTGTACATTAAGTTTGTCAAACAAAGTTACAATCGATTAAGGTTAATTTTAACTAAACAATTGAAGGTTAGTAATACAGGTCAAGAAAATTAAGTGTTAGTGAAACTAGGGTAGTAACAAAGGTGATGAGTTGTCACAAACAGTTGTAATAATAATAGTGAGTTTTACTCAGGATGCACATAGAAACAAAGTAGAAATTATGTAAGAGATCTAAGTGGATACCAGAATTACAATTGCTTAAGGTTATTTTAACTAAACAGGTAAAGGTTGGTAATATAAGTCAAGACAATTAAGTGCTAGGATAGTAACAAAGGTGATGAGTTGTCACAAACAGTTGTTAAAAGAAGTTATGCAATAATAATATGAATATTTTGATGAGTGAGTTTTACTCAGGATGCACATAGAAGCAGAGTAGATAATACGAAACTATGTAAGAGATCTAAGTGAATACAAGAATTATAAGCAACTAAGGAACAGGCAAAGAAACAAAATTAAGTTATCAAAATAAAATAAAAATAAAAAATAAAAAACTCAAAAAAAATCCAAACATTGTTACCATGGGAGTAGAAGTGGTTGAGTAATCTTCTTTTGTATGTGAATGGCTAGAGCTTCAGCGATACAAAGGAGACGAAACGTTATTGCCTTTGACATTTCAATATTGTCAAAATCAATTTTGAGGGCTGATTCCATAGCGTGTAGACCACCACCTATGGCTGGTGATTTTTCAAGATTTTCTGGTTCAACCGGATTTCTCGGTGGTCGAACGGATGCTCTACGGTGTTCATTTCTTCTGATTTTGATCTCTCGAGATGTTTGTCCGATGTATATCGCATCACATTCCAAGCATTTTGTTTTATAGACAAAAATAGATATAGAATCTTTAGGGAATTGATCTTTATATGGTCAAGGTCGCTTTGAAGTGTGTCTGATGTTTTGAAGAAAACTGGAATGTCAGTCTGATTGAGTACTCTTCTGATATTGTCTGACGTCTCTGCTCTATATGGAATGACGACTGTTGAGGTCCATGTTTTCGGAATGCGTTTTCAGCCATACCTTATGTCCGTGTTGATTTTGTTGATGAAGTCCCTTGAAAGTTTCAGTAATGTTAGATATTTCTTCTTCTTTTTCTTCTCATCCAATAACATCAAAGAGTGTGCTCGTCTAAGAAGACTTGAAACAACTGAAATCTTTGCGCTGATGGGGTGTGATGATATGAAGTCTAAATATTTATTGGAGTGGGTAATCTTCCTGAATATGGAGATATACTAAAATGTCCGTTTTCCCTTCTCTTAACTAAGCAGTCTAGAAATGGTAGTTCACCGACATCGGATTCTGCTTCTAAAGTAACCTGGATTCTGGGAGATACACAGTTTATTTTCTCCAGAAATGAATTGTGTAGATCTCGTTTTAGTACTACATAAGTATCATCTACATATCCTAACCATATTTTAGGAGTGAGTATGCTTGAAAAGATGTTATTTTCGAATTTATTCGTGAAAAGGTCGGCGACTATTGGGGAGACTGGTGAACTCGTAGCAACACCATTTGTCTGTCTATATGAACTCCTTTTAAGTGTAAAACAATTACTTTCTAGAAAAAATTTCAAACTCTTAATTATTTCAGTGGACCTCTTTGTGATAGCGTCGTAACTGATTCTAGTGGACTGGAAATGGTATCAAGACTTTCAGTAATAGGGATACTAGTATATAATGAGTTAATAAAATAGCTTACTATAATGTCTTCTTTATCAATTTCTCGGTGTTCTTTTTGGGATTGGAAATCATATGAATTTCTTACAGCATTTTGAGTGTCCTTTTCTAGTGGATTTAGTACCGAGAGTAAGTATTTAGATAGTTTGTATGGCGGTGAGTTGGTTAAATCTATTACTGATCTTAATGGAACTGTGTGATTATGTATCTTTCGTTGACCGTAGAATCTTGAAGGTACCTAAGATTTTGGTTTTAGTTCAAACCAGAGAGAATTTCCAATTTTTGGGTTTCATTTCTTGAAGGAGTCTGTTTGTATTCATTTTCATTCTTTTTCATTCGGCGGATTTCTTCTTCTCTTCAATAAGTAACTCAACTCTATTTATCCTGTCATGTCATTACTTTCGAGTGTCAGTTTTAGGAAGACTGGTTTCTGCTCCACTATGTCTGAAATCGAATTCATTATCGGTCCTTCCTAATCATTCTTCAGCTTATTTCTGCATGTACTACCACACTTACGAAAGACGTTTATTGCTTCATACTTTACCGTTTATTAGTGGCTTTCACATTCTCGACCGACATCCAATGCGTGTGTGAATAGTGAGGAAATTTTTATTGAAATCTTTTTCGATTGTAGCGAAGTTGAAAGTGACCAACGAAATGAAATAGGGTGTTATCCCATCTGTTCAGAATAATCTACCTGTAGTTATCAACAGGAAAACTATATCTTCATTTAACGATACGCGTAAGTGTTAACGAAGATACAAAATAAACGAAATGTTCTACTGCGAAATGCAGCGCATTTCATAAAAATCTGGTAAATTTTTAATCGACCACTACCTAGAGAATTCTGACTCAGTCATTTTATCAGATAACAAAAACTCCTACAGTTATGAACAAAAGTTACAGCTTATCGCAGTTTAATACTTTAGATAGGTAAAAAGGACAGAATAGTTAAAAGATGAAAATCTAAAAGAGCAGAAATAAAAAAGAAAATCTTTCATATCTCATTCAAAGTTGTTTTTCTGCTGAGGTTCTTATAACATGCATGATAAACGTTTTTCAAGATTTAATATCGAAAAAATCACACATTTCAAATTCTGCTTGTTAAAATGTGTCCTACATACACACGCATCATTTTCATTACTATTTACAGGAGTTCAAAATTGTATCTACATTTTCACTATCGCCTTGCAAATCAATAATCACTGTAAGATTTTCTAAACGATATTTGGTGATTGCAAAATGAATAGACCCCTATTCTATGTTCGAGAAATATGAACAAAATACCAACTAATTTCGTCTCTTCTATGTGCATCTACCTGTTTGACTGCTGCTGTGGAGCCAGCTACACATTTGGCAAATAATAAGGCAGATTCATCGCCGTATTTCCGAATATCATCCTACATGGTTAAGCAAGGGACAAATAAGATCCATTCGTAGCCCTGTTTTAACACACCTAGATCGTGAATATAATTTTTATGGTGAAACAGCATTTCAAGTTATTTCTCGCAATCCTACTAATCGTTATTTTGCTTTCAAAAAGCGTCCATTTTCCATATACGGCTAAAGTCATAGGAATCCACGTGATGAGCTCGAACTTGTTTGCTCAGGAGACATTCGTTCAACCACTTTACTCGCCTTGACCACCGTTAGATGTATGTATAAACCGGACTACTTCGCCCCCTCCTCCTAAATCTTTTAAAAATTATAATTGTCTAAATCATTTAATGTTTACATAATAATCTCTTAAGTAATCAACCTGAACACTTGCTTACACTTCCGTAACTCTTCATTTTCTCCATAATAATGCACTTTGCAATCCACTTGTTGTAAACGTCTTTTATTCTTCAATTTTGTCTAATAATTCTCTGTGATAATCATCATCAACTTGGTTTGTTGGCATATGTATATATATTTATATATCAGAGAGGAGGCAGAGATGAGGATCTAATTGGAAAGTAATTATTTTTTCTCTTAAAACTTTCATAGGGTTGAACTAGTTATTTATAACGTGGTTTCTAGAAACTTCAAACGTTTGATCAATTGTTGGTTCCTTAGCTTCATTGTATTTCACCTTCTTCATTACACTATTCGGTTCATTTGAAAGAGGCGTTAATTTGCTGACTCGACAAATCTTACCAAGTAGAGTAATATTATTAGGAAAATACAATCTGCTCTCTCACTAGGTAGTTTTCAGGTGCACTTTATTCTGTGATGAATTTTGGCGGTGAAACTTCACATCTAATACTTTAGTTGCCACTCCGGGAGATCCAGGTTTTCTAAATTTTCAATAATATACACCTAATAATGCCATCAAAACATTAAGTGACTGGCAAACTACTTATGAGTAGTATGAAATATACTGAGGATTCAGACTCTACATGTACATTTTGGAATGAGTGCATTGTTCAACGCTATTTGATTTTATGCATTAACAAACAGAGTTATATACTTCACATGAAAAAAGGAATACGTTCAGTGAAGAGAATCTTTTCGGCAGACTCATTCATATAGTTGTACAATCGCATTTATATACAAATATTTTAGTGTGTACGCGCAAGATGTTTGTCAAGTTTAGATGATTAATCAGTGAATACAAGAATGATTTAATGAAGAAGAGACGTTAATTGGACAGCAGCTAACTTCAACGATTACCTGAAAACGAGAAATATTGGAAAGAGCCTCCAAAGATTATATTTGGTAGTCGGTGGTGTTCCTCGATGCTTCATCTTTCGTAAGTCTGAAAAAGTAACGAATTTTTCTGACATTTGAGAGACAGACACCAACTGACGAAATAACAGAAATTTATGGGTATATTCCCGCTTATAAGTGGCTTTACGTTTTACTATTTTGAGGCATAATGCACCAGACTTTTTATCTCACATAGATGATCTTGATGTGCTTTTAGTTTTCGATTCTATTAAGGATGATATTATAAAGACATTATATTTTTCAAAACTCCATTTGAATCATCATTGGTTCTATATATCCTATAAGACGCATTTAGTATAGATCATGATAACCTTTGACTTCAATCAGAAATAATGAAGTTGACTATAACATGGATTGAATAGTACCGATGATGACTTCATATGACAATTTTGCTTACAAACATTTGAGCTACTTATTAATTGATAGTAGTATAACGATTTCACACACGTTTTCTTCAAGTTTCGTTTCGTATTATGCTTATTAAAATTTTGTTCAGCTGAGACTAATGGAGACTACTCTGTCATCGGCAGATTTCAGTTAATGAATAACCTCAAAGACATCTGTGGTTCTCTACGTGTATATACCCTTTCTGACGGGTTAGTGTACATCAGGTCATCTGAAATTACACTAGTCCTTATCTTGTTTCCGGACTAACCTTTTGTTATAACCTTCTCATTATTTATTCACTGAGGAATGGCTCGTTTTTTGTTTTGACGAGTGAATACCTTAGCACATATGGGATAAACTGCTATTTACCACCTGAATTCTTATCTTTTGTTTCCAGTGGAACATTTCTGGCCGTATCTGTTAGTTTTCTGTCACTCCGAAAATAATTACTGTAATCAAATTATGGGATGAGTAAGTACTGTTCATTCATTAGTGTCCCCCTTTTGTTAATAAATTTCTTTAAATAGTTGCAGGCAGCGCCTTGTCAATTTCAAGTAGACTCTTTCAAAAAACTGAAAGATCTTCAGGGAGTATGTTTGTGTCTATTTCTCTTGATATGATTATGGTGTGATGGGCAAAATGTTTGGAAAATCGCTCCCGGGCGATTTATAATCACAACATTTATAGTAATTAAGACGTTCAAGCCAACGCTGCACGTATTTTCTTTAGACCGTTTATCTTCAGTTTGACCTTTATTACCCGCCTATGCCCTTGTTTAATTGCTGTTTCCAATAATTTCCCCCCTGTTTAATCTCTTTTCTGAATGATTTTTCTTGTGGTTGTGGGTAGATTGACAATGTGTTGTCTAACAACACAAATCTGTTTGAGCGAATGAAGGGCATTTCGACACTAGACTGTCTGTGAGAAGTGTCAGTAAAGGATTTTTGTGGACAGATATTTTGATCCCACTTCAGGGGTAATGTTCTCCTCTATCTTCAGCTACGCTTTACAGTTGATTTTTATTTAACTAGTTTTGTCTTACAGTACTTGTTTCGTATTTAGAAACATGAATTGTGTTTATCACTGCCTCATAGTAGATGAATTTAGATTTGATTTTTATATTGTTCAATAAAACTACTAAAATACTTCAGAATAATCGTTTTTCCCTGCATTTGGAGCATTTTGAGATAGCGCGTGTCTCAAAGACGTTTTGTCGGTAATATTTACTGATGACCACGTTTTGAGCACAAATTATTGCTCATAATCGTATCAAGTCACCCACTTGACATGATTATCACTGACAATAATTTGTGCTTGAAACGTCATCAGTTAATGGTACTGTATAACACTGTGTGATTTATCAAAATAAAATCTTATCTATAATGGAACTAAAAACCTTCTTCATTATGCCTCTACATAGTGAAGCATAAAGCTAATCATATCCAGCAGTCTATTCACTATATATTCATGTCACGTGGGCTCCTTGTTATCATTATATTTCAGAGTGTGTTCAACAAATTCTTGCTAAGTGAATTTCTCTTTTCATCAGCCGAAATATTCTTTTATGGAATTTAAGTCTGTTTAGGAGTAATTTTCCCATTTCTGTTGTAGATGTCTTTTGAGGAACTGATGTGGTTAGTTGGTAATCACTTCATTAGTCACAACTTCAATGTTGACATATAAAATTCATAACATATAGTAGAACAGTTGGGTGTTTGACAAATGTCATAATAATTTGACACTTCAGAACGGAAATGAATAACTTCCAATAGTTAACAGCTGGCTGCAATCGAGATGACAGTAGTTGTAGAGCAAACTACATGAAGGTTTCATTTTAATAAACGGTATCTCATTAGTTTCTCTTCTCATATACCTTAAAATGTCAAGCAAACTGGAAACTCAGCAAACTTTGAAATGCCATAAAATAAGAAGAATCGCATTCCACCTAATTATCAACTAAGAATTATTCCGAAATATTTCTGTTTCCCAAATACTCACCATGAGAGTAAAATACGTCATCTGTAGTTTGATATATTCACATGCTTGAATTTTTTTATTGTGAACTTGGCCATTAATGGCATAGGAATAAGTAGCATAATGGAGAGGAACCATAGTTAATTTAACCTTCTAATTGTTGATCCAGCAACATGCAGAAAACCGGGAGTAGCTTGAACTTCCTTTAACTGAAATAATTACGAGACACCTCTTTCCTGGCCATTATCTCTTAGGTTGCAACCGTCAGGCAGCTGACAAATTCATGCATTTCATCACGAGTTCGTAGACATGTGATCAGATAAACAGACAAAGATTCGGCTGACTTTTCATCCGCTGAGCATGTGAATGCATGTACATGTTAACTATTGGTTACAGTTAGAGATTGTATAAAAAGGAGATTTCGACACCTGGAACTGCTTCAGTAGGCGCCTTATCCTGTAAACAGTGTTTATTCATTCAGCAATTGGAGTAGTCTAGTGCAGCGTCGCACTTTTTCTGTGCTTGGTGTATCCAAGCACTTAGTCACCTTTGAGTTTGATTTTAGAGAAAAGTGGTTTCTCCTTCAGTATGCCTGACTTCAATTTCATAATCAGGGCTTCGAGAATATTCTTATAATTATTACGCATGTACTCACAAACTTATCAACACTTATATTGATTTATAATATGCTGTTTATCAATGGTCTTCACATTCTTGATCAGCATCCGATGCGTGTGAATATTTTGTCGATTGATACTTAAATCATCTTCGGTTGTATGCAGCTGAAACTGACCAACGAAATGAAAAGAGGTAGTATTACCTAAATAAGCTATGAGCAAGAAAACTGCATCTTCATTCAACTGGACTCTTGAATGTTGAAGAAGATACAAATTAAATGATATAAAGCACCTGTAAAATCGAAGACGATGAAAGAGGACTCATTCCTTATCTAGGGAGCATTGTCTCAACCACAGGAGGAACGGACGAGGATGTCAAATCGAGAATCGAATAAAATCGAAGACACTTTTGACAGAAACTCTCTGCCTAATTCTAGCAGTCACTACAACAGTGTTGTATATACCCTTCATGCCCTTCATTTTCTCTATCTATACTTCAGGTAAATTATTTATAGCTCACAGACATACAGGCATACACCGAAGATCATTTTGAAGTAAGATGCAATCTGATTGCGGTTGACCGTATTCTGCCTTCAAGGATTTCAAGAAATGCACTAACAACAGGGAAGTCATTAACAAATGATGATTACCCTTGTTGGCTGATTGTTTTATGGCTAAGCTTGAAAATTCTCAACTTAGTCAAACCAACGGTCATTTTTACATTTATAAACGATACACTGACGACACTTTCGTTATCTGCGATGAAAATGTAATTCTTTATGATGTCTTGTTTACTTTCAACAACTGCCATTCTTCTTTACAATTCACCGCAGTAAAGGAATCCGAACAAAGTATTCCCTTTCTTGATGTGTGCCTCAGCAGACGTAATGACGGATGTTTCAAAAGATCTATCCACCGGAAACATACATGGAACGGACAACTAACTAATTTTTACAGTTGGGTGCCTATCTCTAGGAAAAGGAACTTAATTCATTCGCTTTGCTCTAGGATAAGGAAAATTTGTAGTTCTGATTTCGTTGACTAGGAACTTGACTTCTTAAAAGCCACGCTGGCTGAAAACGGTTACCCTAACAGATTTGTTGACAGCAACATGAAAGATGAGCAGTCTAAACTGGTCACCGACACAGTTCCAAAGAAAACCTTATTCATGAACCTGGAATTCAAAAGCGATCAAGCCTCGGATATGCTCAAAAATCGTCTCTCTAGAGAAGTCAGTAAGACATTCTATGCAGCAAAATTACATATGACGTTCACTAGCCGCAAGTTGTTCTCTACCTCTGTAAAAGATAAGCTCCCCCGTCTGGCCGCCTCCATGTGCATCACTCAGTTGACCTGCTTTGTGGAGCTAGGTACATTGGCCGCAGTCAGAGGACGCTTTTCACACGGATACGAGAACATATTCCAGCTGCATGGTTTTAAAAGGGAGAAAGGAAGTGTGTGCTAAGCTCTATTTTGGAACACGTGATCGACTTCTGTCACTCTGTCAACCCTGACCATGATTTTAAGATCATATATAGAATCCATGCTAACTTGCAGGCCGCGTTTTCTTAGTTACAGACTTCTAAATACAGCTGAGGCCTTGGCAATTCATGACTTTAAGCCAGACCTTTGTGTACAAAAGAAGTATGTACAATCCCTACTTCTGCCTTGGCCGTAGAGGGATAGACATTTATTTATTTTCATGCATTTATTCCCCTTGATGAATTTAATTTATTTTGTTTATTTAGTTATTCTATGTACTTTTCCCTTATTACTACGATTATTATTATTACTATTCTCACTCTGAATCTTTTCCACTTGACCCACTTGACATTTTAAACCCAAAATTATTAATTTTTATTTATTTTATTTTTACAATATTGAATTCTATCTTTTCAAATTTCACACCATGTTATGTAACATTTTATATTCATTTACTAATCTTATTATGTATTCCTTTCCGAAATTCTATACACCTTATGTATTATTCTATATACGACATTAATTATTGTGCCACTTGACATTAAACTATGATTATAATCACAAATATTTTAATTGCATTTCATACTATTATTATTTCATGTATTCACACCTCTGACCTAACTCCCTCACCGGATATAACTTCTTAAAAAGCATATATATATACGATTGTACAACTTGATAATAAATTAATTGAAAAGAGTCTCTTCGCTGAATATTGTGTTCTTAATACTCTTCAAGTGCCTGACAACCTTATTGTAGTCATTTTCTCTAGAAAAGTACACTGGCGAATAAGCTAGAAAAATTCACCTCTAAAGAATGAATAACATTCAGCTGGAAAGCAAACGCATACCACGTCTCCTAATTTGTTACCTCGTCTGAACAAAAAAGAACCATTAATCAGTAGATGGATGATGAGTACGCAACGAAGAAACGTTCATCCAAAATCAAGATAATAACTTATATCTCACCACAAAACATTTTCAGATGTCCTGATTCGCACTAATCCATGAACAATATGATGCTTCAACAATATCAGTCAGAGTAGAATGCGAACATAAATAGCGGAATAAAAAGCTAACTACTCAACATCGGTAGATTTTGCTCCAATGTTGCACAATGGATTAGTTCTCTAGCGAGTCCTCAATTCATCGTTCAGCTTCTTTTGTCGACCTTATTATATCACGGAAACAAGACTCGGATAATACGAAGCGCCTCTATATACTAAAGTGTAAAGCTAATCATTACCAGCGATATAATTCGTTATGCCTCTCATTTCGTCAACATGCCGCTCAATTTTGAATGCTAGAAAAAGAATTACTTCCTGCATACTTGTGAAGACGCTACAGCGATGAATACCACCTATTACGAAATATTTTTCAAGCTCTTTCGAATACTAATCGTGATTTGATAATGAAGACATGAAAGAAACTGTGGCATTTTTCACCTTAGAATATGAAACCAAGTAGTGATGAGAAAGTTCAAGCCAAGTTCTTTCTGCGAAACAATTTTTTTCATGATTCTCTGTGATGAATAATAAATATGATCTGATTCTGAACAGTGTGTTGTCACATAGAACAGAATTCACAGCCATTTTTATTGTGGAATACTTATTTACTTCTTGTGCAGAATATTCACGTAACCATTATACTCAACAGAAGATCGTTACTCATGTAAACGTGATTTCCAATAAATAATTACTCACATCAATTTGATGTATTTAGGCAGCAAACGCAGTTAAATCCATGTATTAGATGTTTGTGGATGCATCGTGAACAATATGGCCTAATCCATGACTGCTTAGCAGCAGTACATCTCAAGTATATTTTGTTCTCTAAATCAATTTCAAGTGGCCCCACAACTTCTCATGAGTTTTCATATTCTCTTCAATCAGCTCACTGTCAGACTCTCAACACGTGAAGAAACACAAATTTTGTGATTTATTGGGTAATTATATCTCAAGTTGTTTAGCCTCTTTGTGTGAAGTCAACTATTCAAATGCTTTAAAATCATCGTCGTCACATATACCTAAGTTTTGTGAATTGTAAACAACAGTCATAACGCTCAAAAAATGTATCTTGTCGTGCTACTCAAATACATTTTTATCATTAGTTCACATCGACAAACAGAAGTGAATGTGTTTATTGCATCATATGAAACTGTTTTAAACTCCCATCATCCAATTTTCATTTCTTGATTTCAGTATGCTACTTATGAGTAGTTCAGACCTCATTCGAAAAATTCAATGGATTTTCTCAGTAACTCACATTTGAACTGCAGCAACTTGAAAGCTTGTAGAGTACCTGCTGCAATGTTGAATGTACAGTCTCATAGCAAGGTGCAATACAGAACAAAACACCTGGCAATTACATGGTTACATACAGGATTGATTTTATTATATATTAATTACCTGGTTAGACGTTAGACACGTGGTGGTTAACAGGCTTAAATCGACATTGATTGTGAAAGTTTCGGAAACACTTCATACAGATGTATTTGTGTGAAACTGACAGGAATGAGTAACTGTGAAGGAAAATTGAAAGGCTGTTGACAGTTGTGGAGAGATTTGAATGTAATGGGAGAGAACCGATTTCGTTGGAGATGAGTAACTGAATAAATGGAACGAATAATGATAATAATAACGATTTCAGTGTTAGGTATCAGAACAACGTGAATACTGAACAGAAGGCTTATTGCTTCGTAATCAGTTGTCATGTTACATGAAATTTGTATGTAATGATTATTACTATCATTGAATAAACATACTTCATTTGATCACAACGTCTTACTGATCTACATACTTGAATTAGCTGGTCTTGCGCAGTGCATGAGTTTTCAAATCACACAAAGAACATAAAGAAATTTGAAATGTCTTGCTGACTCTAAGGCTACTCAAAAATAGAAGAAATTGTTGAAGCCTCGAATACACATGAGAAAGATTCTGAACACAATTGCTGAAAGTAATAAGCAGTACCAAATTACAGTATCTACTGTATGACATATTCACACTAATGGAAACTTAGATCGAATAGGTTGGATTAATGGGTGATGTAGACATAAAGTTATCCAAAATTTGATTTTAGAGCATCTGAGCTACTTATATAGAGTTAGTAGAATAATGTGAAGCGTAAAGTTAACTTCAACCTTTGGTGTATGAGCAAAATTACGTTGAAACAGGAAAAGCAGGTTAATAACGCAGGATTTTATGAATTCATGAAATTTCAGTAGAACTCTTCAGCCTAATACACCATACACATGACCATGCATACCACTAGAATTGCATCGGGAGATATAAAACTCATAAGCAAATAAACCATTGTGAATCCATCGAGCAATAGGAAGAGGTGTGAATGTCTTTCAGGTCATCTTCAGATAGATAAGTGTAAGTGAGTTTGAGTGATTCAAATCAAGTTAAATTTCATTAAACTGCAATTGCATCATTTAAATAAACAGTCGGTTATCAGAAAAAGAACTTGAATATATGAGGAATAGCGAAATAGATGTTATTGATATAAATAAGTTGCACTGATAAACGGCAGTTTCCAATGAGTCAGAAGTACTAATATATGGTGACATCAACTGTTCCAACCTTTATGGCAAATTTCCCATCATGTTAGTAAGCAATCATCTTTCCGTAATACTTATGTAACTGATTCCACAAACACACCAAAAACGATGGACACTGTTTGAAGTGTTCATTATTTGCAGCAGGTAATTCCCAGATTGACTGAACATGCGTATTAGAAATTCCAAAAGACACATTAATGAACAAAGAATATTCTTTCTGATGACTTCATCATGTGGTTCTACAGTGATTATACATCACTAATAATGAAAGAATGATTGTTACTGATAACATCAGCAGCTCTTAAAGAGCAATATAGAATCACTGAAATCAGAATTCCAAAAGTTATTTGCAAATAGATTGTTAGTAGACCAAAGTTCAAAATATATGTGGATGTGGCATTATGCATAACTGTAATACTAAATCGAATGACAACTTAACAAATTAACTGATTAGGAATCGCAGCGAATATTTAGTAATGAAATCTGATGAACAATGTTCATATTAAATTCTATTCATATTGATCATAAACGTCAAATGGATAAATGATCATGCCAAGGACGAGGGAAGAGTAAAAATGGCGTCGTATATGTGTCAGTGTGTGAGTTAACAAATACGTTTAATTAAAAAATCAAAAGGTTAGTTAATGCAACTGTAATGACGAGGGTGGTCGGAATCGTTTCTTATGTTCACAGAGCACTAGTTGTTTCAAGCGAATTGCAATAGACTCTGCTATTTGGAGAATTCCTTACCAAGATGCTTTTGGAAATTTATTTGTTAGCCGATATATGATTAAGAAAGCTACTTCAATGCTATCTTTGTTGACGGCTTGGACCAAGTGGTCTGATATTGAAGTGATACTGGTTTTTACCACACCTTTGTTTAGCCACATTAGTAGGTGTTCCTGAGCACCACTTTTTCTGCTCTGACCAAATGTGGAGTCTGCAAGTTCATAAGTGACTTATAATTTCGACCTTTTATGATATGCGTCTCCATCCTGCACGTTTGAATTCTCCCACCCCTCGTGATTACACTTGCATTAACTAACCTTTTGTTTTCTTGCTTAACGTATTTGTTAATTTACACATTGACGCACATGTAACGCATGTATCCTACAACCTCAAACTATTATGAGTATTTATGGAGAGTAATTTATACTCTAAATGTCAACGAATTATTAATATTAAAATAAACTTATCTAATATGGAATTACATGTTACCACCTAAGTATATTTTGGGCTTAGATGTAATTACAATGAATTTGCAAATAACTTTTGGAATTCTGAGTTGAGTGATTCAATGTTGCTCTTTGAAAACTACTGATGTTGTCAATAACAGTCGTAGGACGAAATGCGCATCCTGGATTCAACTGCAAGTCACCAGCCACCAATTAAATTCTAATTATGTGCCCAGACATCCCGAAGTATCTGCACAAGAAGCTGATATGTCAACCTAAAACCGAGCACTTAGGTCCAATCAATCTACTGGAAAATCTAAAATTCAATCAAACAACCTGGGTTCTATTTTGGATTTAAGTTTGGGATGTTATAATTTAAATCTAACGAAGAAGATTTTTGGCTTCTGGACCTGATGAAAATAAGTATGGATGCTGTATACCCGAAACGTTTCCCATTGCAACACCAATAACTTGACACAATAGGCGCTCGTTGAAATGAACTTGAATAATTTTAGTACTTCCGTGTAGGTAGAGTATTTGGCTGAACAGTCCTACCAAAATTGGATGAATTCTTTAAATCCTGCTTTCTAAACCTGTGTTGCATAATCAAAATGTATTTCAGATCATAAATAACCTAGGCGACTCTTATGATTTACAGGGATAATGTTTTGTTAAGCCTCTCACGTAACTACATTGTCTGAGACATTAAAATCCTTAATACTCTCAATAAATTGAAACGTATAATCAATGGAAAACTTGTTCTCACTATATGTGACTTCGCTATTCACCAATGTACCTCTTATGGATTGAATTGATTGTATTGATACACATTGTTTAGAAATAGGGTTGCCAACAGTCCACTTCAAAGAACTTTTATTGAGATGCACGCTGAATTTTCAGTTGACCTTCAATAATGAGATTTTTAGACAGAGAGATGGCATTGCGATGAGATAAACACTGGGTCCTTTGTTGGCTGATTGTTTTATGTCAAGGTTCGGAAACTCTCAACTTAGTCAAACCATCGATCATTTCGACATTTACAAAAGATACGTAGATGTCTTGCTTGCTTTCAACAACTGCCACCCTTCTTTACAATTCACCATCGAAAAGGAATCGGAACTGAGCATTCCGTTTCTTGATGTGTCCCTTAGCAGACGTATTGACGGATCTCTCAAAAGATCCATCCACCGGAAACATACACAGAACAGACAACTAACTAATTTTTATAGTTGGGTGCCTATCTCCAGGAAAATGAACCTAATTCACTCGCTCTGCTTTAGGATAAGAAACATTTGTAGTTCTGATTGCGTTGACTCACTACTTGACTTCCTAAAAGCCATACTCGCAGAAAATGGTTACCCTAACCGATTTATTGACAGTAATATGAAAGATAAGCAGTCTAAACTGGTCACCGACGCAGCTCCAAAGAAAACCGTATTCAAGAACTTGGAATTCAAAGGTGATCAATACAATCAGATATGCTCTAAAATTGTCTCTCTAAAGAAGTCAGTAAGACGTTCTTTGCAGCAAAAATATATATATGACGTCCACCAGCCGCAAGTTGTTCTCCATCTCTATGAAAGATAAGCTCCCCCATCTGGCCTCCTCCATGTGGACCTATCAGTTCACCTGATCTTGTGGAGCAAGGTATATTGTCTGTAGCCTGAGGACGCTCTCCACACAGGTACGGGAACATATTCCACCATGGTTTTACAAGGGAGAAAGGAAAGGTGTGCGAAACTCTATTCTAGAACACCTGATCGACTCCTGTCATTCTAACAACCGATAACAGGATTTTGAGATCAACTTACGAATCCATGTTAACTTGCCACGTTTTCTTCGTTACTGACTTTTAAAGACAGCGGAGGGATTGGCAATTCATGAATTTAAGCCATACCTTTGTGTAAAAAGTAGTATATACAATCCCTACTTCTGCCTCGGCCGTAGATGGATAGACATCTGTTTATTTATTATGTTTATTTAATTATTCTATGAACCTTTCCCTAATTACTACGATTATTTTTATTATTACTATTCTCACTCTGAATTGTTTACGCTTGTCCGACTTGTCATTCTAAATCCAAAATTATTGATGTTTTTGGTTTTTACAATATTTAATTCTATCTTATCCAATTCCACATCATGTTATGTAACATTTTGTATTCGCCGACTAAGCCTATAATTATGCAAACCTTTCCAACATCTATACATCCTATGGATTATTCTATATATGGTATTAATTGTTTCGCTACTTGACATTTAACTATGATTATAATCACAAATATTCTAGCTGCATGTCATACTGCTATTATTATTGCATGTATTCACACGTTTGATCAGCGGATATAATGTATATATATATATATATATATATATACATAATAGATATATATATACGTCATGTTCAATATCTCATACCCACTTACATGTGTGGACACGCATTCGTAGGGTGGAGTGATTGCTCTTTTCATTTAACGGTGATTAAGCAAATAAATCATCCACAAAACATTCACAAATAGAGAAGGGCGTATACTGAAATATTCTCAGGCTATAACCATTGGGCCACATTTTGTGAGTGAAGACAATTTCTCGCTATACCTAATCTAAAGTGAAAGTCCTATGCCTATGATATCAATAAGACTGGTGTCAGTTATCATGTTTCATATTCAAAACTGCCCAGTTATCTTGATGACAGTGTTTGACTTTTCAATTTTCCATCTTTTTTTATTTTTTATTTCAATTGAATCAGCAATCGTCTCCACGTTAAATGTGAAGTAATGATATTATCAGGCGTGTAATTAACTGTCTGCAACCCGTTCATGTGCAACGACCACTTCTTGTACTTTCTTTATGTCTTTGAATTTGCGAAATTTCAGAGTTGGAGGGATGAGGATGAGGTTTCAATTGGCGGAGTGAAACAACGTGTATATGAACTGCCTATTATATCATTGTGAGTTTGCTTTGGATATTACTTCCATCAACTTATACTTATCATATTTCACAGATATTTATGTTTTCATCTATTCCCTTCCAACTGTATCGACTCTCGTATTTTCGAGGTGACGCATCAGTTCACTGATAGCACGATAACAAATCGGTGACATATGCATTCAGTATGAATAAATGTTTCCTTCAAATCCTTCAGTAATTTTAGTGCATTTTTCTTTGATTACAAATACGATATATAGAAACTGACTTACTCTTGTCCACAATCTCATTGTTTGCATCTTCGAACGACGATTAACTTGCACTCCATGACAGTGAGTGACTGAAATTTGAATGTGTGCATCCACGCTTTTTATTACCTGCATCCAACTTTCTGATGAATTCCATCACAAAATATCTTCTGTCTTGTCTTTACTTTAATATATCTGCAAAGTTATATTCATTCTCCTTATTCCGGTTATTTCGGTAACTTTGATTGATTGAATTACGTTTTATCATGATTGTAATCTTCTGGATCTTTATTAATGTATTATCAAATGAGAATTAATTATCTTCTTGAGAAGTGAAAGCCGTGAAAATGTTTTCTACTTATCACAGCATTGCACACTCCGATTCAATGAGCTGAAATCAATAATAGAGGAAAATGACCAATTGAATGAAATCCCATGCACTTGTTGTCACATAGAGAATAATGTTTTCAAGTGAAACTAATATTTTGGTGAGTGTTAACAATAAGATGTTCATTAAATTTTGAATGAAGCCTTGCCTAGTATAATTTGTTGAAACTAAGAAATCTTACTCAGCTTTTGCATTTTGCATGTTTAAAATATTTAATGGCGTCGAATTTCACTTTATTTTCTTCAGCGGACTTATGTTATTCAGTGAGTAATTAGGGTCAATCAAGTAAATGTTAAATCAGGTCCTTTGCGTAATCAGCTAAGTTCATTAGAACTGTGGCTTCTCCCTTGTCTTCTTTAATGACCACGATGTAATTTCATTTTATCAAACCACTGAGAGCTGCATATTATTAGCAAGAGATGTTAGAGGACACATTTTGGATCATTAGGGTGTGTGGTATTATTTATTCACAAGTTTTCCTTTCCTTCGATGGTAATTTCTATAGCAGCTTCCACACTGTTCGTATTTAATGAATTACTACTTAATTCTAGCAATACTAGGGATTTATCGACAAAATGAGATGCAATATGTAGTTAGTTTTTTGCGTGACACGTCGTGTGTAGTTTTTCTAGCATGCTTCGAGTTCCCCTCATTGCTTTATTGCCAAGCTATTCTGTATTCGACTTCTTTTGGAGAAATAATGGAACCATGACTCTCGACCTTCAAGTAAATTGTGAAGGTATTTAACTGTATTCAGCACAAACGTGTCTGTTAGTCATTAATCCATGTTTTCATGTAGTTCTTGATAAATGCTCCTGAAGTTTCATTGAGAGATATTTATGAAAGTATACATTTGGCGAACCGGCTATGCTGACATTCACAGGTAATGACTGACTCAAATTGTGAACACTGTGAGGCCAAATCAGGTCAGTTCATTTCAATCAAGAATGACTTTATAATTAACTAGATGACGTCGTGAGCACAGTTGCATTTTGAAACTGCAAATCAATCAATGTAGTCATCATGTATGGTGGTCGAACGGAGATTTCAAGCGCAATCTATCCTCAGTACGAAATACTAACTGATATCTACCAATGTACAAATATTCTCATCATCACAAATAATTCAGGTGAGTGACGGCGAGAAATCAAGGAAGGAAATCACATGCCATAATGGTTACAGTAAAAATGTTCCAAGATTAACCAAGGGTTCAATGATCTGAAATGTTTATTCAAGGAGAATAGGTCATGTTGAAGATTAAATCGAATCCTCGTGCCTTCTTCCATTTTGTCGCCGAATTAGGAATCTCAAAGTTGGGTGAGGCGTGCGTAATTTGAAATAAATTTAAGGCTATTTCATTTAAAGGCAGTCAATGACACTATTAGGAAAACGATGAGGCGAAAGCTATTGGTAAACTTAAGCTCCCTGTCTTTTATTATTATTATTGTTTCCTTTATTTTCTAGAGGAACGTATGGTTTCAGCCGCACGTCACCATTGCATTCGTTTTCTTTGAAACGTTTTCACCTGGCTTTACGTCTGTACACATGCTTTCATCTCCTCTACACATGACCTCCTCCATGTCGTTCTCGCGCTGACGACCAACTGGCTGCTTCCCGTTCTTGCTTAGCTTCAGCCATGGCCTGTCTTGTGATGTCACTTGTTGCTTTCCTCAGAGTATGGTCTATTCACCTTCATTTCTTCCTGAAGATTTGTTGCACAATCGGTTCCTGATTAGTTTGCTTTCAGAGATCCTTCACTATTGCTGATCTTTTCTGGCTGGTCATCTGATCTTGAGTATTGAGCGGACATCTTTTGTTGAAGGTCTGTAGTTTGTTCAAAGTGCCCTTCATGACGCGCCAAGTCTCTGATCCCTATATTAACACTGACTTCACTTTGAAGTTGAAAATCCGGATCTTACTTTCCATGCTGAGTGCTGTTAACCTCAACACAGAGTTTAGAGAAATGAAAGCTTACCTTGCTTTTTCGATCCTCGTCTTGATATCCTCGTCAGTTCCACCTGCCTGTAGTTAAATGATTCATCCGAGTTAGTTAGGTAAAATGGGCATTTCCTTTCCGATTTCTGTCATGCATGCTGATTGTTGTTTGTTGTTGTTGCTGTCGCTGTTGCTGCTGGCCAGGAAACTTCATCACCGCTGTTTTCTCTATGTTCACCTAAAGGCCTACGTTTAAGGAAACTAGTGAAGAATACACATCCGAAATCTAATGGAAAATATCGAGTCTAAATTTATGAATGCAATAAACACTTTATCAAAGTTTGATTGGAATACGCTCAGCGAATTGGCAAAGACTATATTTAAGGCATTCAACCAGATTCACTTGGTATTTGGAGACATTTAGAAACAACGAATCTATGAATTTTTATTTTAACCCTTAAAAACCAACTATAGAGAATGTGTTGGTTGTCTCAATTTAATTGAATGTCATAATCAGACGTAATAATAAATAGAATTATCGGGATATAAACACGATAATTCCAGGAATGTTCACAGACGAAATGTGAAATCGTTGGAAGAGTTTTTGTGCATAAAATTTTCGTCAGCTAATATAATACACATATAGTATCCTACAGTGCTCGTTTACCTTACAAAGTATAACTGCAGCTATGCTAAAACAATGTGCCTCGGTGTCACAGCGGTTACGACATTCGCCGACCATGCACATGGTCCGGGTTTGATCCCCAACCGATGCACTCCTTCACCTCGCTAAGCCAGAAATAAAGCTGGTAAATAGGAAAAGTTGGGCATGAGGCTAGTAACCCCATCCTGTAAAAATTAACACTACTACAGAAACTTCAAGCCTCTAGCTTGAATCCCTTTGTTTCAAAGGGAACTTGAAGGAATATAAAGGCTAAAGCAAAATGTTTTATGATACAAAATAGACAAGATGAAATGAATGATAAATGCATCGAAGACATAGCACAAATAATGAACGATATAAGAAAGGTAGTAAGTAAATCTGCAAAACTGTTACCTTTTTTGTTTTTATCAAATCGATTTCAGCCTTTCTATTTTGTGTCGAAAATTTTTTATCTTTCACAGAATCTTTTATTTTTCATTCAGTTTTAGAAGGATGACAAGGCAGGGGGGATTGTCAAATATGTTTTATGTCGTCTGACGTCAATCCATTGTTAAATAAAAATTCTAATGCAAATCAGAGAAAAAGATAAATTTAGTAATCTCAAATTTACTCTCTCGATATTCTTAAGATAACCAAGAAAACTTTTGACTGACAATGAAAACATAAGATATTTGCTTCATTTGAAGAATAAAAGATAAAACAATAAACGAATTTTACTGCGAACGTGTGGTAAAAAATATTGTTCGAACAACTTTTATGCTTCGGAGTATACATGAATTGCTTTACAGATTATTATTGTTCCCTTGGGTTCCTAGTGGAACATAGGGCTTCAACTGCACGTCTCCACTTGCTTCTGTCTTCTGCTGTTCTTTTCACTTGCGTCCATGTTATTCCATACTGTTTCATCTCCTCCTCACACGATCTCCTCCATGTCACCCTTGGACGTCCCACTCGCCGCTTCCCTTTCGGGTTCCACTCGAGGGCCTGACGCGCGATGTCACTCAACGGCCTCCTCAGCGAGTGTCCAATCCATCTCCACATAATTTTAGAATTTTGAATATATTTGTGCGTTGAAGTTTTAGTAGCAATTTGGTTAAGTTTTGGGGGTGGAGTTGCTAGCACCACGCCCCAACCCTCCCTCTTTATCCGGGCTTGGGACCGGCTAGAATACTAGTGACCTAGTAATCTAGGCGAGGTTGCTTTACAGATAGCAAAATTTATTCTTAGAAATCGTCGAAGGATCAGATGTTTTCTCATTTTCATTTCGTACTACAATGTCGAGTTAAACTGCACACTCACTATGCAAACTTGATGAATTGAGAGTTGAACAAAGAAACATGAGTCAACGTCTTGAGTTATCACCAGAGAGTACCAGTTCACATCAATTGACCAACACTTTTCGTCTAGACTGCAGTAAATGCCTGTGGTTTTCGGTAAATTATAGGTGGTAGATTTGTTTTCGAACGATGGCTAATTGATTTCAATGTAACGTTCATCACAAAGTTCGGTCAGTTGAGGAAGCGGAGTAAAACAGGCGGTCATGAATATCTTATGATTTTTCTCTTTATTTCTTGTGTATTCCCCGTTTTATTAGGGATATTTCTAAATGTTCCATGGTCTACTTCTGGGTATATATAATGAAAAGTGGATGTTTCCTGAGGGTTTAGAATATCGCATAAAAAACACTTTTCAGATTATCTCTGTCTTATTTTAATAATAGTGATTGACTTTTAATGTGCACACTCACGTCCATTGTTGATCCAGAAATAAAATATCATTCGTGGCGTATCCTGCTATCCACAATACATGCATATCGATCGACCATCTCTTGTTCCTACTTAGTGTTTCTCTGAACCTTTGAGACGCTTGCAATTTCAATGTCGGGGAGAAGATATTCAAACTGATGACCTGAATCGACCGGGGAGTTAACTGCCTATGTCAGTTGCCTTAGAATTTATCATTCGCTCACACTTAGCAATCTCCAGGAACCCGAAATCTCTGACACGTTTCCCGCAAACCATACTAGTCGTGGCAATTATTTGTGAGGGGGTGTACACAAATTATATTGATATCGTCTTCAGTTGTAGACTGAAATAATTTTGAAACGATTTATTTGCTAATAGGGATTTGAAATTTTCAGGAGATTAGGTTTTATTCCAAGAAAAATCTTTTATTGAGTCAAAGAAATTGGATATGATAGATTGGCGCATTATGGAAACAGGACCAGTGAAGTTGATTCATTTTGATTTTCTGGATACACGATTTCATTAAAAAATATTTATGATTCTCCTCGCAACGCAATTGTATAAGCATTTTGCTCCCATTTCTACAGCTCCACATTTTTCAAACATTGTAAGTAATTCACTTTTCCAGTTTGTGTCACTGTAATGAAATCTCACAATGTCTACTGAAATTTCACAGTACACGATGAGCAAAAATATATCCATGTGGTTTTTACTTATACACAGGTCATGAAGTCATAATGAAATATCAAGAGGGTCATTGTATTATGCTGAAAATTGCTTTGTTTAACGAAAGAAATCTTTTTTACAAATGAAAGTAGAATAACATTCATCCAACTTGTAACGTATAGGAAGATGGCCACTTTTCTAAATGAATGCTTGTATATCTCTTCGCATTTATGCGTTCAAAGAATGAACTTTGAATTCGCGATGTTACTGTAAATGGAACGTGAACTAAAATGCGAGTGAACCATAACGGTATGAGAAATATTACTGGACCTATTTAGAACCACTAATACAAAACTACTATAGGTGAAATATTATTCTCCACCTAAGATAGTCATTGCCCCTAGTCATGGGTGACTGCGATCTTTGCTGTCTGAAAATAGTGACATATTACACAATGCAAAACGAAGTCGTTTCAGTGATGCACTTTTGGTGCTTGGATTTAGTCAGAGTGAAAATTTATGCATTTCCTCATTGACTGTATGACACATTCTGCTGAAATCGACTGGTAGTAACCAAATAGACTTCAGATGTAAGGAATGAGAGAAATATCTTTGTAATTTTCCATAGCGACCTGCATATCATTAAAATAAGTTATAAATGTCACTGTGACAAAGAATAAGCCTTCAGGTAAGGCGCAGCTGATGACGCGAGAATCGAAGTGACATGAGTTTATGGAACAAACTGAAGTTTATTAGTAGAAAAAAGTAGAAATACTCTGCTCATTCATCAACTGTTAAACAGATTGTAAACATAGAAATGAGCTCATCAAATGAAGTTTCTCTTTGAGATATTTAATGTATTGGGGTCAGCTTTAGGTAACTTAGCAGTAGACAGTTGTACTCAAACACAAATTTTGCTCGAAAAGAATCAGGGTAAAATTTAGAGAATGACATTTTCTTTATCGATGAAAACATTTTCAGAAGCTGTACGATGGCATTTTGTTTGCCGAAATCTTGGAGCTCTCTATTATTGCGTAGGGAATGCTTGGTTCATTACAGCTAATTGGAAGGCAATGTACCAAGATAAGTAGGGGTTTGAAATTCTATTGACTTTGGACATACAGAAAATCAAAAACAAGTGATTAGGCGATGAGACTTCTTTCGACACAACAAGCCGTTCGGTTTTACAGAATAATAATAATTCGTCTATGCTAAAGTATTACAAACCTGATGCCTAACCTAGCTAATGTTCATTTTCGGTGTGCTCATTTAATTTGTTTATCCGTCTTTATTGTTTCAAATGTTACCACTAATTTCATTGTAACGATTTCCAGTACTATGTCATATGTATTAATTTAACTGGAAAAACTTTATTTGTAATGTTGCCGTACAAAATTTCTCAACTCGTTGATTTTTCTCGGCGCAATTATCTCACTTATCCTACATCTCCCCTTGAACTGTATTAATTTCATGAATTATTTCGTAGTCACAATTCGCATAAGTAATAAAAATTCATATTTATACGACTGAAAAGGTTGAAAATGTTATTTGACGTTAAGCGAGGTGCTTGAGTATTATTTGGCAAGTGTAAAAAGATTGCGTTTCCATATTATATCATTGAAATTCAGACAGCAGCCCTCAATGGAGGAATAAAGGCTTACTTTCCAGAAAGTAAGTAGATATTTTACTCCTTAGCTTACGTGTGCATTTATCCCGAAGCCAAGCCTAAACATTTCATCCTGTTTTCGCTTTTCCACTCTTATTGGGTTTTTCAGAAAAGAAGGAATAATATTAGGTAATAAGTTGAAAAATTCTCTGTACTTTAGACGTTTATCTGATACAGCACAGTGATATGGTCAAAATATTATATAAGTTGAAAAGATTCTATTTCAGACAGAATTTTGTGTTTATTACAGTACCTAAATTCTCTTCTTATCTCAGAACTTCGTATTCTCAAGAAAAATATGTCCATTTGAAAAGAGCGTTTGGTGAAGAAGAAGAACTTTTCTTCTATTTGAGACACAATACTTATGTATTCTATTTGTTCAAAGAACGAGGTATTTGTGAAACAGTATGTCTTACCCACAATCGCTTTAAATATTTTTTTCTCCAGTTGAAACTTTACTTGTATGATTATGTGGCAATGTATGCTGAAATTTCCAGTCAGAAAACGTGTCTAGTACACAAACAACTTTCGTTTCTTTAACATGAATGGTCAACTGAAACGCATGCATAAGCTGGTCACTCTCATCAGAAGAATCAAGACTCATTTTAAATATTCAAATAATAGCCTGTGCTCACAGCTGTTCATTTGGACTACACAGTAATGAAAATCTCATCAGTCCTTCTGATCTGCTTTTTCACATTAATGATTTCCAGTGGAAGTAATTCAAGTAAGTGTAACGCTTTTAAAGTTGAACTTTGAATTAAGAAAAATTTAAAATTAAATTTCATTGAGTGATCCCATTAGAAAGAGGAAAAAACGGTAGTACTCATTGATATAGGTATAAAACTTATGCACCACGGTAGAGTATAATTCCAATATAGATAAGATATTATTTTGATAAATCACTCAGTGTTATACAGTATTATTAACTGGTGGCGTTTTGAACACATATTATTACTGTTCATAATCACATCAAGTCATTCACACAACTTTGGTGTATTATTGATTGTCAAATGCAACATCTTGTTATTCTTATTGTTCATGAAAATATTCACACACGTTTTATGGTTAGCACAGAAATAAATGAAGAGAAACAATTAGACATGCAGTTGTCAGATGAATTCAAAATGGAATGACTTCCAGGCGTATATATCCAAACCAAGTTCGCTTTTAACAGTCTGAGAAAATCTGGGCATTGCGTATATGATATTCATTATGATAAAGGCTTTTTTCTGTACTAAATTTAGCATGAAATAGCGAAACGTCAGCGAAAAAATATTATTCTGCTTTTCGTTCATTAGAAAATACAAAAAAAATCCTTTATTATAATGACTAACAGGCATATTTTAATGTCAATTTCTGCTCAAAATGTAATGATATTTGATTCCAAGAGAATGCATGTTAGTGAGGAGATTTAAAGCTAATTATAATTCATATGTGCTGCGACATATCAAGCACATCTATCAAATTTATGAAAAGGAAATTACACAATTACTTCATCAAAATTTATCAGGGAAAACAGAGACATGCAGTCCCTATTTAATTGGAATTTCTTCGCTTTAAACAATATGGTGTGCTTCGCATATGACGGAAAATTAATCTTCTATTAAGTGCTGTTTTTTGGAGATCAGTGGCAACCGTTTGTATTAGTCAGATGATCCTCATAGCGTGATGTGATCAAGCTCTGAAGATATCTTTCAGCTTGAAGTTCCATATTAGTTCCAGCTTGCTAGTTATTGCCCTCAACACCCAGTGAGGACGAGGCTGGATAGTGCTCCTTTGGGTGATACCTGAATTTTGTTGTGTAAATTCGTTCAAAATTCATTGAGAGCAGATCTCATTTTGAATGGATATTTGCGTTGCTTCTAAATCAACGGCTGTTTCAACCTAAGCTAATATTCCTAATTCCATGTTACTTTGATATGCTAGCTTGATAACCATTTAAGCTTCCTTGCAGTTTCCTTCAGAATCAGAGATGGATCTCATAACTTGAAGCTATGACTTTCAGATGGATAGTGAAACTATTTCTACGAAAATATTTCTGAGGCATAAATTGATGCTGCTTTAATGAAAATACAAAATAGAATACATTCATGTGCATCAACGAGCATTAATTACCTGGTATTGTGTCTTGGATACGTACTCAATGGATTTCCGCCTTAGTTTACATATATTTATACATTTATATATATATGTATATATATCTCGTTTTTTAAGCAGAAAGCAGAATGTTGCACTTTTATCCTTTGATGAACTAAGCTAGTAACGAACATTTCATTTGTCATAGCTTAAACATTTTGTGTTCATATAGGTTCTTACGTTACTTCACATTTTTCGATTCTCATCTTACCGAATCCACACTGGTATATTCAGATGACATCGCAAATTATTCACACTTCAGATTATAAGTCGTAGGACAATAATGGTTTGCATAGTCTACTGTTGTGTGCACTTTTAAGGACTAATTTTTCTATTAATAAATCCCATTTTGAACTAATGGCAGTATTATGTTCAATTATATTCAGTTATACCAATGACACACAAACTAACTTATCCATTATGTAGATAATATGTTGAAGGGTTCAGTAGAATTGACAGTGAGCCATCGAAGAATAAGCTTTAAATTTAATAAAAAAGTAATCTTATCATCAAGAAAATACAAATTCGGCAAAAGTATTGTCCGATCAGTTCGGAAATTGCAGCGTTATTTTTCATCAGTGATTATATCGTGTCATCGAATTACGCCCGAATGCTTCAATCACACATCAAGGTGAATTGTCAACTTGTAAATGCAGCCAAAACACTATATTCGACTAATTGAAAGGTGATATTTAATAGTGTGAAATACTCCCATATCATGAATTAAAAGTCAATATGAGTGAAGAATAGTCTTTTTAATAATTTCTCCTCTTCAGGTTCTTACAATTATAAAATATAATATTTATTTTCGTTACAGTAATGGCCAGTTATGCGGCGGATACCATTGTCTCCCATTTCACAGAAATATTTTGTAATCGATTTCAGAATAGCACGTGTGTCACACAAATACGACTTTTCATTTTTACACTCCATAACTAATCTGTTATTCTACGTAGAAAATGTATCCGCTACATAAGTGGTCATTATTGTAGCGACAGCGAATATTATATTCTTTACTTGTAAGAACCTGAGGAGAAATTATTGCAAAAGTGATATTTCCCTAATTGTCATATGTGAAATATGTAGGTTTTCAAAATAAAATATATGTGTGTAATCTTACAGTAAAACGTGAGTAATCTGTTTAAAGCTGAATCTCAGTTAATTTGTAAATAAATGTGCACCATATCTGTAATCAGAGAATCGTGCATCTTCACCGTGTCACATAAACAGTTTGAATTCGATTATGAAAATAATCACAACATATCAAATTACACAGTGTTGAGTGTTACTATTCGAATACCAATCCTCTTAACATGTGTATTTGTCAGCATTAGTAGAGAAACTGTATATATATATATATATATATCGCCGATTAGCACAAGAAGTGTGCTCAACACTGGGAATTAATTTACGGTGTGAAAATGATTATCTTGGAATCGCTTTTTGTGTCTAAACAGAAATCTTGTTGATTTGGTGATAGCCAGTCGGTTTGAACAGTGGTCAAGAGATGGAAAAATTGAAATGGTGAAATAGAATATTTCGTAAACAAATCTGACCACTGGCCGTGGCATTACGACAGAGAAAATATGTAATAATACTCTATCGCAACATTTATTTGAAACTTATGAAAATTCCCATTCTACTTATAACAGTTTGTGATAAAACAGTAGATTGATGAGAAGAGAGAGATACAATTATCACTCGACTGTGGCGTCACCAATGGATTAGCCATAAATAGCATCAACATTTTTTTATCGCATATCAATGAGAAGTCCAATGTTTGTAGGTAAATTCATGGAAAAGACCCATCGGAGCTTTAGAGAGAAAATAACAATAATGTCAGTAAATTAAAAAAGTAATTCCTAATTTTTTACCTGGTAGGAAACGTAATATAAGGATGATCGACTCACTTATTAATGAGTGTATATTTCAGCGTATGCGGTACTGGGAAGTATATCACATGAAAAATAATTTATGCTTCTGAGGATAAGGGAGAAGAAAGCAGTTATAAGTATCGTCTACTGCTCAGCACGCCATTGTTGACTTATTTCAAAGTTCTTTTCATTAAATCCAACCTCATCATAATGTCAGCGTTGTTTACTTTAATCATAAATGGACGCTGAATAAAAAGCACTTGATAAGGCAAGATATTACTCATTTAATGTAAGATCCATTCAGTCAATCACCTAGAGAGGGAAAGTATTGTCTACTGAATAAGCCTGCAATTAATATTTGTGGCTAATAGTGGCAATAAAGTATCCTTGCGTTCGGTGTTACAATATCATACGACATTAGACGCAACCCTAATGACTGCGAAAATCACTTTGAAGATATATAAGTCTCAAATATTTTTCAACAAACAGCTACTAAGAAACATGATAGTTCTGTTCACAGTGTTAATTGGGAAGAAGGCTAAGATGAGCCTAGGAATCCCAGGTGAAAATGCCACATATATTGTTGTTTGTCCAAGTGAGACTGAATGTAGGTAGTTAGATGGTAAATGAATTATCATGAAACTTGGATCTACTTCTGAATGAATTGAGTGTTGAAGGTTTAGGCAAGCGTGTTCATGACACATGAAGGAGTAAAGAGAGAATCTCAAACAGCACGAAACAGTTGCTAAAGAGAAATGTTTTCACCAAGGAAGAAGAAATCTGACAACGTGCCATTCAAAGTTTTCGATCATCGCGCTTGTGGTATATATTTCGACACAAATTTGAGATTTCCAGACCTAATGTTATTAGGGAATACTACTGGTGTTAGTACCTCATTAGAGGACACGCACACAGCAAGACATATTGCTATTTCCTCTGGTCTTGTTTCTCACTCATGTTTTTAAAGTGAAATAATTGTATTGTTGAAATTAAATACTACGATTTTTATTACATAATTTAATAAACACATCAGGCCTGTCTGTCTTTGGGAGTAGAAAATATCCCATAATGGCTTCAAATGATTTATATCTTGCTCTTTTGAGTAATAGTCTTATCATAAATCGACACAATCTGGAGATCGGTTCACAGCTAACACTCCTGCTTCATACTTAAGTAATAATATTATTACTTTAATGAAAATGAACACTTGTAATCCAATAAACACAATATTAAGAAAACAATTACACTACATCAGATTGTGAAGGTGAGTCCAATTATGCTAATTCAATCCCTAAAGTGAGTTGCAAATTGACTATCTGAATAATGACGTTGTCACAACTCGAAACCGTCTGTAGATTGAACCATTTTTAGAACACTGGGTATTGAACGTTCGATATTCAGTCTCGAAGACTGATATACACATGAAACGCATGTCCTTATATACAGTTTGTACCAGCAATTCATAAAACAACAGTTTAATAGGCGTTGATGAGCGATTTTCAGAGGTGTGATGCAAGTTTGTTTGACACATGTGAAAATACTTTGTGTAGGTAGGCGTTAGGCAAACATGATTCTCCGAAATCATTGACTAATCTATGAGTTCGATTTATAATTGTGTCAACTGTAACTCAGTTTGTTCCGTGAAATCTCTCTCTTTAAATTTGTTTGAGGAATTTATTCTTGTTGGATAAAATCACTCAGAGCATATGAACACAGCTTGATTTTTTCACGAGTATCATTTGGGAATCCTCATCTAGGCCTATCATGATCCAATGCTCATTATTCTTTGATTTCTTCAATTCATTTTTATTTTTATTGTTGGATGACAAAATATCACAGCTGACTTAGTTTTTAATGTAATCAAGACAGAGGGCAAGGACAAACGGCTACCTAGGAAAATAATTGGTATTTGGAGGCCATATCTAATTCTGTTTGTTCGCGTACGACCAAATTATTACAGTCAAATGATATAGAAATCTTCATGAGACTTGAGTCCATTTCTAAGTGAGATGACTGTTGAAGTTTTCATAAAGCCTGTTGATGACGTATGGATGAGCAAACGTCAAGGCTGAAATAATAGTAAACATTTTGATTTGACACTAGTAACTAGTGTGATGCGTCTAGTCCTCTCTTTGGTGCAGACTGAATTCTATCAGTCAGGTTGTAATGTGGCCACCATTCTAGGTAGCTCGCCAAGGCTTCCTGCCGATTGCTTCCAACCATCTCATAATAGTAAACATTTCCTGCAAGGAAATCTGTCCACTAAGGAAGTGGATAATTGACAATTTCTGACAGCAGTATTCGATTATCGCTCTTCTGATAAATTTTAACATACTTGAGATTTTTGTACTAAATGATATTGTGGAATACTATTTGTGTGTGTCTAATTCTAGAGTTCGCATACAGTGGGATGCTTTGCTATTTTCTCTGGTCCTGGGTTTCGCTTATGCTTTTAAGCGCAAATAATTTTATAATTCAGAAGGAAAAATAGTTAGAGCGAATAATTGCTCTCAATAAGTTCTTTTTCAGGCTCTACAATTATAAATCCATTCAGTAAAAGCGTACAATAGCCAATAAAGGCAAATTGTAATCATATAAGAAATGTGTATTGTGGAACAAGATGGGATGGAACAATAGGCAGTTAGTTTTGAATATGCATGGTCAGTGAGAACATGATATAAAATGTGATCGATGATATGTGTATATCTGTAAGTATAATCTTGAAATAATGATTATTGTTCCTATCACCCATATTATAGTAGCACTCTATTACCGTTTACTAATATCATTGCGTTTTCATACCAATTTTGTATACAAACAGTTCCAGTTTTATCCTACACAATCTTACTGATTAGTCATTTCCTCACACTTATTACGTCACATCAACTTCTGCCTCCGTTCTAACTTACAATTAGTCACCACTTTCATATTTCAACTTACATTACGTACTACCTATTTGAAGAAAAATTTTATCAGTTTCTGATTACTCTGGAAATTTCCTTGTTAAATATAGTTATGACTGTACAATTGCTTGTACAAATGAATCGTTGGAAGGAAAATTTTCTTCTCTGTTAACCTCTTATTCCTATGAAATAATTACCCACCTGAAATTTAATATTTAGATATTCAAAGCATAATTTGATGTGAATGCTCACGTCAAGCCAACCGGTTTTTGTGAGTACAAAATATTCCATAAGGTTGGTGAGTTATCGATATCTTGTTGTTTCGGATAGTGGTCTTATCATAAATGGATATTGTCTGCAGATCGCTCCACAACTAAAACGTCCTTTTTTATAAATAAGTATGAAAATTGTTTTCCTGTATGAAGCTGAATACTCAGTATTCAGTATATACATTTTTGTGGAAACCATTACATTACGCCAGGTTGTCTAGGTGAGTCTTAACATGTACTTTCAATTAATGAGTTATTCTTAAATTGATTATCTGGTTAATGACGTTGTCATAATTCGGAATCATCAGTGGATTAGAACACTGGATATCAAGCGTTCCATATTCAGTCTCGAAGACTGATTTACTCCACAAAACGCATTTCCTTATATACGGTGTGTTCCAGTTTTTTACAAAACAATAGTTAAATAGGAGTTGATGAGCGATTTCCAGAAGCGTGATGCCAATTTGGTTGACACATGTGAAACAACGTTGTGCAGATATGTGTTCTCAAAACATAATTCTCCGAAATCACTGACTCACCTATTGTGGCGTTCGTACTTTCCATATAGGAGAAATTGACGGAATCCATCCTAGAATGCCTGACTTATGTGTTCAGGAAGAAATCTTTGATTGGCTTTTCCTAATTTAGTCATTATTCTTTTAAGTATCTTTAAGCCTTGCACAAGTTTCCCGCGTAATTTTATCATATATTTAATTTAGTATGACCTTCTTATTATTTACGCGTGATTTGCTCTGTAATTAAATTGATGCTAATTCTTACGCTTTCAACAGTGAAGTATGTTAGGGGTGAAAAAGAGAGAGAAGCATGGTTAACTTTACGGCTCTTATAGTTTTAAATGTACCCATAAATGGAAAGACGATAAAGAAAGTGGAAATGACTGAAGGATTATTTGGCACTTCAAATAGTTCACCCCGCGTATGGCTTCTTCTGCAACAAGAATTTCTATCCCCTTATCCTGTTTCCAAGGGACAGAAAATTCAAGCGAATTCACTGAAAAAGTAGTCATGACTACATGCATACTACAAAAGTGAACTCGTCATATATTTTCATACTATGCAACTTTGAAGAATGTACTCAAAAGTTCCATATTTGCCGTAAGTAATCATCAACGAGGTGTCATTTTGTGACTACTGGAAGATATCAGAGAAAACATTTGCGAAAATGCAACTCGTTCTGCAAGAATGAACACACATCGAGTCAAGGTTTCTGACTGGTTTCTTCTGCATCGAATATTGTAGTCCAGCGGTTCAACTGTGATAATGACGTTTGTGAAACTGCAATTTGTGTTTCTACATCAAATTAATTCGGCTAAAATTAACTGAAGACCCGCATGTTTCTAGAACTGTTTCACTCTTAACTTGTCTGGTAATTGTTCTTAGACTTATGTTATATTACTTAATTTACAATTTCGAAACTCATAAGTAGAAGTCTAAGCAGAAGCTTTTCTTAGGCGATAATTCACACCTACGGTCACGTTTCTTTGCCTAAATTTTAGGTGTGTGCTTTTCATGACAGACGGATTTTTCTCAAATATTTAGCTGAATGATATCCAAATATCTCTTCCTGAATGCATCTCTCATAAAATTTCCCATTTATATCACATCTGTAGAGAAACTACATAGTGGACGTGTTTTTGCAATGAATTCAGATTTCAGGACATTGTAAATACATTTCACGTATCATTTGGCAATAGTTTGAATAAAAATTCCGCGTAATATTAAATAAATGAATGGCTCCTTCCTCAATCATATTTATTAGTTGATTAGTGGCATCAGTTCTAACATGTGAAATCTCACCATACTATAAAATCAGATGTCTAAAATAATGAATGGAGAGAAAGATAACTGAACCAAAGCGTGGTGAAATTTGAGGGAAGGGGAAAAGCCTGTCTAGAAAGCATATTTGTATTTGAACGCCTACATCCCTAGATGAAATATTTTAAACCATTTGTTTATAGATGAAAAAGAGGGTGAGAATAATTTTATCTCTCCCTGTGATCTATTCCGTTTTTTGTCCATTTTTAGATATCAGATTTATTTTTGCCTCACTGTATTTTCTGAAACCATTAATCGGATCCAGGTATTTTAATAGACAGGCGTCGGTGGCACAGTGGTTAGGACTCTCGCCGACCATGCACATGGTCCGGGGTTCGATCCCCTGCCGGCGCACACCCGATATCTATGGTCGGCCTGCAAAATTTGGGCTACCGATATCCATGCTGAAAATTCCACACTTGTACTGAAAATACGGTGTGGAATCAAGCTGTAAATCAAAATAAAAAAATCAAAATAAATTTAACTGCACACTTATATTGGCTAATGTTAGGTGGAGTTTCGTGTGGAAAGAAATAATTTCTTCTTACCACCTAATTCACACTTCCATAAGTAGCAGAGACCTTGGTTATGCACTAACTGTAACAAAAAGACTTGTCACCTCCGGTAATTTTGCATCTACTGATACAGACAACCCTATATCACAATATATTGTCCAATATTTCATCTGTTCTTGGTTAAAATCATTTCAAACAAATAAAGTCATCATCGACTGAAACCAATTGTAGAATCAGGTGGCAAAGGCGTCCTCCATCTGAAATCAGTGTCAAGAGCATCATCTTCCCTGAAACATTTGTTTGAAGTCTCAGTGCGGATTTTCAAATCTGCTTTGTGAATTTGAGAAGCAGGTCGAGGTTTAACTGTAGCCTTTCCGACGACACGTGCTCATCCTTATGATCTGATGAAATCTGTCACAGAATAAATGGATACTTATCGAAATATTGACTGGTATACAGAGTTAAGTATCAGAAGTTGAATACACACCGCTTCTTCTGTGTGGGCATACGAATTAGTGAAAGCGCTTTGTGTAAGCATGGTTGGCACAGGTAGGCCTAAGTGATACTGAACACTATGAATTTAGTCTCGGTTTGACGATGATAACTGATTACCTTGTGATTGCTTTCTGTATGAGAATGGAAATCTCGTTTACAGTGTCATATCAGGTATCCAGTGATGTCATATTTCAATTGGTAAAATATTTGGTTTCCATACTCACGTATGTTCTACCAATCAGGCTTAGTAAACCTGAAGATTGATTTCCATCTTATGCAAACATTCGTGACGATAAGTAAGGCAGAGTAAGGAATAAAAGATGAGAGCTGTTGAACTTCACTTTGCCTTTTCTTATTCGATATATCACAAAGTGACTTAGTGTCATTGAATGTCAAATCAAATGAATCAACTAATGTGGAATAAATCATGTATCTGCCTCTCTATCTATCTATCCATCAAACTACTCTCTGTCTTGGTGACACGATCTCTTATTATCTGTTGATGATGAAATTACCTGAGTGCAAATAAATAGGTGAATGAATATTCTCCAGTTTTGATACCAGTTAATGTCTTTTAATATCAATATTAAGTGAGTAAAAGTGCAGTCGACTGTCCATCACGTCTCACCATTCTAGAATTCCCATTTGAAATGAGAATACACAATATATTTTAAGTGAAATAGCTTATAGTTCTCATTCTCTTTGGTATATATACATACATATAATTATATTCTGGAGAAATGCTTAACATCTCATGTGGAATGGTGTTGATGAGTATGAGTTGAGATGGATTACAGGAAATGTTTTTCAGTGGTGTGTGTGTGAATTATTCAGGCATTATTTCTGATCCTAATTCATGTTATCTTGTAAACACTAACGTGTATGTTTTCCTTGGAATCTTGTGTTGGACAGTTCATATCATCATTCTTGATTATCCATCGAACCAGTTTTATTCAGATAAAGTTGAGAGTTTAATTTAGTTTCTGTAGAGAACAAACAATGTTTTTAATCTATAACCGCGTGTGTTTCATTTAAATTTAAGATTATAGAAGGAAATTTTGCTATTTCTATCGGTGCTGTTTAGTAGTGAAATATTTAAATCATAAAGTATTTATTAGGTCACAGAGTTGTAAGGATTCATTGATACATGCATCATTCCAGTGAATAAAAGTGAGTTTCCAAAATCGAATTCAGTAGATGAATAAAAGATTATTGATTTATTCGGATAATGAGTATGTCACAAATGCATATAGTCTGAAGGATCGTTGATGATTATAATCCACTGTAGAAAATGTATAGAGTTGAGCATTATCAACTCGATTTCTCATAAAATTGTCGATTTATTCATGCCTTTGGCGGCAACCTTTTAAAGTGAAATTAAAAAGGATGAATTGATAATTGGTATTACTGTGGTATGAGCACACTCGAATCAGGAAAATATTCGCAAGCAGAAAGGTTGCAGGTGTTACAGTTTCACAATAAGAACATAGTAACAGATTAACCTTATTATCAGGAATTATCTCTAATACCGGAATGCCTTTCTCTTACAAATTTATCATAATTTTGAAATATTCTTGGCAAGTTACTTGAATGTGACTAACTGGGGTTAGTTTCACAGCAATTTCGTGTTTTCTTATGTTTCTATCTAGACAAAAGAATAGTGATCATTGTCGTTCGTGTAACTGAGAAATTTCGAGCTACGCGTACTTTTAGACTTCTTGCAATTTAACTCCTGCTGATATTTACTTAATGAACTCAATAGATGGAGTACTTTTGTTGACAAAAAGATTGGTATGGATTTTCATGTATGCACACTTATGCACTCATAATTGTCTTATTTCAGTATGCGAATGTGAGTACCTAGACGAATTATATTGCTAACTATATCAGTTACCGACTTTGCATTTTGATCATGTTATAATTAGTGAACAGCTGCATAAAATCCCCAATTAGATGATGGCGTCAGTCAGGTGCAAAGTCAATTAAGAATGACTGATTTATTCATGGAGTCAGCAATGATTTCATGAAACACGTGGTAACAGTCTCCAAGGAAATATTAAAATATTCAAAAGTAAATAATCTTCACAACTGTGAGACGAAAGAACGAACACTGTGTGAGAGTGCAGTGGGAAAAAATTTGTCTATTGATTATTTTGAGGCGAGTTCTACTATTGAAAAAAAAATCAGAACACAGTACGCCCAACATACAGAGCATATAAACGCAGAAGGATATCGAAACTAGGAACAAGACAAATTCAGGGGATGCTCATTGAACTGATCATGACATAACTTGAAGTTGTAATCTCGAACTCCCATCTGAGTTTCAATCGTTCTCTAAATGATTTTGATTCGTTAAGAAATCCCTCTCCAAATTTACCGCATTGATGAAAACCAAAATTCAAGTGTACATTTTATACAACTTCACTTCACAATTCTGTGACATTTTTGCTCAAGTTTATTTGCATTTATGGAGAACTGATGTGATTTGTCTTCAAATATGTACATAACTCACAAACTCAAATTCCTTATTTTGCTATGTAGCGTTGGAACGAAATTTCATACCATCAAATATATTTCAGTTGTGTCCTGACGTCTTGACTGCGACGTCCTTTAGAGTAATGACCAGATATTCACAAAGACACAAAAGCATTTATCCGATTAAGGTATAGGTCCTGAGTTCAAAATATGCTCTGCTATCAAACAAAAGACACATTTTAGCTCACTATTTGCTGACCAGATTAGTAAGATTATATATGATTTATAATAATAGCTTGAGAGTAAATCGTAATGATTCATTTGGCCACGATTGTCACGAACCATTTGCCGCATACTTTCCGGTTCATTGAAGAGGAGATATTTTCTACCAGGTGAAAAATTTACTGAGGATTCTTCAAATATGCAGATTATCAAAGTAAGTCGAAATACGTTGTGTGATTTACATAAAAGTAATTCATTATTTTGCATTTACATAAAAATATTTCCCAATTTATAAGGAAGGTAATAATAAAATCAATTTAATGCATCCGATGAGAACACTACCTTCCCACCTTTCTCTGATATTACTGATACTAATAGTCAGATACGAATTGGAACAGAGGCCTTTAAATATAAATCTCCTTTCCACTATGTCAACACAATCCCATCTATTCTTCACATGATACGCTTCATGTCACCATTCCACGATCAACGTGTCCTCTAACATATATTCAAGTTACACTCAAAAACCAGTCATGGGGCTTCGTTTATTGCTCTCATTCTGCACTCTGAACAATTCACTCCACTTTTAGCGTATACAGAGATGTCTGATAGAGTCAAGTTTTCAGTGGTGATGATACCCTCAGAATTGATGCCTTATTGATGTCTGTCGGTCTAATTTAATGTCAATCACTTTGCTGTATTCACAAAACCTGTTATTCATCACCGTTCGAGAAATGAAGGCAACTGAAATCCAGTATGTTGCACATCAGGAGAGCACAGTGAAATGGTGTTATTACCATGTGAACGATAATAATCTGTGAAGTGTTATTTTGAATCCACTTATTCTGGCCGATAATGTGATGAGTTTGTTCTAACACCTTCATTGAAAGGACATGTTCTGCAAAGGATCTCTATTTCTGACTCATTGCTGAATTTCTCAATAGATGGAAGAAATTTAGAATTACTTTCATGTATGTGCAAAGCTCCAGAACAGAGCGGATGACATTAAAAGCCAAAATCATGTGTAATCGTGTCACACCGATTTTAGGGATTGTATTGGCTGTAATCTGATATGAATAAGTGCAGCAGGTATTGAGAACCCCAGTGTAAACTGATGCACGTGGGTGAATTGGTGTGAATATGGAATATGAGGATATTTGACAGTTAAATTATGTTCACTAGGTTCCCCGTACTATAACTCCCACTGAAGAAATACGAAAATGGTTTCATTGGAGGAAATTCTCTTCCCGTTTTTGGTGTATTCGTCAACTCAAGAGGCAGAACTGCAGAAATTTTCACTGCTACAGATGTGAATATGCTTGAAAGGCATATGACGTTAGGCAATCTTATTTCGGATGGAATTGAAAAATGTTCAGTGAATGGGGATAAAAAGAAGAACATTGAATAGCTTTGGGGTTTAGAAACATTTTCCTGCTTAGTTTACATGGCACTGACGGCATCAAGGAAATTTGTTTTTGTGAGATTATTGCGGCTATTCTAATTTGATCCGTCAATTTCAAATTTTTTGTTTTACGAGTTTTGGTGTTTGGTTTATTGAAACATCTAGTTTGTTGGTCTCATGTCAGCTGTACATTTTGTTGTTTGCAAAACCAGATAGACGAATGCGTGCATGTCATTGGTTTTGAATTGAATCCCTAGTCCTACGTTTGTTCAGTATTATTTGTCTAATATGGTTTAGTCTCTCCATGTGGATCTATGTCAGATATCTCTTCCTGGATTTCATCTAATTGGATAGAATCGTTGCAAGATCATCAACATAACCTGATTCATTCACTAGTACCATTCCATAATCCCAATCTGGACACACCTCGATCTAATGTTTGTTATTCTCTGATTCATTGAGTACATCTCTATCCCCCTTGGTTAACAGAATACCGAATTTGCTTTTGTTATTCATGTAATCAAGACATGAATTTAAGACGCTTTTTTTAAACTATCTACGTCATAAAATGGATATAGAATTAGTCTGAATAATAAGAGGTTCCAATTAGAGTTCGATTTTCGGGTTGATTAACAGTAGGTATTACTCCATCGAAACATATTCTAGTTGTTGTAGTATGCATGAACAATAGTGACAGTGATACGCTGGAACAATTACACGCGTCTGTTTTTCCATATAGAAGAGGGAAATGATGTTTCTTTGGCTATAGGTGATAACCTTATACTTAACTGTGAAGTGGTTTTATCTGAGAGTCTTCTGAGTCACCGCCAGTTATTTATGTTTCTTTACGGAATGCTCACACAACTAAATTTGTGCACTCCTCTCTGTAGCTTTGAAATTTACAGCAGAGAAATGTTCACCTACCATGTCGTTGTACAGTCCCCGCTCAAATGTCAAAAGTGGAGAAACAGTCTTGTTATTCGTGCTTAGCTATGGTGCCGATATGCAAAATATAACAGTAACATAAACAAATATACTTCATTCTATCAATTCCAATTCATAAATAGCTTTTCCTATAACAGAATCTAAGTTCTCCATTATATTTGACTCCAAAGAACACTGTAAGTCATAAATTAACAAAAATTTAATGAATTTATGAATATCTGATGATCAGATAAAATCAGTGACATGATGCCAATATCTTTATGTTGTCTAGGACGAAGAATCTGATTTTTGTATTCTTTTACGTTCCCATTGGATCTTAGGGCTTCAAGGTAGAGGCTTGAATTTAAAGTAGCAGTTGTGTTTATTTTTACCGAATGGAGTTGCTAGCATCATGTCCGACCTTCTGTCTCTAGCAGGCTTATTACTGACTTGGCTAGGTGAAGGATTGTGCCAGCCAAGGATGCAACCCCGGACGACCTACGTGGATGGCTAGCATTCTATCGCTGTACCGCCGACGCACCGATCAATAGTTATTTCATTCACATAACGCTTGTGTAGGTTTTCAAAATGAGTCAAGCCATCACATTCTAAAATGTCACTTGTTTTTTTATGGCTAGTTCACCTGTCTCACTACTTTTCACCTGACAAGTTCGCCTTTTTCTATTTTCAAATGTTAATTTGAGAAGCAACTCGAGGCTCTCAAGTCTCTTCACGAGAAGCCTCTCCAGCTACAAATGTTCATCATAATGCGCACATGAAATCTGTCCTAAATGTAAAATATCAGTTTTCGATCAGTAGCCTTTTGTCCTGTGTACGTTTCTGCATAAGTGAAGGCGATTTGTGTGAGCATGGCGGTCACAGGTAAGGCCTGGAGATACTGAACACAGGAAATTCAGTCTCTGTTTGGTGATGAGTGATTACTGTGTGATTGTTTTCTGTAAAAAAGCATGAAGAAATAAGGCATTCCACTTGTTAAACCTCATCTCACTTTCCATTTTTGTTAAATCAAATTCATCGACTATCATGGTATTTTTCTCAGGCTGTCAGAGTTATGACTCTCTAAGTGATAGAATGCTAAATCATCCATGAATCACTAGATTACTGAAGTGAAAATAAACATGTTAATCAATGGCCTTCCATGTTAATGTTAGTAAATGTTTGGTAATTTCAATATGAAATGGATAGAAATCATAGTTGACTGTCCATCAAGTCTCACTATTCTGTGATTTCCATATGAAATGATAATATACATTATTTTTCAAAATGATATAGTTTATAAGTTATATTGACGCACATTTAAACCGAAGATTTAGACGTTTTCGTTAGTGTTTTCGAATGCGCACTATTCATAAGTATTTATTTTCCCCTACAATATGGAATACTAACACATTTGTATTCATGCTTTGACATGGAAACACACTTCGATTCAGATGGATTTAGTAAGTGTAATTAACCCACTTCATTCAGAGATAAGTAGTGAATTGCAATTCAGCAAAAATTAGCTTGTTACAGATGGAAAACTCTCTGACCCAATAAGTGACATTTGAGTTTTCTATTATTCGGTTGAACGCTACTATAATATTGAGATTCTGTAAAAGACTTGGGACACCAGTCGGTTTCAATGCACCAGGGAACAAATTCTAGGGAAGTATTCGCTTTACTAGACCTTACTCTGTAATTCATATACTCAGTGGGAAGATTTAACCCAAATCGTTGCTCAAAATATTGAGAAATGGAACAACAGCCTATTAGACACTTCTTTGAATAAAGGGTTTATTCTGAATACTTCATCCCTAACCTCTTGAAACATAATCAACGTGCTGACCCATTTATTCCATAGTTATTGCCTATTTTTCCAAAATTGTTCAATACATTTCATGTGCATAATTAAGACTGACTCGAGATTATCCATCATTATTTTGTAATTAAGGATTCTATGGACATATTTTGCTTGTATTGTGCCTTCAAACTCGTAATATACCACACAAAATGTAAGTGGAACTCATCGTGCACATGAATGAGAATAAATGACAGTAATTTGGAACATTCAGAGCATTTCTAAGCAGAACTGAATATTCTGAGAATGTGAACCAATTTTGAATTTGAAGTCGTATGATGCATTTCAGTATTGTGTGACCTGCAGCTTTTGGAGGTACGTTCCTTATCCATCTTTCCTTCTATCTATTTTCCTATGTGTCTATCTATCTATCACACGGCTCATTTTTTCGGTGAAAAAATTCTTATTATTTATTGAAGACGAAATTACTTACGTGAAAATAACTAAGTAAATGAAACGGCTTTGTGTTGATATCAGCTAACGTGTGATAATTACAATATGAAGAGAGTAAATAAACAACCGAGTTTCAGTCACGTCTCATTATATAAATATGTACGTTTTCAAGAAGTTTTTAACATGCCACTGGAAAGTAGTGTAATTTGCATGAGATCGTAGTGATTCCAGAAAAATTGTTTGATGTGTGTGTTAATTATTCTGGCACTATTTAAATATTCTTTAAACATGCTGATTTGTCAACTTTCTGTATTTTCGGTAATAGAAGCTTTAGAATATTTATCCCACATTGTTTCATCACCTGGAGGACTTTTCGCCTTTCTCTGTTGTGTTTTTCAATACTTTAGTATTTAAGTGAAAGGAGTAGTTTTTAGTAAAATGAGCGCGAATAATTTGGTGTATGTTATCTATGGTTATGCTCACCTTATTCCAGTGTGCTATGGTGAGTGTTCAGCTTTCGTGTTGGAGTTTGAGATATTTTTCGGATGCTCTACTTTTGACAAAACGACGCCATCTGCTGATCATCTCATAATTGGCCTCGGTATTTTTAAACGTCCCGTATGATGCATGAATGCCAAATACATTGGTGAATTCGCCATTTCTCTCCATGACATAGGCCGCAATGCTATGAATAACAAAAATAAACACTTTTGAATAACTTTGTGATCTTTAATGAAAGCAAATTAGAGGCTTATTTATCAGGATTCTTTAATTTGTAGATCTGTGTACAACATTGTTTGAGTTCATGTTGTAGAATATAAAGATTTAGACACACTGTTGATTTATAACTTGAGGAAAAAGCACAAAGTTGGAATCAAGTAAATTTTACAGCCTAAATTTCAGAGGATAAACTGTACAGTCCATTTTGAAAATGAATCATTCTTTATTAAACTGTTTGATCAACTACAAATCATAGGTTTCATGTGTAAGTTGACCTAAGTCTTCTTATATAAGCAGTCACTGAATTCGAACTTCCAAACATTCATGAATTACCAGCAATAACGTCCGGATAAGAAAATCCTGACATAAAATAGCTTCCTCGAATGTTAACTGTTGTTTAAAAGACTTATCGCACATTATTGTTTTTATCAAAATTATTAATGCTTCGGATTCCAAAGGCAATATAGGGCTGCACACACACTCCAATCTATTCTTCACATGAGACCCTTCATGTGACCATACGACGATCAACGCATCCCCTCATATGTTCAAGTTACACTTGAAAGCCAGTCGTGTGGTGTCACTTAATGCTCTCACACTGCACTCTGAACAATGCACTCGACTTAATGATTATATACTGATGTCTGATTGAGTCAAGTTTTCTGTGGTCATGATACACTCATAATCGATTCCATTATGATGTTAGTCAGTCTAATATGATGTAAATCACTTTGGTTATATATGTCCAAACCAAGTTCACTTTTAACGGTTTGAAAAAATTTGGGCATCGGGTATATGATATTCATTATAATAAAGGTTTTTGTATTTCCCAATGAATGAAAAACAAAACGATATTGTTTTTACTGACGTTTCGCTATTTAATGCCAATAGCTTTATCAAAGTATTATTAAACCGGAATTTACAAAATCTCAGCGTATATATAACAAATAGTTAGGGGTGAGAAAATAGACATAGGTCAAGTTAAAGGGACATATTGAAAGTAAAAATAGCGATGAAGATAACTATACCAAATAACAAAGGTAATAGTATGTCTGTTATGATATCGAAAAAAGAAAGAAAAGTTTACTAACTTGATCATCATTCGTCTCTCTGGGGCATTTTTAGTTGTTAAGTTGGTGAATTGGTAAAGATAACAAAATCATCATGTGTAGATTGTTGGATTTGATAAGTGTATAAGATTATAAAAGCAGCGTGTGTTTACATAATGAAAGTGCTTATCACATTCGTGTCGGTTTTGTCACTTGATGGGGGAGGGAGGTGTTGTAACCAGGTCAGATTCTGTTTTAGTCCATCATTCTTATTCAGGCAATTTGGATTCCACTTGATATGAAGTGCTTCTGATGCTAGACGTCCTTTGTGATTTCTGAAGTATTTCTGGATTATTTCAAAATTGTCAAAATCAATTTTGTGGCCTGATTCTATGGCATGTAGACCTATGGCTGATGATTTTTCAAGTCTTTGTAGTTCAACAGGATTCTTCGGTTGTCGAAGAGATGCTCTAAGGTGTTCATTTCTTCTGATTTTGATTTCTCGAGAAGTTTGTCCGATGTATGTCGCATCACATTCCAAGCATTTTATTTTATAGACACAATTAGATAGCGAATCTTTAGGGATTTGGTCTTTTATATGGACAAGGTTGCTTTGAAGTGTGTCTGATGTTTTGAAGAAAACTAATATCGAGCTGATTGAGTACTCTTCTGATATCGTCTGACGTCTCTTCTCTATATGGAATGACGACTGTTGATGTCCATGTTTTCGGGATGCGTTTTCGGCCATACTTGATGTCTGTGTTGATTTTGTTGATGAAGTTCCATGGGTAGTTGTTTTGCTTGAGAGTCTCAGTAATGTTTGATATTTCTTCTTCTTTTTCTTTCTCGTCGGTTATCAGAGAGTGTGCTCGTCTAAGAAGACTTGAAACAACTGAAATCTTTGCGCTGATGGGGTGTGATGAGTTGAAGTCTAAATATTTATTTGAGTGGGTTTTCTTCCTGAATATGGATATACTAAAATGTCCGTTTTCCTTTCTCTTAACTAGGCAGTCTAGAAATGGTAGTTCACCGATGTCTGATTCCGGTTTAATAATACTTTGATAAAGCTATTAGCATTAAATAGCGAAACGTCAGTAAAAACGATATCGTTTTGTTTTTCATTCATTGGGAAATACAAAAACCTTTATTGTAATAAATCACTTTGGAGTGTTCACAAAAACGGTGTTTCGTCATCGTTTGAGAGATGAAGGCAACAGAAATCCTGTATGTTTTATATCGGGAGGGCACACAGAAATTGCGTTATTTCAATGTGAACGATAATAATCTGTGAAGTGTTATTTTCAATCCACTTATTCTGGCCGATTATGTGATCAATTTATCCTAGTACTTTCGGATAATATTTGGAATCAACTTAATCAGTTTTCACCGATATGACACAAACAATCTGGGCTGCTAACTCAAAGAATCGGCAGTGTGAGAATATCCTCACATTTCATTGTACAAATTTCATTTTATACACTCTTCATTATTATTTTTGAACTGTTTTTTGACTTGGAAGCACTCCGTAAGCAAACAGCTAATTGACTGGACATTTATTTTTACTGACCTTTGTGATTACATGAAATAATCGATAGGATATAGTTCTAATCCTGAACGAAGTTGATAAAATTTTGACGAACTAAGTTCAAACTATGACTCGGAAAATAAATATGGATGGGGATTTTTGCGTAATTATTCAGTCGAAATTAACTTAATGTAATAACATCTCCAACTTGCACAGTATTTACAAAATGTACGGAATTTTCAGAGAATTTTCAACATCTTCATGTAAAATATTAATTGACAGTGTATCCTGTGAACTGTAGTACGAACCATTCCATCAAGATATATCTGCTTTGTCTTCTGCAGAAAATCTACGATATCTAGTTGAAAGGCAGTTGTAAGATATTCAGAAGACCCAGGAACATAATCGAAGAACAGTTATCTCATGTATTGGGACACCTCGCCACACATTTTCAGGCCTTTCCTCAGGTTTAGTAGGAACTTGGGAATCAGAAGCTTGCTAACTTTTTAAATACAGACAAGAGTAGATAAGACCGAAAGACGTCATATCCTTTTTCGATTAAAACAAACATAACGAGAGAAAATATATAGAACAGAGAGATAGAGGTTTTCGGTAGCCCAGTTTTTAAACAGGCCACCAGTAGACTTCTTAATTGCTTATTTTTTGTTCTGCAGTCCCTGATGAAGGTCAGTTCCAAGCATTGTTATATTGCATCCTATATTCAAAGTTATTCATAGAAAGTATTCGTTCTGTAATCAGACCAACCAATTTATTGACTAGAGCCATGCACTATCGATTTCTTGATCGCTTCAGATGACTTGTTTCAGATTATCCGAGCCATATTTCCACTACATATATATTGGTAACTAAATCTTTTTCCAACTCTCCAAGTTTCTTATCCTCTTTGAGCAGTTATCTGGAGGGATGCTTCCGAATGTGCTACCACAAAGTCGCTAATCAATTTATGAAAACTATCTTGACACTGATGATGAAAATTCGCTGCTCACTCAAAGTGCTACTTTCTGCGAATCTTTAGACTCATAGATTTCTTTCTTTTTCCTTCACGTTCCCCAAAGGAACATTGGGCTTCAAGCTAATGGCTTGAAGTTTCTGTAGCAATGATTATTTTACAGGATGGGGTTGCTAGCCTCATGCCCAACCTTTCCTCTTCACCAGCACTATTTCTGGCTTAACGAGGTAAAGGAGTGCGTCTGTGGCCAAGGATCGAACCCCGCATCATGTGCATGGTTGGCGAGCGTCCTAATCGCTATGCCACCGACTCAGACTGATAGATGCTTCTTTTGAACTTTAATCCTTTAATTGGCATCTTTATCGGTGACACAAGACACATTCCAGGCAAATGAGGAAGACGCGATATTGCTGGTTTTTACTTGCAGATCACTGACCTCAGGAGTCATCACATAAATTGACTGTAGATTTTGGATCTTCTATGGTCTTTACGTCAGCACAACAGTTGTTCATCTTCAAGCCTTCAACGACTATTGTATGATCTAGTCCACCAATGAATATATCTACTTTATGTTGACTTCTTCGACTCGCAATTAGGTCTCTACCTTCGCTTTTCTATTTTGCTGCATACGATATATATATTTCTACTAGTTGCAAGTCTACAAGTTTCAAGTCAATAACACACATAACTTAACTGATCTGCAGCATCTTTTAATTTATCATAATCAAGGATGTTGATGCCAACATTTGAGTGAGCTCTTGTCCCAAACAGTTTGCAGTCATTTGCAGAGATTCACCATCTTCTTCACTGTGTCTCTGTGCCTTCAGTTCCACAACGCTGCCGACCATGCACATGGTCCGGGGTTCGATCCCCTGCCGGCGCACACCCGATATCTATGGTCGGCCTGTAAATTTGGGCTACCGATATCCATGCTGAAAATTGCATACCTGTACTGGAAATATGGTGTGGAATCAAGCTGTAAATAAAAAAAATAAATATATGAAACGTAGCTTCATTATAAGTTGAATGCTCGCTTCGATATCCTGGAGGAGACTGCTTCCCACTGCATGAGTACCATCGAGTCTGTTGTTGACATCATGATAACCCCTTCGTCACTGTATTCGAGATTATAGGTTGTAGGACCGAGATTGAATGCTGACTTGGCATTTATTCGTTCTGGTCGTCAACCTCCATTCTATCTCCTGTCATAAGTCCTGCCACTTATATACATTTTCTATGCATCACTTATTCTTCAGTTTGAGCACCTGTTCCAACATAAGACAAGGTGTGCACATTCCGTATCCTTATGCTTATTCCTACTTTACTCAGAAGAAGTTATTTCGATTATCAAATTCCACCCGAGAATAAGTTTTTTCGCATACTTCTTCTAAGCTTTCAAGTTTCTGTAGCTGTTCTGTTCATGACTCATAGTAAGTTCCCGAGTCCCAAGTCAAAAAATCCATTCCTCTTCAGGTTTGGCACCAGTGAACTGATAAAAGTCAACTTTCAGCGACGTTTGAACTCTTTCAGTTAACAGAACTGTTTGTCCTAGGATCAGTCGGTTTAACCGTTGAGACTTCAGGATGGGTAACACCGTGTTGAAGCTTGACAAGAAATAATGTTGGTTGATTTTTATTGCAATAACTCCATTGCAAATTTCAGTTTGTATGCCATAAAGTGAGTTATCTTTTAACTTGATCAGGAGATAGAGGTAAGTTTACATACTCAGAAGAATGGGAGAAATATCATATGAACTCACATAACATAATAAAAGGAGCTTTCAGTCAGCTTTATCTATTCTTGTATCACACTAGTTGATTAGGCAGAATTTTGAGTGCAGCTGAAGAAATAGAGAGAGTAAGACAAGTAAGTCTCAATGCGGTAGGCCCTGCTAATCAACGATCGAACTGCAATGAAAACAGTCCACACAGACAACACACTGGAATCAAAATCATTCATCTAATCGATAAATCTTCTGAATTACGCTCATATTACAATGACTGTTTGATCGAACATCAGCTTTCGAATAGGTCTTTTGATGGGATGACATTGAATTTTTCATACTCATCGTAGAAATTTTCCACCTAACTTTAACCGGTGCATTTCTATAATAACACAATTCCTGTCTTTAGAAACTGAGGAATCAATTGTAGAGAAAGCTATGACTCCGAAATTTGGGTGTGATGACGTCCCCTTGAATCCAGTTTTACCATTTTCTGGGTCAATTAAATGCATCTTATCTTCATCAGCTAGGAAATGAGGCACAACTTTACTCATTTTACTGTTTCTCGCACAAAAGTTCTTAAAAATTGGAAATAATACATTAAAACATCCTATAGAGTTAATGAAAAAGGTTCAAAATTATTTCTAGTATATCCTTTTGATAGGTAAGCAGCCAGCTCCAGTCCAGGACTGTTGAAAGGCACACGAATGAGTTATTCGTCTGAAGTGTGTAATGAGATACAGTGGTAATCGTTAGATTTATGCAGGAAATATAACTTCAAAATTTGTGTTCTTCCGCAGAATAATAAGATGATCTAATTTATCTGAAACCTGGAGTGTAATTGAGCACCAAATGTCAGAAATCCTGATCACACACGAACTTGTCATGCATACTCATTTAAAAAGGATACCAATCACAAGGACACCGCCTTGTTCCGCAGGTTGAAGTAGCTTGTAAGCATTCAACGCCGTGATCAACTGGCTGAATGTCTAATAATCAAGTCAATGAGCCGTTCTTCTGGCTGGGTGACATGACTTATTTACTGATTGGCTGACAATTTCGGTGGAATTATCATTGGGTTACTTGCTACTCCAATGTGAATGGGTGATACTTGATTCATCGTTTTCAGCACTGAATTATCTGCTCAGTTGGCTTTCTCAGAATTTCGCATCACAGAAACTCGAAGGAGGTGAGAGATGTTTGAGAATTCAAGTTAGGTTGGTGGATGATGAACCTCATTATTCTTAGTTCCTTCGATGGATGAGACCAATGTTTTCATTTTATCACTTGATGAATCACTAAAAATCTTTTGGAATTCCGCTTGAAACTGGCGAAGAAGGGCCCTGCTAAAATTATAGATCGCCTTAACTTGGTTTCCATAGTGTAAAACCAAATTTTTAACTTAAAAGTAAACTGTCACAAACAATAATGAATCACTTGAGAAAATCGTTGACCTATTTGAATTGAAATCTGTAGTTACCTGATCCATGGTAAAGCCAAGAATTATTTGTAACCTACTATTTTCCATTTATATAAGAGTCTCATGGAAAAATCGTTATGACGCGTTCTGCTGTGATGTATTTGACAGCTGCATTACAGCCCTGAATATGGATGTCACTGAAGTTCCTTTCTTTATTCTGTTAAAAATCATGAATCAAACGGAACGACAAATAATTGAAATTTGCATATAATTTGCAATTTGTTTTAAATATGAATCAGCTTTCATAAAAATGGAGTGTTTTTTTTATTTCTTCAGAAGATTTACGTATGTCTCACTAATAAAAACGTTGACATCTGAAATTCTCTACTTCTGGGAAAAATTCCATCAATATCTATAACCACTCACCATGAATTCCCACCTTGTTTCAATTATTTTCGCATTAAATGTAGATCCATTCGGAGATTGATAATTATAGGGATGAAAATGTATCTATGTTCCACAATTGGAATTAGAGAAATCAGAAGTGTATGAAATTATAAAAGCAGTGTGCGTGTACACAGTGAAATCGCTTATCGCATTCGCGTTAATTCTGTCATTTCATAGTGGAGGTTGTCGCCATAACCACGTCAAATTCTGTTATAGTCCATCATGAAAATCATCTATCAGGCAGTTAGAAAGAAGAAAACACTGAGTTCAGAACAGACCTTTTATGGCGGTTTCATTCGCAGAATGGCTGTACACTGGCATTTATTTGCATAATGTTTCATAAATACAGTTATTCATTATTTAATTTCATACAATAACGAAGAAAATTAGAGGCGATAGTTATTTTCGACTAGACGACATATACCTCATACAGCAAAAGTTTGTCTAATGTTGATTTTAGTATCCCGTTTTCAAACTGGCTAAAAAGCAGTCTGCCAAAAGTGGGTCAAGTTGGAGAGACTAAAGTAATCCCATCTTTATATTTAAAGATATCGTCGTTGAATGTAAATTATACATTAAATGTGCATCTCAGTAACAACTCTTTCAGATATACGGTTGGTATTCCGACCCTCAGATTCATGTCTCCCATATATTTGCACGGTAAACATGTCGTTTGTGTGAGTGGTACGCTGCTAAAAAGAGATTCTTCACTCGAGGACAACATACGTTTGCCACTTATATTCAGTCAGGTAACGAAATTGGTTTCTGGTAATATTGAAATAAGACAGAAAAATTCCGGGAATCTCAAAGTCCGTCTGATATCGCAAGCACTTCAGCCCCAGCACCCCCTATGAAATGACAAAATTAACACGAATGTGATAAGTAATTTCACTGTGTGAACGCATACTGCTTTTATAATTTTATACACTTAGCAGACCCAACAATTCACACTTGCTTTTGTTATCAATACTAGTTGTCCAACTTGACATCCTTAAAATTACCCCATGCTGATGAACGGTGATGTTGTTACATATAAGCTGAGACTTGTAAACTCTGGGTTAATAATGCTTTCATAAAGCCATTAGCATTAAATAGTGAAACATCAGTATAGGCAACAATATCGTTTCGTTTTTCATTCACTGGGGAATACAAAATCCTTTATAATAATAATCATCACTTGACCAAAGCTCAAATATTTTGACTCTGTTGAAAGTGAACTTGTTTTGGACATATTTAAATATTGTACACATTCAATGAATTCAATAGTGTCTCAGAGGGAGTAATTGCAGAGTTGTTGTCTCACAGACTCTAACATTTTGCATAACCACTTGACAATCGGATGGCATAGTGACGCCAACATATCTAAAATTCGTCGATGTCGAAGATCAGGTGTATACAACATTGTAAGGCCGTAGAGTCGAGGGATAACTGTCCCTGTTTGCCTCAGGTGTTCAAAAAGGTCTTCAATTGATGTAATAATTCAAACATGGAAAATTTCAGCAGATGGACGGACATAACTGCCGACGGCAATACTCGATTGTTTGGGCTACATGGCTGGGTTGAACACCATATTTCCCCCAGAAAAAGTACTAAACCACCCGTATTCGAACGAAAGCTGAAGCATTTTTGTTATTTGCCACTATAAGTTTATATGCTGCATAGAAAACACGATGTTACATAAATAGACATGTAGATTGGCCTGCTTCTACAAGGTTCATGTTTAGCATCAAGTGACTTTGTATTAAACAGTTTTAATTTTCAGGTTCTTTGAATGATTTACACTCGTGAATCTCTGTGTATATCTCTTCGAATTTAACTTCCATACCCAGAGCATATTTCTTCGTAAAACTGTGCTGCTTTCAATGTATATTTTCCTCCTTTTTTAGAAAAAATGAGTAAGAAGGATATTGCCTTGATAATTTGGTACAAATTCACTTTAGATCATGATCGGAATCAGTAAAATATATTTGTTTTGTGAAATACTTTCTCAGATTTATTCATGCCAGACAAGTCAAATTAATCATTCGTGTCAGCCTTTTGTTCAGAGCCCAATGGTTATTACAACTGTTCACCATATCTTTGAGAAGACTGTGAAATTTTTGTCACTGGAAATAAAAGGCACACAATCCTTCCAATTAGTAATTTTATTTGTATTGCAGAAGAATCTCACATAAGGAGAACATTGTTTAAGATGTTCTCGACAATGCACACTCAAACTGTATATATTCACCTTCAACTGACTTCAGTTTATCATTCACACTAGATTTGTTTGTGAATTAGACAGTGAAATGCAACCATAAAATGTGGTTTAATTTATCATATGAAATGTAAAAAATGAAATTGCGGTGAGAAGCTAGTCACAAATCTGGAAATAAACAAGCACCACTTAGTAAAGTTGAATATCAAACTAGATCTCGTCACAATACTGTATCGATATGAAAGAAAAGTGAGGAACACCAACAATGTTAATGAAAACATTTTAACCTTCACTCTGATGAAATAATTGTTAGTGAGCCTCATTCACATGAGAGCATCTAAAAGCGTCTACCGAGGTATTTATTTTCCGATTAAATTAAATTGATAACTTTTGTACTTCAAGAAAATTCGATCGCTTAGACTTCCGATAAATATCAAAATATACCAGTGTGTTGAGAAATCCGTTGATTAATCTCCTTGACATGTACATTTGACCGTTTCGACCGTTTTAGTAAAATATTGTAAGTCATATTTTGCTTTGGTGTTTGTTTTCATTTCAGTAACTGAAGGATTCTTATCTTTGAATAAGAGACCTTTATTCCAGCTATTTTTACAGAGACATGCTTTTTTGTGTAGTGATGCTCCATGAGATGGATTTGAATGGGTGCATTAGTGGAGTATGTTCATCGTGATCATAGTAATAAGGATAAACTGAAGAAATCGCCGGAATGTAAGTAACGCGTGCATATTTGTAGGGACACAGGCCAAGAATAACTACTTTAGCGTAGCGATTATAATATGAATGTTTGGTTCTCTAATAAAGTATTCTAAGTTGGAAGTAAACGTCATGGAGATTGGACTGACCAGAGGAAAGTATACGAACACATCTAGAACAGTTTAAATAATTCTGATGTCAACTGCCTCAGTTATGATGGACAACAAAATGCGTACAAATCTTGAGAATTGGCATGACATCAGATTATTCACTCAAATGATTCATTAGGTTTGACATTATCAAAATACTGATCGAACTTAAGACACTTCTACCAGCCACACTGGACAAAGATCAAGAAGGAGACAAGGCGCTTACCTAACAATTTTACTGAAGCAACTGTCTCCATAAAGCTGTAAAAATTCAGCAACCAGACTATTTGCATTAGTCGCGTATATTTCTTTGTTGATATCGTGCTCACTCACTATTCAAAGACGTATTCATCCACAAATGTGCATATAGAAATACATAGTAGTAATTTATCTGTGGTTTGTCGTGTATGAATATTTTCTCTTTGAAAGTTCCACGTAAGTTAACAGTTTATAAGTAATCGCCTGCCCCTGGAAGAATCAATGCCGATTTCAAGATGATTCGGAAATTTTCCCTAGAGTAGCCAACCAGGTGAAATAACGATGATTTAGAAATGAGCTGAACCTGATCAGTGAAGGCTTAAGATTCTACCTGGAGTCTTTTATATCGCCAGTTGTAGATGAGTGGGGAAGGATAGTCAAGTGGTTTAAATCGTACCACTTAAAAATCACAGTCGACAAGTGATGAATAAACAAATATCCATATGTTTAATAGTATTAAATGATGGTGAATGGTGTAGTTTCTCACTCGGAAATCCATTGTGTTTAATCTAAGGTAGTGAAGCAGAAAAAGCTGCAGGCGAAGGAGACCTCGCAACACTACCAAACAACTAGGTACCTATCGGGTAAATGTTTGATACAAATTAAGCCGGTGAAGGATGACAATGGAAAGTCACTCACCAAAGAAGTGGAGCAAAGGAAACAATGAGCTGAACACTTCAAAAGACTCCTAAATCGACCACCACCTACAGCGCGCCCAACATTACCAACGGCGGAGACACAGCTACCAGTGAACACCAACCCCTCAAAGAAATCAGAAGTCCTGAAGATGTTTAACGCTAGAAAAGCATCAGGACCAGATGGAATCCCAGCAGAAGCAATGAAAAAATAGACCCAGAGACAACAGCGAACTTGATGGCGCCACTACTGCAGAAGGTGTGGAAAGAAGGCAAAGTACCCGAGGATTGGAAGAAAGGATACTTATTCAAACTGTCAAAGGAAGGAGACTTAAGTCAATGCAAGAACTGGCGCGGAATTATGCTCCTGTCCAACCCAAGCAAAATACTAAGCCGCATCATCTTGGAGAGAATCAAACATGCCCTGGATGAAAACCTTTGACCGAAACAGGATGGATTCAGGAGAAACAAGTCATGTATTGATCAGATCGCCACATTACGGATCATCATTGAACAAAGCTTGGAATGGCAGTCACCTCAACAACAACCTCAACTTCATCGACTTTGAAAAGGCCTTCGACAGCATCGATCAAGAGGTGCTTTGGCAACTAATTCGCTACGTCGAGGTGCCACCGACAATTATACATCTCATCCAACAGCTGTACGACAATACTGCATGCCAAGTAATCCACAATGGGAAACTTACGGAACACTTCGAAGTGAGGACAGGAGTAAGACAAGCTGGCTGCCTACTATCGCCAATGATTTTCCTGATTGCAGTAGACTGGATAATGCGACAAACAGTGGGCAATGAGGAAACAAGCATAAAATGGACTCTAAAGAAAAACTTGGAGGATCTGGACTTCGCCGATGATGAAATATGTCTGATTTCCCACAAACTGGAAGATATGCAAGCGAAAAGCAACAAGTAGGCAGAAGAAGCAACCAGAGAAGATAGGACTTCAGGTGAACATAGATAAAACAGAGGTAATGAAGATTCCTGGACAAGAACAACAGCAACAGACAACGATCAGCATAAATGGGAGGAACCTGAAAGAAACAACCTCTTTTACCTACCTTGGAAGCATCGTTTCAACTACAGGCGGAACTGACGAGGATATCAAAGCAAGGATAGGAAAAGCAAGACAAGCTCGCATTACTCTCAAGTCTGTGTGGAGGTCAACAACACTCAGCATCAAAAATAGCATCCGGATTTTCAACTCCAATGTGAAGTCAGTGCTACTTACAGCACGGACCAGAGACTAGCACTTCGCGTCATAAAGAGCATCTCAAGCAAACTACAAACCTTCATTAACAGATGTCTTCGCTCAATACTCAAAATCAGATGGCTAGAAAAGATCAGCAACAGCGATCTTGGCGAGCAAACCAACCAGGAACCGATTGTGAAACAAATAGGCAGGAAGTAATGGAGATGGACTGGCCATACTTTGAGGAAACCATCAAGTGACATCACTAGACAAGCCATTGCTCGAGTGGAACCCGAAAGGGAAGCGGCGAGTTGGTCGTCAGTGCAAGGGTGACTTGGAGGAGGTCATGTGAAGAGGAGATGAAAGCGTGTGGGCAAATTTGGAGCCAGGTGAAGATTCTAGCAGAGAACCGAACGCAATGGAGACGCACGGCTGAAGCCCTATATTCCTCTAAGAATCAAAGGAAACAATAATAACAATAATCTAAGTTAATTAGCTGATGAAATTGATCAAAGTCGTCATTAGTGAATGACGAAAGGGAAACAGGAAACTAGATAAACCTCGTTAACTAATGCTTAAACAAATCCGATGAGACCGTGTCCGCCGAACAATATCCTTTATCACTGTCATAACACAGAGGAAACTCGACTTTGATACTTGCATTGTTCATTAAATTTTAGTCATAAACGTTGGTTCTGAATGTCATCAATTTTAATGTGGATGATGCAAATGCCTAGAGATTAAGCATGTTTAGAGTTGAAGCAAATGTGCCGAAAACTATTATGTACATTCTTCGAAGGATTCCATACGAGATATTTTCTAAGTGCTTTCAGCAATTCCCTTTTTAGAGTATTTTCCAAACTAATTTTTGTTGAACACATAACACTAATTAGTAGAAGTTATTCTTGTTTCTCCTATTTATGACCATAAACGATAAATTCTATTTGACAGGTCATCTAAAGAATAAAAATTTGTTATGTGTCACTTCAACTGATTGGGAACATGCTGACCAAGCGCTGTATTCTAAACAGCCTTGGACAATTTCGAATAGTTTTCTGTATTCTGTGATGCTGCAGCATACTACTCTCAAATAGATTCCTGCGAAGATTTGTCATACAACTCATAAAACAAAACAATTTGATTGCGCATATTTTCAGACCAGCTTGGTGAGTCAGGACATTTGAAATAATACAAAGCTGGAAATCGACGAAAGTGACTAAGAATAAATGAAAAGGTTGTGAAAGATCCTCAGTGAAATTCTTAAGTACAATTTTCATATCAGCTGAAATACCCACATATGTGTCCTCTGAATGTTGAAAGAGGGAGTTCTTGCGAATAAATGCATGTTCTTTTATTCTGAAAACCCGAATAATAAAGAAACATGACTGCAAACTCTCTACATAATTTTAACAGTGGCAAGTGTTCACACGATGTGTGTTACGAAGGAATATGAAATTTAGGCTGCCATTACATCGGAAAGACACATATCTATATTCCCATTATTGTTATCGCTATCAAGTGAACAATTGACAACATTCATGTACCTCTCCACCATCTGTTGTCACTGAACGACATCTAACATAACTGCAAAGGATAGTGTGAATCTACAGGTATATTTCTTTCAAGTTTTCATTGTTACAACCAGCGTTATCAAAGATGATACACAGGACACGCTCAACTGATCGATCATTGATGTCAACAGGAAGATGTTAAATAACAATTTATTGGGTTCACGATACATACACATACAATCTTGTCTTCTCATATGTTTAAATATTCGAGTGGCTGACGAAGTACTAGGAAACGTAATCAGCATAGTGAGGTTAAGCAAGAAAAAACTTGACTGAATTTGAAAAATTGGAATGTAATAGAAACCGTCATGCATTCTTTACGGAGGACTACAAAAACTGAATGTAATATAACTTACAGCAAGTCTTCAGGCCAGAGGTACTGAAAATGAAGATGAAATTTTCTACGTCATTGTCGTCACCACGATTGGAGTGACAACATGCGTATAACTCTCATCATCTGGTATCACTAAACGACATCGATCAGGACTACAGGAGACTATAGAAATCTGAAGGCAAACTTGTTTGAAGTTTTCATTATTCATGCTGTCATTATCAAATAGCACACAAGGCGCTCTCAATTAAGGAGTTTATCATGCTAACAGGAAATCACTTATTCGCCATCCAGTGGGTTCATGCTGTTCAACTTTTCTGATATGTGGATTCAATGCTACATCGCCACACGTCAAATACAAGCGTCTGTACTTAAGAGTTTCAATATTTGAATTTCAAAGTATCATCGAAAGGGAAAAGTAAAAGACTTGAGAACATTTTTATCCAAGGAAATATTCAGTTGTCTTTCTGTTAGTATCACACTAAGATTTTTTAAAATTTTAATCATGTTTGTGCTCCAATGAGTATTCAGCCATCATATAATGCACAGCAAGAAAAACGTTCTTCATTTTACACTATCGTCAGTAGCAGAATTCATTTGCTTGAAGTTTTTATTTCCCAAAGAATTTCCGACTTTCATCACCCGATATGTTTGTAGAAAAGAAATAGAGCCTAAAATTGAATTGTTCACTTCCCCTTGAAAATCCATGTGTTTTTGTTACCATGTGAAATGTATTCATGAGTTTGTTTGTTTTGTCACTTCTCATTACAGAGAATAAGTGTAAGTTTTTTCTAAATTGGCCACTTATTTTAATGGAAACCTTCAACTGCATTATATTCATTGTTTCGAAGTTAATGCATACTATGCATTAGAGTGATTATACCATTGTATTAGGACAATAAGAAATAAAACTGTCCTTAAAGGAATTTCAGATTGTCTGCAAATTTAATCACGTCATTAGAAAATCTATTGTGCTTCACAAAGTAAATGAACTCGAAACATATGTGCCATAAACACAAAATATCTAAGAAATGGTGATACGTTTTCTTATTTCTATTGGTGTTCATTCGAGTTAATTTATTAGGACTCATCGTGTTATACAAAGAGTCAGAATACCAGGGACTAAGTGAATGATATTTGATGGTTGGAATTCAAACGCTGTACAAGACGAAACAGTATACACGAATACGGATTTGAATTTGAACGTAATAGTTGAGTGTTGGCCTGTTAAAGAAGTTTAATATGCCAACTTCAAGAAACATCACACCGAAATCTCAGCGTGTAATTCACAGATAATATCTTGACGTACATCATAATCTTTGAAAATCTCCATGAAATTAAGTACTGGAAAGCAATTTTCAGATCTACTCATACTTCAGAGATCCCTATATTTACAGACAATAGTCCTTATTTCACTAAAAACAACGTTTGAGCAAATTAGATTTTCTTTCAAGGGACCTTTCACAACCCATAACTGACACTACATAATGTATTTGCGAAGTTTTAACTGGGAATGATAATCTTTGGGCTGGTGGAAAGTTTTGCATTTTGCAAATTATACAGCTAAGGACATTGGCAATAATGATGAAAAATATTCACAAATTGATGCAATGAAATACCCTGATAATATTTAATTCAGCTTATAACTAAATATTTGAAAATAACGAAATATTTCCTCATATGTATGCTTCATTACAGATGACGACAGTTAGTACCATTTCCAATTTGACTGTGTAATTTCCATAACGAGGTATTGTCAGTTTAATTTTCATGCAAGAAACATGGTCAAATTGTTGAGAATTTACGTTGGTGGTAGGTACAAAACCGCTTGTCGTCGTTTCATCACTAAGACATACTTTAAGGAATAGTTACATAATGAAAACTAAAACTTGTTATGAAGTGTCTAACCACAAAATCTGCCCAGTCAAGTGTAGACATTTCGTGGATGTCAACGCATAAGCTGTACATCTTGCTTCACAAAAAATGTATCACAGAAGGCATATGAAAATGGATTTTCTATTCTAACACACCTCCCACCATATCTCAATGTCTAAAATTTAAGTTAATGAAAAAGCAAGATTATCTGCAGAAAATGCATCTGTAGACAATAAAGGCAAAATTCTTCTGATGGGAAAATGTTTCAGAAGATATAGAGAAGGAAATGTCTCTCAATCGTCTGCTTGATATTTATTCCACAGAATAAATCAACTAGTGAAAGCTTGTATATTTCTGAATGGTCTGCTGGCCAGAAACTTTGTACACAGGATATTCCCTAATGTGATTTATCAATTATGTGTTTCGCATGATGAAACTGTATTACTGACTGAATTATATTCAAAATGTAATTGATTATTTATGTTCATGTTAATTGTTGTGATAAGTGATTATTATGGTACTGAAATTCAATAGTTTCCGAATTTTGCAGACATACCTCGAAGAGTCATAAAAATTATCACATGAATTGTTTGATATGAACATGTAATCAATAATTTTTGAAGTGTTAGTTTGCAGAGATATGGTTGATTTAAAGACTGGTCACAAAGTTACTTCATTTAGAGAGTTACTGAAAATACATGATGCTTTCTACAACTTTTAGACACTTAAACAGTACGCACAGTACGTACAGGACTTCACTGATGATCAAACACAGTTTTTTTTCATTTTAGAAGGTAGGCGTGCTCTAGAGTGTATTCTATTGGAGATTCCTACAGTACTCACTGATTTCACTGGTTCTGTATTTGAAATCAATATGCAAATAAATCGTATAATTATTCATTCTACTATCACCAAGTCTTTACCTGCCTTTGCAATATTTCTCTTTCATAATGTGATTTCATCAGTACGTGAGTTTAGTTTACAACAAAAATTACTTGAAAATAACAATAACCACTGGGTGGTTTCTGTTTACTTAGAATTAAATAAGACGTGAAATTATTGACAACCAACTTATGTTGAGTAGAATAGAAAAGTGATAAAGAAAGGACAAATTAAACGAAGACTTACAGTCGTATAAATATTTACCAAAATTGATAGAATTACACAGAACTGACTTCAAAAGCAAATATAGTAGTCATGAATTGCGTAATACCCAATGGAACAGAAGAAAAAAGCTTTCGAAATTTGATGAGGTTGAAATTTTCAAGATTCGGTTTGTGAGAATTAGATTTGTTCTTACTAGTTTGATCACGGACAATTATCGGTTAAAGGACCATTGAACACCACGGTATACTGGACAGCTAATTCATACTAGTTTGCGAATCATCGGCTATCCACACCTACTGGGGTACGAATCCAAGACTTCTCGGTGTCAATCCTCGGTCAAACTCTTAGAAAGGTTGAAAATGTTAATAAGCGAGAATAAAACTACTTGCGTGTCCACGTTACAGTGTCAGAACGGTAAGATAAAGCACAAAAATAACATGTGAGAGTGGTAAAAGTGAGTTGATTACTAAAGTAAAAGCAAAGTAATCATAAAAATTTAAAATATGCAGGGAACGACTAATTAAAAGGTGAATACCATGGTAGAATAAGAGACTAGACAATTTTTCTCCTTATTAAGAGGTCGACGTTGTATTGACAAATCTCCAAAGCCTCTACCACACACAAATGCTGAAACCCGACGTCCTTTGCACCATTTAGGCTCACATTTTTGATAATCTTGAAAGACGACTCTGGTGGAGCTGTGTGGCTTGAGCTCACCAAATGCTTGAGAATTAAGCTAGTAACTGTCATGTATTGTTCTTTTCCTAATCATGCCGGATAATGTTCAGAAATGCGTTTGTAGAGTGTGCGCTTTGCATGACCAATACAACTACCTCCACAGGAGAAGGTGAATTTATAAGCATACATCAGTGTAGCTCAAAGCGGCAGTTTGTCCTTCACACACCCACTGATTATTTGTCAGCTGTAGAAATTGGTCTGTAGCTCAGCCACAAGAAAGTTCTGTATCAGTGTTGTGAATGAGTGATTCTTTAGAATCCAAGCTTCGGTATCACTCTTGAATTCAACGTTCATAAATAACGGTTTCTTTGCAACCATCTGAGTACTTTCAGGTGTTATTATTATTATTATCCTCAATGTATTTGCATATAAAGGTAAAAGACTGAGTGAGAAGAAAATTGACGAATGTAGATAAAACATCCATGAATATCATTTCCTTCCCGGATTCATTAGCATTACTTGCTGAATGAATATGCTGGAATGTGTCAAAATACAGCTAAACGAAATCAAAATAAAAGCAGTATTGGCAATATGTTGATGACTGATAAATAGGAGAATTAGTGGGGGATAACGAAATAATACTGATTCCGTTCAAGGGAACTTCACCTTCTCTTAATTTCCTCACAAACGTATCTTTCATCCCCACACACAGTTTAGTTATTGATATTATCAATGCGATGCTGATGCACTCTGAGTTGCACTGATAATTGGTTTAAGCATATTCATGATGATGAAGAATGCAAGAACACTGAAATACTTATCATGATGATCAGCGATGTTTGTTTAAGAAAGATGCATTTGTTCTCTCACATTAACAAAGGGATGGATATTTAAAAACTTTAATTTATTCATACAGTTTAGTTTATCATAACATCGTGGATATTCTAACGTGAACTGTGGATCCAGAGGCTCTGACATTCATTCTCAAATGTTGAGGATGCTGAATTTACCTAACCTAATTAGGATTTTCATTCACCTATCGGAATAGACAGCATTGAGAACAATTGAAGTTTCAGTAATATCTATTGATCCGCAATTGCTGAAATCCGTATACTGGTCTGCAGTGGCTGATTTTCGGTTGATCAACACTTTCTCTTATTCGTATCGTGTTTGAACTTATTTGTGAGAAATTTAATGGAGAACTTCACAACCTTTTGATGAGCTAACGTGTAGAATTTCAGACACAGTTGATTTGTCAGTGGATTACAGCAGTTGAACAGCTTCCTTCACAGATATCATAAAGTTGACTAATGCGAATAAAAGCTGACGTCAACCTCTTCCCGTCGTTAATGTCGAATGAATAAAGTTCCCCTGAATATTGTATCTGCGAAAAGTGACGTCATTTTGCATGTAAAGGATTCAGTAGAATTAACTGAAAATTTACAGTTCGAATGCTTTAAAATGTTCGGCTGACAAGACACTGCTTGCAGAACGGGTGTGAATATTCCGTATTTAATTGTTTGTTATATGCCTTAAATTGTGTGATCGTATTATTCAAATTTTTACACATATAAATTCAGGAATTCCAAAAGTCACCGTATAATGAATTCGATTTTGACAATAAATTATTTATTACGCTGTTTTTGATATTTTCGAATTATGAATGAATTTTTTCAGTGTGTAAGTACTATTGAATAACAATAAATCCGGTGATTTTTATAACAGTTACACGGCAATGATTGTTGTCTATCAGTGATGATATCAGAATCGCATCATTATATCGTATGATAATAAAAATTCTGGTTGTATAATGCTATGGTTTTATTTGTAAATATAAAGACGATTATTTCAGCACATTGGAGTGCGAAATAATCGCAAATCAAGGATTAAAAGCTGTACACAATGTATCCAGTGTAAAAAGGAGTGTTATGGTGATGATGAATATTGTATTTCATAGCTCTAATGAACCGAGTTCAACATGCTGGCAGAGGAAGCGACAAAAACATAAATTCAATTGAACATAGAGAAGATAGAGATGTTAAAAACAACTGACCAACAACAAGTAACAGCTCCTGTCAATGGAATAATATGAGGTAACTCACTTCCTTCTTCCGTCTCAGAAAACATTGTTTCAAGTACATGCGACAGCATGGAAAGCAATAGAGACATTCATCACTCTAAAATCAGTTTGGAAATTTGCTCCTCTAACTATAAACAACAAAATTTGGATTCGCTACATCAATGTCAAGTCAGCTTTTTTATATGAGTCATAAGAAAACTGGTACGTCCCAAAAAGTGTCTTCAACAGACTATGGGAGACTTTTGTCAACAGCTGAATACACCATCTACATAAGGAAGATCTGATGGACAGTCAGAAAGAGACAGCAAAAAGATATTGTGAACGGAACAGACATAGACTTATTGCTCAAAAAGCGGTCTGAAGAAAATGAAGGTGAGTTTTACTCACTGAAGAGACCATCGCATATCATCGTACGCCAGTGCGTCTCTGACTGGAACCCAAATATATAATGACGAGTTGAACTTAGTTTCAATGGTGATTTGGAGGAGATCAAATGTGTTCGAGGAGATGAGAATCTATTGGCAGTTACGTTGACAGCAAAAAAGGACCAGAGTCAACAGGGTGAAGTGGAGATGAGGTTTTTATTACCTGTTTCAGGGTTTGATCTTTTGCCAACGCCCACAGTTATCACGCTAAGGCAGCAATAGGATTGGTAAACAAGGAAGGCTGAAGCATGAGGTCAGCAACCGCATCCCTTGAAAAATTACCATTGCTGCTGAAACCTCGCAGATCTAACTTGAAGCATTTGCTCCACTGAGAACGTAAACGAATAAATAAAACAAACAAATAAATATAAATTCTTAATTGCTGATAAAATCACCGGACGAATGCCAGCTATATAATTATTTCATAGACACCAATATTTGACTGGGGGCGTGGATATTCATTCTCAGTGATATATTAAATTTAGTTCACAGAGGTGAGTAACATACCGATTTGGAATCAGTGTTTTATATATGAAGAACAGTGTGTGTTTACGGATCTGTCACTCAGAATAAATAATGAGATTTCGTATAGTTGGTCAGATTTGCATATTTTCGCGAATGTCAGCTGTCAGTGACATGCCTTCATATAAATCCAGAGAGGCACATACATAAATTTATATATTTACAAAATGAAAGTGTCATTCATTGAGTAACATATGCACAAATGCCAAATATAAGCCTGCAATATCGGTAGCCAAATTTAGCAGGCGGACCACTGATACCAGGTGTGCGTCTGCCGGGTATGCAACTTCGAACTATGTGAGCGATCAGTAAGCGTCCTAACCACTGTGCTGAACAGTGAATTCCTTCCAGTGGAGAGAAATGATGCTAGTAGAAGAAAGATGCATATAAACTAACATATTATACACGTATTGAGCATAAAAATCACGTCATTTATTTATACAATCTTCTATAACAAAATTTCATGAATATTCTTTTCTAAGCTGTAGAATAGCGAGGCCATACGTTATATCTCGAAGACGAAAATTCATCAGCTTTTGAAACAGTTAGACAGGATTTGCGTTTGACAATCAGAATACAGAGAGTCATGAACAGTTGAGGATTTTATTTCTATCCAGTGATTCCTAGCTTCCGAAGTCGGTAGAGTGAACTGTAGTAGCTGCTTTTTGGTAAATCAACCCTTTCTGTGGTTTATACTGCGTTGAAATTATTTTTGGGATGGAATGGGAAACTTATCACCTTTTCAATAGGATAACGTGTACAATTTCTATCAAAGTTGAACTATCAGTGGATTAAAACAGTTGAAGAGATAGATTATTTTACATCTAGTATGACATTTATTAACAGGATTATTGCAATATAAATGTGTTATTCTGTGACGCATTTTGTCGCTTAATCCCTCATTAGAATAACGTTGGTTTAATGTGACACGTGTTTTTATTTTTCGACGGTGGCGCTTGAATCTCTCTTTTATTTTTCATTCGTTATTGTAAACATACTAATGACGGTTTCTATGCTTTGGATATTCTGCCGACCAATATGTATATTTCAGGAATTAGTGCGTATATTCCATGATAACTTGTTTATTGGATATTTCATGCAGTGAATGTGTGTGAGCATGAAATATTTTGCGTATTCCAGCTCCTGGAGGTTAGTCATTGATTGTCTCACAAATTATTTAACACTAATTTAGATTTTACATATCTATTGCATAACAACGAAATCACCATAGTGGTTCATATCTTATCCTACAATTCTTTTAACACAATGATTAGTCAAGTTATCGAACACTGATTTCATCATTTTCATGCTGACGCGGAATATATCACAATTCGTCTCGTTATTGAATATAATTACCGTACATTTTCATTTTTACATTATCGCCATATTATCTTACTCAGGTTGTAAGTATCATTTAAAATTATTTCTGTTCTATTCTATATCAGGAGAGACTCCGTATTTTCGATCTTTTATCGAATATTATAGTTTTGGAAATTTCTATTAAAATAACCTTCTTTTCGAATTGACGGTTTAGAAATGCAACTGAACTTGTGGTTTCTCTCAGTGTGCGAATTTACGTCAGTCGAATTATTCTTAGACAGTTTTGGTATTTTCAATATTTCATCCACTATACACTCAAGAATATGTAACATTACAGTTGGCATAGTTGGAGAAGCGTCTCCAATCAAGCAGCAAGTTACATTAAAGATTGTTATCCGAATAACGATCGACAGATATAATAACTACTAATATTCCGAAGACAGTGAAATGGGTGAATCAAGGTGTAACATAGATAATTAGTAGTTCTACCAGGTATACTGTCACAAAATAATTCGCGGTACTGCGAACATTCAATGGGAAGCTCTCATTCATCTACAAATTTTTATGCCTTCCAGTTACCAAAGGTTAGTTATTGATTATCATATAAATTATTTATAACACTGGTGTAAAGGATGATGAAAATATATTTCTCAACACTGTAATAATACCAGTGATAGATCGGTTCATATCTATTTCTCCCCATCCTAATTCTTTCACACAACCGCTAATCAAATTATCAATCATTGATCCCGTCGTTTTCATGGTGATGCAGAATATAAATCGCTGAATTTAACCCCATGATGGTTAGTAATGTCTTCAGAAGGATGAGACATTTACACTGGTACGTTCTATAAGTGATGGATATTCAAGTAACGCCATTTATTCATACAGTTCAATATAACTCAATGGCAAGGGTATTCTCGTGTAAACTGTGGAGTAAGTGGGATTTATGTCTTTTTATTAAATACTAATGATCGTCAGCCAATCATCTACTTAGTTACTCCCTGAATACAGAGTGTCGCGATCATTTGAGTTGTCTAAATCTCTCTACCGGTATCCAGTTTAGGAGATATTACAGAGCTATTTTTGGCAAGTTTCTCGTAAATCAACCCTTTTAGTGATTTATCTTGTGACTGAAATTCATTTTGACAAATAGAATAAAAGACTTAACAAGTTCTCGACAGGCCCAGCTGTATAATTTTGACTACGGTTGGACTTTTTCTTGAGTTCAGTAGTTGAAAGTTTCCATCAAAATCTACCAATAGTACTAATATTTCCCTAATGCTCTTTTTCTCTGCGGAATAATTATTACGTTCTCTTAAGCAAACCATTTTAATTATTGGGTCCAGATCTTATTGCACAATTCGATCGCATCGACTGTAGCTAGTTTTACTTCTTTAACTATACAGCTGTTGTGCATTCATTGTTTTTTTCATAATTTGTTATCTTGATTCCGGTTGTCGACTACTCACCATCTGAAAACCTTTGCAATGTTTCAGAAAACATAAGTATGTTAACATTTTTTAACCGTGGTGTTTTAAACAGTAATTTATGGTTTGATACACATACTTGACACATATCAAAATAACCACGATACAGATAGTAAATATTAACTGCTATAAAACTAGATACTGTCTTATTTGGACTTATTTTGCAAGGGATGGACATGATATTCTTCCACAAAGATGATAGTGGGTAGAAGAGAAGATGTCCGACAAATGTTGAGCTTCCATCCAGAAAGTAGTTTATCTCAACCCAGATTTGTGAATCCAGGCTGTCATGGTTTGCACACCATGTATCTGATTCTGCCTTTGTTTTATCGATGTGTATTGGTGTGTAGGTGATGCTACCATCTTTCTCAGCCAGTAAATTTATTTTCACAAGCTAAGTTTTACAAATTTCAATGGAATATTTATCAAAGAGGCTTATTTCAACAATTTCTGTTATTAAGTTCACTCATCTCCTAACATTTTGAAACTAGTCATGCCCAGGATGCAGCTTATGTACTAGCCAATGCGATGAGTTGATATTCGAATTTGATTCATAAAAACCTCTTCACAATAAAATAAACGTTATCCAATGAATGAATTTCCGCCTCATTTTTCAGTAAACACGCATTATTTGTTATATAGTTCACGCGTTATCTTATCACCTCTGGATTTTGAAGGTGGTTATCATTTACACTTCGCCGGGTATTAATGACGTTTAATGGACTAGAGACATTGTAAAACATATATTTTTTTAATTTTTTAGTGAAAATATGTATGTAGGATCTCTTTCTGTGATATATCAATTAATTTTTTTAACTGAACGCTTATCTTAATTTCGACAGCTAAGAATGTATTATAATGTAACATATTAATATCTTGAAACTAACTGAATGATGAGCAGCTCCGAAATGTACATGTGTGGGAAAATGCCTTCAATACTTCTACGACATTTGATGAAATTCTAATTACCGTGAAAGTGAAGGTACTAATGGTGATTTTTTTATTTATTCATTTAACGTTCCCAGTGGAATCTTGAAGTTTCAGTAGCAATGGTGTTCATTTTTATAGCATGAGGATGTTAGCTGCATGCCCAATCTTACCTCTTGACCAGTGTCATTATTGCCTTAGCGACGTAAAAGAGTTCGTCTGTGGCCGGGTTTCGAGCCCCGGATCACATATGTGGTTGGTGAGTATTTACCACTGAGCCACCGACGCCTTTCTCTTCCTTCGAGACGTATATTTCCAATTTATTTCACTCTCACTGACTTAACAATGGACATCATTTGTTCCCTCTTTCTCTTGGCTCTTTTATAACCTCCATTTCCTCGCTTGACAAAATTAAGAGTTATTTATCCCCACCTTTCCTCAGCAATTCAAGCTTTCGCTTTCTAAAAGATGCAAAATGAACAACTTCACGGATCAGATTCCGTGTGACTTTCGTTTGTTTGAGTATACGTCCTCTACTGTTTGTTCGCCTTTTTGGTCGATCTTTCTTAGTCTTCTTGAATCCTCTCTGTCTGCCAACACACACGGGATTTTACGCATCGTCACCACAATCATGCAGTCTAGTTTAGCGCAAGACTTAGTTCTGACGATGAATATAATAATTTAAGTCATATTTAATCAATGAAACAGTATTACGGTTACTATACACAATGAATAACTATCATTTGTGAACTAGTAAAATGCTAACAAGCAATATGACTCGTATATTCTCTAAACAATACGACATTATATATCAGAAAAATTTTCTTAGTCTTTCCAACTGATCCGCTCAAGACATCTGGTCGCCTTCCAATGGATGTTCCACATGATATGTACTCCATTATGATGAACGAAGATGCTAGCGAACAGTGACTTATTCTATATTTCTCAATCTGTGAATGAACTGATGCTTTACTTCCTATGAAATTCCTGCTACTTGGTATTTTTCATCCACCTGAATAACGTTGTCTACCGGTTTTGTAAATACAAAACATCATTTCAGTTAAGCAGTGTAAGTCACTGCTGTGTACTTTGATTCCTATTCTCCGTCTTCCTCAGATTTCAAAATAAGGATAATTAAGATGTTTAACAATGTCCATGTAGCTCATTGAAAGACGCTCAGAATATTATTAACTGTAAGAAATATATTTGCTTCTTTCAAACTAAGCAGAAAATACTGTATATGTAATAAAGTCAGTTTGCGGAGTGAACAACAATCCTTGCTTATATACTACGTATGACACCAGTGTTCTATTGTTGCACTTGTATATTCACATTGGATGCATACTGCATGTTATTTCGGATAATTTTTAGAATGTTTTAACGAAATTCCAACTTACTATTTCCATTAGACAATGACGACAGGCACATTCACAGTATTTAACGTCCACACAGACCAGAAAATATTACGTCTATACTAAACACTGCTGTTACTTCTCCATGTAATCAGCCGACTGTTCATCTTCCCCCCAAAACGTTCCTTGACATTTTTCAAACTTTGTTAAGATTTTGTAAACGTTCACTTGTGACTTTTATGTCTGCGTAGAAATCGAAGTGAATTGTCAGATATGATTTTATTTTTCCGCATTTCACACAAATCAATGATACACTATCCTATTACAGTAAAGTCGGAACTTCCAAAGACAAGTGAGTTACGTGTGAATCGATTGCTTTCTCCACACGTTAACGTGAAGTGAGAATTCTGTATGGCCGTAACAAAATAATAATAATCACACTAAACAATGAACGTAATAAGATATCATCAAACTAACAGTAGCTTGCTACAGGCAGGTTGATATTTGTAGTTATAACTACTTAATCAGCGCTAGATAAATCATCGTACCAATCAATTTAAATTATGTAGCAAATTCAGGAATGAGGCCAAGAAATTGCCAAAATTCAGTAATTGAAAAGGTTCTTCGACGATTAGTTCTCAGATTATCATAAATTATTACCTACATTTATCAGTACTCATTGCTTCTTGTGTGTAGGCATTTGTGTCACAGCACTCTACAAAACATCAGCCACGCTTTGGTTTCTGCGGGAGATAATGGTCTTCGCATAAACATGCATATCCACAATCTGGAACTGCTGGATACTGTCGGAAGTGACGTATCAGATAAAAGTTATTTATAACAGTTAATCATGTTGTAATAGGTCACGCAGTCTGAAGTAGGCAAAGACTGAAATCTATTGTCATTTTGGACACATAATGAGGCATGGATTTAATTATTGCAAGTGATTCTATGAATCTCACTGTTGAGTTTAGTTATTTAACATTCAGTTCGTGTGGTCACTTTTTCGAAGTTGCATGTTGCATGAACACATCACATTTTAAAGGTGAAATCCATTTTTAGGGAAACAAAGTCAGTAAATGCATTTGATTTATTCCTTTGCAAACATGTAGTTATAATTCAACCTGAGGGTTGGGAGGGTAAGTTCTTTCCCAAAAATAGACTTTTGTCTTACTTCACTTATGCTGTGACATAAATAAAGACATCCAATTTCTCAGTCTGCATGCATCATATGCATATCAGTACAGAGAGTGTGTCATTGCTTTTTATAAATGCCTAGTGCTTTGAAATGGCTTTACTTCTTACTACAATAATAATTGCCTTATTTCGGATTTATCACATAGTAAATTATATTGCTTTACTGTGAAATGACTTAATACGCAATCACTTACCGCTTGTGATTAACAAACTGTACACATGAAATGAAACAGTGTAACTTGCAGTAACATTTCCAAGAAAAATACGCGAATAGTTCCACATATTATCCATGCGGATTATGTCCTGACCACACTAAATAAGTCGTTTGCAGAGAAATGATGCCAGAAAAAAACGATTGCATCATCCACCTCAACATACAATAACAAGACCTTTCGAATGATTAAGGTAACATTTCACGAATGTATCTATATTTTGTATTATCAAATGAAGTAACTATATCCGAATTTTCATAAGAATGAAATGATCCTCTTGAATACTGATATCTACGCTCTTATGACGTCAAATGAGCTAGAACTTGAAATTCAGGATCTTAAAATCCTCTTCCAATACTTCTCAACTAACGTTTTGTAAAATGTCCAGTATAATCAGATGAACAAATGATACAGTTAAAAAAGGATAATTGTTTATTTACATTTAATGGAAAGAAGTCAATGTAGAGTTGATAATATAAGCACCTTACATGATGCAATTCAACTCAAGAAAACTGAATCTGAGTGATTCTCAGTCGATTCACTGGATGAGTGAAATTGAATCACCTGGTGTGTTATTTGGTGGCATTAGGGTAGAAAAACAAGTCTTGTTATTCTGCACAAATCCAACCTCGATATATAATCAAAAGAGGTTTATGTGCTGTCTAACTAGTAAGCATCACCACTAAGCAAATTATGAGTTGAATGGAACACCAAGGGTACACATATCACAAGAGTATTGGGAAGACATCTTGTCTGGTTGTGAGTTATATTTTTAATATAGTGCTCCACTGTCAGCTTCAACATGTCAAACATTCTTGCACATAATTACGATGTATTGAGCCATAGTCTCCTTCATTTACAGATATAACTTGTCGCGTTGGACTCAACGGAGACTGATATGGTAGGTTGATTATCAAGTTAACAGCGTAAGATTCATTTTTGCCATATGAGTCTCATCAGGTATAACTAGCAGGTAACTTAGTCAGCAGTTATTGTTTTCTATAGTTTGGTCTGTAAGGATTAGTTATGTTTTACGAGTTGATCACGGACTGATATCAGTTAGAGAACCATTGAAAACCAGGGGGTACTGGACAGCTGCTGTTTCATCCTAGTTTGGTGCGTACTGCCGATGATTTATTGTTTTGCCACGTGAAGGAGGAAGAGAATAACTTTGAGTACTTGTGGTTAACCACACATTCGGTAACGACCATTTCAGAATCTACGACACAAATCTCGTTAGTTCCCTCACTGTTTTCTGCATCTATCTGTCACAAAATTTTAGACGAAATCGGGGAAATCAGCTCTAAAACAAATGAAGGAAGAAGTGTGAAACTGCTACGAATCTGTTTGAAAATGATGTTAATGAGCTGTATTTCCCTAACATAAACAGTTTACAGTTTACAATATATCTAGGATAGTAGGCTATATGCCTGTGTTAATCCTTTCGATTTGTTACACACAGGAGGTCCAATATCGCCTTGAATGAATCAACGGATGGCGCTGATATGACGGGTTCCAGTAGGGAGTTCCAACGGTTCACAATTCGATGCGAAAAACGGATCTCCAAACGCAGACGATTCGACCGTGGTTTTTGAACCTTGAGGTGATGTCCTCGCAATTGTTTGGTGCTAGAAGGAAGAAATAAATTAGATAAATTTGCTCCAAAATCATTTCTTAGGATACGGTGTGCTAGTATTAGGTCACCCCTAAGTCGTCTGTATGACAGTGGAAATAAACCCAGTCGACTTAACCTCTCCTCATATGAGACGGCTGAGAAACCCTTTATTAGCTTAGTTCCTACTTTTTGCACCCTTTCTAATAAGTCTATTTCGTATTTGAAACACGGGCTCGCTGCCTGGATCCCATATTCCATATGAGGTCTGATATAAGTCGGATATAATATACGAAATATTTCAGCGTCGAAATTCGCAAAAGCTCTGCGTATGGCCCATAGTATTCGAAAACCCTTGGTGGCCGCAGCTCTACAGTTTGTTGCTGTTTTCAAGTCATGCTGCACAACCACTCCCAAGTCCTTGTACTCAGTGACCACTGGGAGAGTAATGACATTCATTGAGTAATTGTGCACGTGACTATGAGATACATGCATAACGACACTCTTACTTAAGTTAATCTCCAAGGCCCAGTGCTTACACCAATCACTTAACAAGTTTAAATCTTCCTGCAAAGCAAGTTGATCACTGTCGTCATGTAAAGCCCTTCATATCTTGATATCATCAGCAAACAGTAAGCAGGATGACTTAACTACCGATGGAATCTCATCAACATAAATCAAGAAAAGAAGTGGGCCTAGAATTGTACCCTGAGGAACGCCACTCTTAACCGATTCCCATGTTGATAAAAACCCGTTATTTACTCTTTGTCTTCTGTCCTTTAGAAAGTCTTGAATCCAGTCGGCAACCACTTTATTGATTCCCATACTACCTAACTTTACAAGAAGACCTGAATGAGAAACCCTGTCAAACGCCTTGCTAAGGTCGATGAATATGGCATCCACCGGTATATTAGTATCAGCTGAGCTTGTCCAAATTTTTCTGGCCAAAAGAAGGTTGGTCAAGCAAGAATGAGCTGCTCTAAAACCATGCTGTTCGACAGCGAAAAGTTTGTTCCCTTCAATGAACTGAATGATAGCATCACGAATTATTCTTTCTAGTAGTTTAACAACAATACTGGTCAAACTAACAGGACGATAGTTCTGAACTAAGTTTCTAGATCCGGTTTTGAAGACCGGACTAATGATGGCATCTTTCCAGTCTCTTGGACATTTAGACTGGTCCGAAGACATACTGAAGGTTACCGACAATGGCTCGGCTATGTTTTCAGCCAATGCTGTTAATATACGTGGGTGGAGTTCATCAGAGCCACTGGACTTACCAGGATTGAGCATTAGAAACCACTTATGGACAGTATCCTTTCCAATGTATAAGGGTGCCATTTTCAAGTTAGCTTCTGGAAAAGTTACAAAGCTGGTATCAATATTATCAGAGAATACTTGACTAAAGTGCTTGGACAAAGCCTCAGCCTTAATCAAGTTATCCTCAGCCATGTTTGTCTGGTCATCTCCAAGCATAACAGGTGGGATAGCATCACTCTTACGCGTTCTTCTCTTGATATATGAGAAGAGTCTTTTTGGGCAGCCTGGTGAACTTTTAAATAACTGCGTTTCGTAAGCTTTCCTTGACAGGTGAATCAAAGTTTTACACTGGTTTCTCGTTTCACAGTATTTCAGCCGGAACTGCTGTAGCCCAGTAGAAACAAAGAGATTCCAGAACCCTTTTCTCCGTCTTAAGAGTGTTATAGCTTGTCTATTTATCCATGGTGGCCGATTTGTTGGCCTTTTAGGAACCCCCCAGGGAATGAAATCAGTGGTAACCCTCTCAAGTGTATTCTTAAATCTATTCCATTCATCTTCAATGGATGAGACAATATTGACTGACCAGTTGGCAGTTGAAGCACGCTCCTCTATAGAAACTATGTCAGCATGCCAAACACTAGGTCGGGATTTGGGTTGAAAACTGGCTAAATTGCCAGCCCTTAAGTTAAAATCGAATACCCCATGATTAATGTTTGCTAGAGGTGGATGAATAACTAGACCATCCACGTCGTCGTTGTCATGAGTAAGCACTAAGTCCAGCAAGGGAGATCCTTGGGTAGAATTGAATCTTGTACTACCTAAGACATGTTGTGTCAGGGCATTTTCCATGGTAGTCAAGAGTAACCGGCTGTCAAACTTATTAGCGGATCCTGGAGATGTGACAGCTACCCAGTCTATATGAGGTGCATTAAAATCACCTAGAATAAGACAGCTACTGTGTTTACTCCATTGTTTGAGGTGATCTAAAATAAAGTCATCACACTGACAATCCAAATGAAAAACTTGGTTGAAGTGTATTCATCACTGTATGAGCTCAGCGTCAAATCGATCAATGTTTTATTCCCTTATCACCAAATTTCATCCGTGTTCCCTCAATTATGTCACGACCCGAATAAAATCATTTTTGTATATGATATGACAAAAGTAGCTTTGAGAAATATTAGCGAGGATCAACTTTCAGGTTATCCATGATGGCGACAAATTTCAAAGTCAGGCATCACTGCAAAACTTTTATTTTTTGCCTATATTGTAATTATATTCGATGTGAACTTTAGCTAAAAAGTAGAAATGCATTAATGGATTTGCTTTCATGCTTCTTACCGCTTGTCATCAAGATATACCTCAAGCTTCAGGCTGTTCATTCGTCAAGCAAAAGGACGTTTTTGCTCAGTGTTAGCATTGAATGTGTTCGCTACTTTCTGGCACTTGCTATGCAATCCTGAGCATCTCAATAACACGGTGGGAGAAAGCTTCAGTGCTCACTTCACTAAACATTTGTTAGGACATCAACAATCCCTGATATAAGCTTCACTCACCTAATTCCGATGCTACGGGGAAACGTTCCCAGTAGAATTATCTTTATTCAACAAGTTTGTCTGAATTTATGTATTATGATATCCATTTCTGTATAATTATCAACCCAGTCATGTATATCGCGTATATCTTCTTACTTCCCCAAATATTCGCTTGTGTTTTCCAGGTGGCGGGGATGAATACTTACATCGAATTCTGTTGAGACTACAAAAAGAATTAATAATCTTTTCCTGACTATATTTGTGATTCATCGTCATTAAATTTTTAAATGTTTATCTTAAATACTAACTTCCGACTTTCATGTTCAATAACGGTTGTTCACTCAACTTCTGCAAACATTTTCAATTTTCATTTAAAAATAAATTTTGTTTTTTAATTATGCCTAAGTAAAATAAACGTCATTTCGAACTCTTGATGGAATTTTTCATTGGTTAGAACTAAACCAGTGACACTGAGAAGTGATATTGATTGACGACAATTGCTGTGACGAAATAAGTGAAACTGATTGGATAAATGAGAATTAACTTAACAACGTATCAGTTCATCATTAGGCATGAAATAACCGTTTTCTCACTTTTCTACACGAAGGAATTCACGGAGACAATTTTATTGGGTGTGAAATCACTCACTGGTCTCTTCAGTGTGTATCTCATCCATCTTTATTTTCTTAGGTTGCTTATTGCGCAATGGATCCTGGGTCGATTCGTTTCCAGGATTGCTCGCTGCTAATGCTTTTTGGCGGTGCCGTCTCATGTACAGAGTGAAATCAGTTGCTGATGAACTTTTATATCAATTAATAAGAATACACCTGCTAATGTTGGATCAAACGTCTTTCTGCAGACAAGCAGACAAGGCAGATATGTTTAACTCAGATAATTCAAGACTAAGACGTCATTACATCGAGTAACTAGCCTTTACTAAAACAAAATCTCAGTCGGAAACGACATACATTTAATACCATCAGACAACGACGAATAGAAGTTATAAAATTACGGATAAATTAAAGGAAAATAATAAAGATTAAGTAAAAAGCAGAAATTTGAGTGTGAGAACAATAATATGCAGTCCAGGGTAAAATTGTGTTGGTTGACAAGATGACTGAAATGTTCACTTAATTATCATAGTCTTTAATAGATTATTTGTGTCTGAAAGACATGAGATCTTATAATCCTGCAAATATTTCCTTGTTCTCACCTTGTTCTAACTAACTAAGGGATCTGTTTGTATAGAAAATAACGAGATTTATGATGTATTTAGCATGGAGTATTAACTTCTATCACATTCACATTCATTGCAGTAGTCTTCAAAACAGATCACAACGAAGCGCGATTCATATCTTCATATGTCTATCAAGTTGATTCCAAGGAACAATCTGGTACTTCACTTCATAATTCAGACAGTGTAGGTGTCCTGATTCATTCGACTAGAAGTTATCATGTAAATACACTCACTGCGAATCATGCTGAATATATATTCAGTGCATTCAAAGCATGCCCGAACTAAATGAATGAAACATTTAAAAGATGCAGTCTCTGCAGTCGGTCAGTGATTTTATCTACTTCGAGTTTAACTCACAAGTAAACTCTTTCACTTGCAGATACTATGTTACACCACAGAAGATGTATTGGTCCCTTAACAATTTACACTTCTGCCTATGATATCCTCTTATCCATTCTCATTCGTCAGCAAATCAGGAGTAATCATGTCTAAGCGCGAATGAGAAGACGATGCAGTGAGTCAAATTTGGCGAAACTACTTATACTGATAACCATTAGTGGTTAGCAACGAATAATTATCACTCCGGTTGACTTAAGTAGTTATACCTTATATGCAGAACGAACGGCCGTGATTGGAAGTCATAGATCTCTTCTTTTACTCGTATTCACTAGCAAGAATCAGACCGCCTAGTGTTCCACTTACAGCCTTATCCATGGAAGCTCTTAACTTCGCTGTTGCCAGTTTGAATGAATAGATGTATGTGACACCAAGTTTTTCAAACGTGCAGTTTGGATAAATCAGACTGATACATTTAATCGGAATAAAGTTGAGAGAATTTAAAGATCCATTTAAAGCACGTCTGGGCATAAGAGGAGGCGTTTCAGTTGTCTATCGTCCGAATCAATTCCTCTGAGGCAGTTATCGAGACATCATAGAACCTACATTGAATGGTAATCTTATTTTGTTCACCAAAGTGACTCTTTCATTCCTCGGAGCAAACTGTCCGGAAAAATCTGTTTCATTCATCAGTTACCTGAAAACCTCTTGGAAGTGGTGTTGTGCAGTTACAGCTTTTGAACTTTAATTTCTAAATTATTGAAAATGCAAATATGCGGGTAATTGTCTAACTCTTTGCAATCGTCTAATCTGTGCATGTTCACTCCATAAGATACTAATAACAAGCAGTATAGGGTTGCATAATGTGAATGCCATAGAGTTCAAGAGATTTTCAGGATATCCTGAGAAGCATTTTCTCTTTATTTAATGAAGGAACACCTGAGATCACAATCGCTTCTTAAACTGTGTTTACAGTTTGCATTTTCACATCCCCGAATGATCCTGATTAATTTGTTGAAATGGATTTGAGGTTGAACTGTAAAAGCACCAAGGTGCACTATCTTAATTATAACCAACTGAATGAGAACTGCCATGAAATATTAATAGAAACATGTGACAGTGAACAACCGAGCATAAATAAATAAAAAGTCACTTGGGCTCCCTGTTATCATCATATTCACAGTGTGCTCAACAAATTCTTGCTAAGTGAATTTGCATTTATGTAAGCTTTAGCAATTTTACTTTATTTTTCAGTAATTTTCCCATCTCTGCTGTAGGTGTCTTGTAACGAACTGATGCGGTTGGTTGAAAATCATTTCAATGATTACAGCTTCAGTATTGATATTTAAATTTCGTGATATCTGGTAGTATGCTTGGTTGGTTGATGCCTATAATATTTCAGCATTTCGACGAGGAACTGAATTACGTTCACTCCCTAATAGCTGACTGAAAACGAAATGCCACAAATTGTAGAAAAAATAACATGAACATTTCAATGCATTCATAGATGTCTCATTGGTTTCTCTGTCCGTCTGCCAGAACAGGTCAGACAAACTTGAAATTTAAGAGGTATCGAAATGTCATAACAATAACAGGGATCGAATTTCCTTCAACCCTCAACTAGGAAATATTGCTTAATATATTTCTATTTCCTTAAATTATATTGTGACAATGATATGCGTGCTATCAAAACACCCATCAGTAGATTGGAATATTCAAAGTTTTAGCTTATTAATTACGGAGTCAGTGATTAATACCATGTGACTGTGTTTATAGTCTTTGTACCGATACCGATTTTAATTTTCGAACAATACAACTTATTACAAGTCCTTGTGATTTGGAGTTAAAGTTGATAATCGTTCATAGTAATGGTCGATTCGGAGTGTCTTCGCAAATAATAGGAACTTAGAGTTACGTTTCTTGACACATTTGATCAAATAGGCAGTCAAAATGCCTCCTTTCTTTGCGTCAGCCGTGCAAGAGAACGCATGAGCACGTAAATCGATGGTTTCATTTAGAAGTAATATCAAACGCAGTTTTTTAAACCTTGAATTGTTTCTGTGGGCACCAGTTTTAGGAAGACTGGTTTCTGCTCCACTATATATGACTTTGAATTCATAATCGGTGCTTCTATAACATTCTTACACTTATTTCTATATGAACTAACAAACCTACCAAAAGCTTTTACTACCTCATACTATACCATGTATTCACGCAAATGATTCACTAGGTGTGTCATTCTCAAAATCCCGATCGATCCTTAGACACTTCTACCAGCCACACCGAACAAAAATCAAGAAGCAGACGGTGCGCTTACCTAGTCATTTTACTGAAGTAACTGCTTCTATCAAAGCCATTGCAATTAATGGTCAGTCTGTATGCAACAGTCGCATATATTTCTTTGTGGATATCGCTATCGCTCAATATTCTAAATAGTATTCATGCATGGTTGTGCAAGTAGGAAGAAGAAAACATAATTTGGAACTGTTTATTTAATTCAAATTTTTAATCCATAATAGTATTTACCTGTGGTTCGTCCTGTATGAATATTTTTTTTCTCTTTGAAAGTTCCAAGTAAGTTAACAGTTTAGATGAAATCGCCTGCCTCTGAAAAATTCAGTACTGATTTCAGGATGATTCGAAAGTAGTTCTTTGACTCGTCAACCAGATGAAATAACAGAGAGTTAGTAATGAGTCGAACCTCCTCAGTGAGACTGAAGATTCTACCTGAATTCTTATATATCATTGGTTGAAGAGGAGTGAGGAAGAATAATCTAGTGGTTTGAATCATATCACTTAAAATCACTGTCGACCAGTTATGATTAAACAAATATGCATTTGTTTAATAGTATAGTATTGAATAACAGTGAATGGTGTATTTTCTCACTTCGCCATTCATTCTGTTTATTCTAAGGTAATTCACTGATGAAATTAATCAAAGTCGTCATTAGTGAATGACGAAATGGAAACAGGAAACTGGATAAACTTCGTTAACTAATACTAAAACAAATCCGATAAGACTCTATCCACCAGACTATGAAATAGTTTCGCATCTGTTTTGTTGATTGAAAATTGGAACTTGATGATCGCTGGTTGCACTCATGTGTAATAATGAAAATTTTTTTAAATATCTTACAAATTTTTGTCTTCAACATTCAACGTACTGATTTCATATTGAAATCTAAAAAACGATGATCATAAGGGAACACCTACAATGCAAAGTAGCTTCCTCGGATGCTTATCAAGTATCCTTTATCACTATCACAACAAGGAGGGAACTCGACTTCGATGCTCTTCTTCTTCATTAGATATCCAGCATACATGTTGATTCTGAACATTATGAATTTCAATGTGGATGATGCGAATGCAAAGAGATTAAGCATGAGTTGAGTTGAGGTAAAAGAATTCCTTACGAGATATTTTCTAAGTACTTTCAGCAATTCACTTTCTATTTTAGAGTATTTTCCATACTAAATTGTTTGTTGGACACATAACACTGTGGAGTAAAACTTATTCTTGTTTCTCATACATATGATCATATCGAAATGACCATGAACGATAAATTCGATTCGACACGTCACCTAAAGAATAAAAGTGACATAACTTAAGATTGAATGCTACTGTTTTTGCACACTTCATTACACCCTTTTTTGAACACTACTCACCGAACAAGATTCACCCTAATTTTTCGAGGATCATTCTTTTCTAAGTCACCAGTCTGGAAAGACGTTCACAATACAATTCTACCTCTTATTTCACTTAAGAACTAAGTGATGCTTTGCAAAATTATAGTAGAATTTGTGCCCTATGATAGAACAGATTTCCAACAAATATTTGCTTCTGTTAATTCATGTGATTAGAAAAACACTATCACAGCAATGTACGCAAAACGGATTTAAAATATTTCAAGTGGTTTTCTGTTTTCATAGATGCTGCAACCTACTACTCTCAAATAGATTTCTGTGAAGATTTATCATACAACTCATAAAACAAGACAATTTCTTTGTTTATTTATTCAGATAGCGTCAGTGAGTCGAAACATTTGAAATAATACAACACCGGAAATGACGAAAATGACTAGGAATAAATGAAAAGGTTGTGAAAGATCCTCTGTGGAATTCATAAGTACAATTTTCATATCAGCTGAAATACCTATATGTGTTTCCTCTGAATGTCGAAAGAGGGAATTCTTGAGAATAAATGCACGTTCTTTTATTCTGAAAACCCGAATAATAAAGAACCATAACTGCAAACTCTCTACATTATTTTAACAGTGACAAGTGTTCACACGATGTGCGTTAGGAAAGAAGATGAAATTAACGCTGTCGTTACACCGGCAAGACACATACTTATATTCCCGTCAATGTTATCGCTATAAAGTGAACAACCGACAACATTTATGTGACTCTCCACCACCTGTTGTCAATGAACGACATCAAACATAACAACAAAGGACAATTTAAGTCTATAGGTATATTTCTTTCAAGTTGTCAGTGTTCCAGTCAGCGTTACAAAAAGGGGACACTCACAGTTGTTAGGTTAATCGAGCGAACAGCTAGACGTTTACTCACAGTCTACTGGGTTCACGATATCTGAACTTTAATGACACGATTTTAACGCAATATTGCCTCACGTCACATGAGAATGTGTCTGCTCGAAAGTTTAAATACTGAAATGGCAGTCGAAAATGTCTTAGTATCACTTCAAATGGAGAAAACTAATTCTAACTTATTAAACCGCAAAAATGAAAGTTATCCCGAAGAACGATAACTTTCGCTGGTGTCAGGCTGAGATAATCATGAATACAAGATTTATTCCCCATCAAGTACAAATATCTCATTTGAGACTACAGAGTAATATAGAATTCATGTGATTCCATCTTCCATTTCGTTGTTAATACTGGTTTAGTTATAGTAAACAAGTGTAAAGCTTGATAATGACTCACCCTGTTTGTTTGATGGAATCATCTACTTCTGCGTTATAACCTGTAATCAAATTTTATACTTTTCATTCATAATATCACTTGTCATTTCAGCTGCGTTGCGTAAGTAGTTTCTAAACCTGTTGATGGGCTTCAACCACACTGAAATAACATTTCATTGTTAATCGTTTCAAAGGTAGTGTACAATATGCAGTCAAATCAGTTTATCTTGCGCTACGATTTTCGGGAATGTAACTGCTGTCGAAGTGCTTTAGAATGGTCGCAAAATAACTACTCGGTTCTTCACTGAAGAAAAGGTTTCCAGATATCTCAGGAACTCTAAATATCTACGAGACTGAAAACAAGCACTTTCTAGTGTGAATATGGACTCTGAGCAATATTACACTGCATGGATTAACATGGAATGGAGGTCAAACGTAGTGGTAAGGTGTTAGTGCCCTTTAGTAGGGAGAGGCCTAATGAACAAACATATACACCAAATTCTAAACATATGAATTAGGAAGATCCTTTTCAGAAACCGAAATGCATGCAAGTTCCTTCAAAACCAAATATGGAAAAGCAATTATCAGACCTTTTTATTAGTCGTGGATCTGCCAGAAGGCAATAGTTTTATTCTGATTCAGAATAATTTGTAAGAGAATGATGTTCATTGAAATCGACCGTTCTGATTCTTTTCTCTGCTGTACATCACCTGGAATGTTTGTGAGACACGATGAAGTAAGAACATGCTTCTTCTTGCCATCTTATAGATACTGATATCATCTTAATTAATTACTGTGGTCTCCAATATTATAAAAATAATTATTGAAATTAGCAATTCGTCACTATTCAAGCCACTTACAATCCTCTATATTGAATAATGGTAAACGTAAAGTATTTCAGAGTATATGCTGAAGAAGTGCCTAGTTCATCAAAGTGTCACAGGTGATATACCCAAAACTCAACTACAAGACAGATATCTTTCACAAAATCTGACCAGCAGGAAAAATTGCTTAACTGAAATTGGACTATGATTGAAGAAAAACACCTGAGCATCAAACTTCTGCTCGTTATTTATTCAATAAAATTAACTTGATTTTGACAGCTTGTATTCATTAAAATATTCTGGCAATCAATGACGTGAAATGAAGCTCTGAGTGATAGATAATCACAGTGAATTTAAAAACTACAGATACAAATCCATTCACCTTCTAACAAAATAACGATGACTTGCGTGACGGTAGAACCTCAACTAGTGTATACTCTAATTCAGATGAAAAAAGTAAGCAGTATTTCAAATTTAGTTCAGCAATTTGTTTACCCAAAAATGACAAAGTGCTTATACCTTATTAGCAATAATGACGATTGAAAAAGTGTTGGGTAGTGAACTAATGGTGGACAACATTCCATGAATAACTGTTATTCACATTTTGAGGTGAAACTTCCAAATCTGCAGCCATGTACTTTGATATTCGACAAGAGCTACTCCAGTGAATGTGACGCATTTGGCAAATATCACTTAATATTTAGTTTATCTTGCTTTGTGAAAATATTTCAAGCGACCAACACATACAAAATATTTTGTTTTCCAATTGAGTCTGCCAAAATGCTGCATATAAGAAATGCAGACTAATGTAACTACGGAATAGCTCACAGTGATACTCCAAACATAGTGAGCAACATTCATATTATAGGCAACAAAGATGAAAAGTGACAACATACGCTAAACACGAGAACACGACAAGTAGATAAGGCATGGAAACTACTCAAGCTTAGAACATAATAATGAATGTATCCGTCTAGTGTATTTCATCACAAGTGTTCACGTTCAAATTTTTTTGTAAACATCCTGTCAGTTGACAATAGTGAGTTGCATTCAAATTTAAAATCAATCGTTTCTATGAGGTGAGGTGTGCGTCGGTGGCACAGTGGTTAGGACTCTCGCCGACCATGCACATGGTCCGGGGTTCGATCCCCTGCCGGCGCACACCCAATATCTATGGTCGGCCTGAATTTGGGCTACCGATATCCATGCTGAAAATGTCATACTTGTACTGAAAATACGGTGTGGAATCAAGCTGTAAATCAAAAAAAAAGGATAAAGTCTATGATGGAACACTTTTAGTGCCTGAGGTCTCATATTTAAGGATTTCGGAAAACGTTTCAGGTGACAATGAGCCTTATTTTCTCCACGAATATATGTGAAGGAATGGAGCGGTATATATTTCTTTTATTTCTGAGGTATGTATTGCACCGTGTGCTGCATACTTCATTAGTCAAACCAATGCTGAAATAATTACAGAAATATCTGCAGTCAGACTTCAAAATACGATGGAGAAGAGTTTTGTGATGAGCTACAAAGTCAGCGATTGAAAATATGTGTAAGACGGGGAATGACGAGAATGTAGCCGTATCACCGAATAATTGATGATTCTGATCGGAATATTCATCATTTATTAAGTCCAAAGCAAAATTGTCTTCCAGCCAGATGCACAGTGTGATTTGTAATCGAAGCAGTGGGATTCTCATACATTCTCTGTTAGACTTGCAGTCCTCAGATTTTCAGTGATATTAATGCACCAGGCATTTAGTCACCTCTTTAATATTCACCGTATGTTATTTTATTCATAATAGACGGATTGAATTTGTTAAGTGCATCGTGATCAGTGTACAGAGATAACACTCAGTGTGACAGAGAAGATGTGTTCACAGATCTGTCTAGTTCAAAATGACAGTACAATAATACTAACGTGACTTTAAAAGATATGACCAAGTGAAAGAGAAGATATGGACCCCTTTATGAAGTCAGAAAAGTGCTTTTGTCTACAGGACCACCCCAGCAAAGAGGAACTGATCGATTAATCAAGTCAAGAAGTTGACGCCTAACAAATTTGAGCACGAAGTCAACTCATTTAATCATTTCAAAAGACATATCTGGGTGTTGATATCATAGTATTTGATTGCAATTTCTTGAGGACAACCGTAAATCCATTTGTGGAACACGGATATCCACATATTCCTGGTAATAAGGCCTGCAGTGAAAATGAATTCATTCTAGTGATAACGAATGCACGGGAAATAGACATGGGAAGCAAACTAGCAGGTGACATGTTTTATACGAATTCAATCTCATTTATTCATGCGAACGCTTAGATGACGAAATCATTATTATGGAATTATTATTTAACACAGTCTAAATTTTGCATGTGATAATTGAGATGTATTCACACTATCACGTGATTTAACACGCTTAGATAATTATTTAATATTTAATATGCGAAGTCAATTACTTGTCTTAGGAATGTAATCCGTTTCATTTTGTTTCATATAGAGCATAAAGGTGAGTGTCATTCAAAATGAAAATGTCTCATTAATGCACAGATCACTGAAAACGGATCTGATTTACATTTATGCACAGAGGTACTAAGCAATTGTGGTTGCTCTTCACGTAATCCATCCATTCTATAAATCACGTTTTACCTTCATTTTATTCTTAAGAATCGGATGTGTAACTTCATACTTCTCGGAAAAGCTTATTTGAAGATGTTCAGCCACAGGTGAATTTTCTATAGACTTCAGCAGATGAATAACTTATTTCATAAGTACCAGCAGTGACATGCAGAAATGTGAGTATTGCTAATGGAATCTGGAGTAACTGCTTCCAGTTGTCAGCGACCACATCTTTAGGCTTATAGATGGAGTGGGGAATGAGCAATCTTCAAGGATTCCTCTTGGTAGACTATTCTATGTCTAGCCTGGAAAACAGTTTATTATCACCAAAAATAAACAAGCTCCATCTCCACAGATGACGAGATAAATTATCTGGAATTACTGATTACCAAATTGTCTAAACTTAATATATGATAATTGAAATGTATTAACATTATCATTTGATTCTTCATCGTTAGATAGCTTTTTATTATAATATGAGAAGTTATTTGCTTGTCTCAGGAATGTAATCCGTTTCATTTTGTTTTGTATAGAATATAGAGGTGAGTGTCATACAAAACGAAAATGTCTCATCAATACATATATATATATATATATACATAAATGCTTAATGCACAGATCACTGAGAACGGATTCGATTTCAATTTAAATGAAGAAGTTTGAAGCTGTCGTGGTTGCTCTTCACCTAATCCATCCTTTTTATAAAACATCTCTAGCTTTTATTTTCTTCAGGGGAATGGAGTGTGGAACTTCATACTTCTCGGAAAGGCTCATTTCAAGATGTTCGGCCACAATTGAATTTCCTGCAGACTTCAACAGCTGATTAACTTTCCTCACAAGTATCAAAAGTGACGTGTAAAATTGTAAGCACTGCTATTGACAACTAGATTTACTTCTCCCAGTCGTTTAGTTTTCGGATGACGGGATGTTTTTCAAATACTCCACTTTTCTCAAGTAAACTCCACTTGTGACCCACACATCAGCCTTCAAAATGTGCTACACTGATTTGAAGAGTAACACTTTCGAATACTGAAAATAATTCACATGAATTGGTTTATTGGAAAATCCCTATACATTGAAAGAGTTCTGTTAGCTGGATGATGCTACGAATGGAATTCATTGTTTTTCATATTCACGCCAACTCATACGATAATTGATTATTACTTAATGCGGATTTATCACAGCGCCCACAGTTAACAGACAGTAATCGCTGTTTCTCTGAATTACCATACTTTGCATTAGATTACAAGGGGTTATTTCGGCTTTTGAAATCATTGACGCTCAGGTTGATAATTTTTCTGTTTTCATCAAACTGAATCTTTCAGGATGAATGTATATTAAGGGACTAAATATTATCTGATAACTGTACCCAGAATGCGTCCTGATTTCATTTTTTTCCGAAAATATTAAATTTCGATTCATATTTTGTAAAGCTCCATTTCGTATGCTCATGTTGGATATTAACAATGGAAATATCAGTAGACATTTGCATTGAAATTATGTAGGACAACATAAAATGGGTGAGTGGAAGACTTTCATGCATTGAGAGCATTTTTGTGCAGTAATGTGTCTGACCTTCACGATAAGGATAACCTTTTTTCACATGCATGTACACCCTGGCTTTATGATAAAGTGATCTTTATCCATGCTGAATTGTCTTCACCCGAATTCTGTTAATAGTGTTCATGGAAGCATAATCAGGATAACGATTGATTTTGTGAAGTATTCTGAACGCCTTATTTCACCAATTGGCTGATTAGATTTAAGTGAAACCGAAACTTCGCCATTATATCGGCAGAATCTGGACACTTCATTGAAGTATATTTCCTCTTTACATGATTTTGTTTGATTTAACACGAAATGATGCAGTTCTAGTAACTGCTTCATGTTACAAGCGCATTTTATTGCTCATAAGCATACCAATTTAATCACATAGATTCCTAACATGGCTTGTGTATCCATTTTTTTTCCACGTTTGTATTTATTGAAACTTTCCATATTTCCGATGCATGCGCTGCGTCAATTCGGTGACCCGTATTCAGTACTAATTCGGTGAACAAAGATTCGGTGATCGACCTCTACATCCAATTAAATAGGCTAATTTTTAATGATTTCACAAGCCAGTTGCGTGAATTCATGCAAGTGAACGCACTGAAACAGTTCAGATCTTTCTAAGTGATCTTACATAGCATGGTCAATCATTCTAGCTCTGACCAGACATTTATGTTCGATAATCTAATTGATCCTGACCACATGTTTGACCTGTGATCTGTATTTCATTGTGTTATAATAATAAATGTTCAACTTTGCCTTACATCCATTACATTCAAATTCAAAATGAAATGTACAAACAAACAAATGAGATGGCAATGGCGGCTTCATTCTCCTCAACAGTACTGGACATATTTATGGATAGTTGGAAATACATAGATCTTAGAAAGCTAAATTCATCATCAAAGATATGTGGATTATATATTTGCTGTGTCGAAATTTGGACGCTCTCCCAAGTTCTTTATATAAATAATTTAGAAGCAGTTGAAATCCAGTTGCATATTCGAGTTAGAGAATAAACAATGTGAGTTGGCCATGTTAGACTGCGAATTAAAATGAGAATAAGGTGTTGAGTTAGGTACTGGCATCTTTGAGGAATCGACGTATTCTGATTGCTTTCAAGACTTTAGTTATCTCATTCTGAATTTCATGATTCAGGAATAAGTCCATCCAGTACTTTGTCTTTTCCTAATTTGTATCAGTACCTAGAATGCTGTGCAATTTTCTACACACACACACTGCCTTTATGTTACAGTTATCTTTATCGGTTCTGAATAGTATTCACCTTATTTCTGTTAACAGCGTGTATTGAAACAGATCGCATGTTATCAGTCATTATTCCTCTGGTGTGTACTGAGTTGGCTTTCTGAGTTAAAAGAATATACGTATGAAACAAGATAAGAGAAGTAGACGCTTTGCTGCGAGGATGTTGATGTAATCGCATACGAAACAAGAAGCAAAATTGTAATGAAGACGGATTCAAGAAATTCATCTAATTTTGGTGGAACACTGTGGCCAAATACTTTGAATTCATTGATGTAGATGTAGATAATGAGAAATATATGCAGAGCAGTATTACAAATAAGTACATCACTGTGGACTAACTATGCAAGATGACATGGACACATGTTTAACGGTTCAATTTTCGGTAGATAAGTAAGCGAGTAGCATAACGGATTGCAAATTAGGACTATGATCGTGTGCGCTACTGTTGCAGCTCCATAAAGAACAATACCTTTTCAGCTCAAAAGCTTGTAAATGTCACAAGCATACATTGAAAATCAATACAACGAAATTATTACAGGCGAATGTTCAAATGATGCGCGATACAAATGAAAAATGTAAACATCTGTAGTGAGTAAATGAAACAATTCAGTTGAAACTCTAATCTATTTACAAATATTTTGAAAATTACAGATTACCAGGGTGAGTAGTTGGTTATATCTTTCGAATCATTTATCACTCTAGTTTCGAGAATGATTTAAGCCTCTTTCATATAAATGAAACTATTCCAAAGACAATACGTGATATTTTTTAGAAACAGAGCTGCATGTCAGCAATCTGATTATGTGCTTGATCGATACGCAAGTGACTGTTTATACAGACAACTCAGCATAACAGAACAACTAGGGTTATGTTGAGTAAACTGTGGAATAACTGGAACTCAAGAAAAGTTTCAAACACAATTCACAAACTAGCAGAAAGTCGGTCTAGTTGTGAACTGGGCCACCAATTATTCAGAGGCTTGAGAGCGAATTTGATTTTATCAATAAATTTTTCTGGATAGCCATTTTCACTCAGTAACCATTTATTATTATTAAGTTCCTCATCAAGACATTCATACGAACAGATTGCTCTTGCTCTGTGAAGCAAGCACTTTATCACATTGCATTTGTATTTCAAGGGCACGAAGCTGAAAAGATGAGCATACTGAATCGTCGATGTAGGTTTTCTATATACACTTCTCCTCGTTGTGCAATCCTCCTTTCTGCTCATGAGGACGTCTAGAAATGAAATACCGGAGTCTTCTTCTTTCTCAATAGTAAAATTTATTGCAGGATGAACATTGATAAATTCATCCAGGATATTCTTTTCTTCATCCTCATTTTTCATAGTCAAAAATGTATTATCCATGTACCGACAGTAGAATTCTGGTTCATCAATAACATCTCTCAAAGGTCCATCTTCTAGTTTCGTAAGGAAACTGTCGGCTAAAATGGGTTCAAGTGCTGACTCCATTGCCACACCGTCGATTTGTCTGTATAGTTTCTTATTATATAAAAAGTGGACATTCAAGAGAACCTGTTTCATAAAAGATATACGGATGCCAACAACGATGTTTGGTCTTATGAGTTGTTCGCATACACAGTTCACTGTTTCCATAAGTGGTACATTGGTGAATAAGGGAGATACGTCAAATAATATCATGAATTTATTGTCAACATTTAAGTCTTTTATCCTTTAAACAAATCCAAAAGTATCCTTTACACAGTGTTTCAACAACTCGGTATGAAGAGGCTGGAAGAGTTCACCTAACCATTGAGCTACGGGATGATATGGTGAATTTAACATATCTAATACTGGTCGAAGCGGCACACCATTTCTATGCACTTTAGGCGAGCCATATAATCTTGGTGTGTATGTTCCAGTGAATTAAAGTGATGTATACTGACTCTGTGAGACAAAACCTTGTTCTTTCAGTCTTCTAAATGTTTCTGCAAACTGTTTTTCCATATTTTCAATCGAATTTCGAGAAGAGGAGATTTTTAGGAATATTAGATTATCATTAGGAATACTATCATGTCCTCAAAGTATTCCGTTTTGTTCATGATAGTCGCTCCTGAGACCTTATCTGGTCTTGCTGTTATTATGTTATTATTTTTACGAAGAATATCCAGAGCTTCTCCTTTATGTTCTTTTGGTCGAAATACTATCTGAATAGCGTTTACTGTTCAAATAATAATAGCAACCATCGACCAGTGTTGATTTTAGTCTTTTAAAGTCCTAAGTGGATAAAGTTGTTAGGCCTTTAGTCTAAGTGTAGAGACTTACGAACTGAATTTGTGCATCCATTTTGTTGATTTTTACATGGCTATCACAAAAATTAAGGGCAAAGCAATAAAACCTTGAGATCCACTTCACTAAGGAATACATCCGAAAAATTATACACAAACCGATTTGGGTTTGGAGGAAATCTTGTTTCAGGTGCCTTGTTCTCCAAACTCTGTTATAGCTAAATGCATTTCTTTTCTTTCCTTTTAATCACAATTACATATTCATAATCCAAAAATAGTTTCTATACGTTTTCTGGTAATTTGTCTGCAGCAATAGAAATTTTCCGTTACATTCTTCGGCCTAATGAGAAGACACTCGAACACCATTCACGTAGTCGGATTAACTCAATTTAAACGTGTATTACTGAGTTACCGAAACTCTACTGTACTTACAAATATTTTGGAAAAATCCAGGTTTCATGAGTGAGTAGTTGGTTATACCTGTCGAATCATTTATCACTCTAGTTTCGAGAATGATTTAAGCCTCTTTCATATCAACGAAACTATTCCCATGACAATACGTGATATCATAGTAACAGAGCTTGAATTCAGCAAGCTGGTTATGTGCTTGATCGGTATGCAAGCGACTGTTTTTGCAGACAACTCAGCGTAATAGAATAACCAGGGATATGTTGAGTAAACTGTGGAATAACTGGAACTCAAGAAAAGTTTCAAACACAACAATTCACAGACTAGCAGAAAGTCGGTCTAGTTGTGAACTGGGCCACCAATTATTCACAGCCTTGAAAACGAATGTGATTTCAATCTCTGTACTGTGGCATCCAATTTTTGTAAGCAGTATACAGTACTGTATTTAAGAGGCTGCAGATTTTTTTATCTATCCTTAATATGAACCATCTCTACAACATCCACGGAAATGAATGTGTGACTCAGTTGTCTCTCTGCAGGCCAACAAATTATTTTTTTAACGAAGGAATCCGTGGGAGTCATGGGAAATAGAGGTGTATTCTTGTAAATGCACATTTAGGTTTTCATCTGAGAGCGATTCAGCGAAACAGACAGAATTGCAGCAATGCGTTGTATAGTAACATATTTATTAACGCTAATCAACACTTAAAGAAGCTGAATAAGCTTGATGCAGTTGCATACTAAGATGAGTGGCCTAATTAGTGAGTTGTGGCTGGTATACACAGGAAAATATGGAATAATGCAAGAGTTCAGTGATATAATAGAGACCTTTGATAGGTTTTAATTCACCATGCAGATCACTTTGAAAGAGTTGTATGTTAAAATGAAATGACCAGTGTACATCAGTCCGCAAAAGCCTTAACAGCAAGACCATTTCGTATTTGGCTACTTCTGTGTGCGTATATCAGTTCACCTGCTGTTAAATAGCAAGGAACATTGATCTTTCTATGCGTATTCTGTCCATTTGTGTTTGACTACAAAAAGATCATACTGGCTGTATAAGGAGTTTAAAAATCAACCATTTGATCAAGACTGGTCATTCCATCTCAGCAAATACCTCCTTTAAAGTGATCTGCAACGTGAATAATAAACTATCAAGGGCAATACGTTTTTGTCCCTTCTGTATCTGTGAAACCTTCCACATTCAGCTGGAGTCATGTATACAAAAAGAAAATCATCCAAAGACTTCTTCTATCATGGTAACAAACGTGTAGACTAGATGCTTGTGCGTTGGTTTGTTCTAACTCCTTATGACATTCGTAAATGTTTTGATCTCTCAAATAATTCCATATTCTCCTGTGTTTCCAAAGGCATCCTAACCACTACTAACTCATTAAGCTACTCATTTTATTATGTAACTGCATCACGCTTATTCGACTTCTTTTGTGTTGATTGCCGTTAATGACCATGTTTTGGACAACGCAAAGATAAGAGTTGAGGACTGAGGTGAAGTATAACTTCATTGTGTGTAACATTTTAATTTTCATAAAGTCTTACGGTGTTCTGCTGTAATATTTACTGATTGATCGCGTTGCGATCACAATATTTTATTCATAATAATAGCGTGGTATGCACATAACGTTCTTGCTTCGTTTACATACAATAAATCTTACTGTATAACACTGTAGCTTTAGCAAAATGAAATTTCATCTCGTTTCTTGAATTTTATCCTTCAAATTTTACATCTCCTAAACTATGCAGTTTTTCTTCTCAAGTGTTTTGTCTCATTTTACTTTATCTCTAATATTGTCTACTCCACATATTTCGTATCAATCCAGATTTCGTTAGTATGTCAATATTTTGAAATCTGGTATTTGAATATGTAATGTGAAATTTCCAGCCAGTAATATTGTACTACACTTTTATCAGAAATAATGTTTGGAATAAAGGCATTATTATAATAGTGATCTCATTATCCGAGGTACCGAATGGTAATCCTTATGTAACTAGTTTTATCCATATTTGGATTTACTCTGCAGAAGATAGTGACATTATTCTCTCACAATGATAATAACGGAGAAACGTTTGAAATCTAACCTAAAAAGCAGTTTACTTCAACTGGCAGTTCACATTGTCACCCTTGGCACATCATGCATCTGATTCCACCCTAATTTAATGTTGAAATATTTGATTATTAGTGTGTAGTTGATATAACAGTCTCATTCAGCAACTTAGTTCTTTCTCACAATCCACGTGACATACAATTCAGTGGGTGATTTAGCAGGGATTCATGGACTACAAACGCCTAATCTTTGATTCATACTCCTGTCAATGTATTGATGTTAGTTCGTCAAAAAATGCACGTAATAAATAATACGCTGTAATAAGATGAAATTGGATATCAATCCCGCATTAATACGTTTCATCAAACAGATGAATTTTCTCTTCGTCTTTTGCAGCAATTAGTTTCATTTTATAAGTCTCGACAAAACAATAAGATGACGTAGCTTATCTGAAACCTGTAATGTATTTACGCTACACATTTCGAAGATTCTGACCACACAAGTACCTGTCATACTCGTTTAAATAGAAAGCAAGAGAATAAGAATTATCACAATACAGGTTAACTTGTGCACAGACCACTGCCACACATAACAGATAGGAAGACGTCACAAGGATGTGGCCTGAGAAAAAAGAATGAGGAGGGTGAAAATATTACTAGTTAAATTGAAACTTATTATTTGACAAACACTTCATCTCATAACTTCTTAGCTTCTCACCACTATCATCTGTATTGAGAGTTAAATGTCACTATTTCTCACATTTTGTCATGTGTTCATTGCTTCCAACTGACTGAAATCCTTGTCGAAAACACTCCTTATTTCTCAGAAGAAAAATGTATGTGGTATACTTTTTCCATTATACAAATGTCTAATTTGAAGATGACTGTAATTTTGACAGCAGAGCACGGTCTATTCTGTTACATCTTTTCTGGAGTAAGATCATGAAACACATTCAGTATGAAATAGTTCCAAACTACTCAACTGGAGGCTACTGACCCAGTAACTACGATGACACTTGATAACATTTTGCCTTTCGTCGACATGAAGAAGAATTGTAAAGACTGTGGAAGGTTGATGCGTGACTTATCAATGGAAGAATTATAGAGCTGGTATGCAAGAAAAGTGGTTATCATTGAGGAAAAGAACATACGCTGATATGGATAAATTCTATGGTAAATATATACTCTGGAAACAATATTGTATCCAAGATAAGGATAATTTAACTAATTACACGGGCTGATCCGCTGCTCAACTACCAGTGAGTGATATTTAAGGCATTCAGTTATCCATCGTTAAACACGACTTTGGTAGCACTAGAGAATGACTCATATCATTTTCTTGTACAAATTCGTGTTTTATCTCCTTTAAAATTTATGCAGTGCTGTTTTCTGTGTCTGTATTAATTACTTTGTCCACTGCATTCCTTAATGCACTGAATCATTTCAGTTAAGGAATGTAAGTTAGTGTTACATAAGTTTACTCCTATTCCGAGCATCCCTCAGTCTTCAAATAGGAGTCAATTAATGTGCTTAACAATGTTAACTCACATAATAATTTCGGTCCGAATAATGTACAATATTACGCGATTGTATACTTCGTGTGTGACATAATTCAATTTCACTGATGTTTGGTTGGTATTTGTCTATAATCACATTGGATGCAAATTGCATGTCGTCATTTCGTGGGAATATGTGCAATAATGCCATGACATTCTTACATTTAGCTGATGTGAGATTCATAGTTACAAGCGAATTCATAGAATTCATTACTTACAGTGGTCAAAAATGTTATGTCAGTACCAGAAATTACTGTTAATTTTCTATGAGTTCAGGCATCTGTTGATCTTCTCCACCCATCCTCCAACGAATTTCTAGAAACTATGCTGAGATCCAATAAATACTCATTTGAAGTTTGAATATGCAAGGGAAAATTAAAAGTACGATAACATATTTTTATTTTACGTATTTCAAACACATTATTAATAATAAAACATCATAATACAGTGAAAGAAAGACTTCCAAAAACGGGTGAGTGGGGTGTTAAGTAATTATTCCTTTCATACTGTTAATGTTTCACCTACACATCGAAGGTTGAAACAAGCGCAATAAGATATCATGCAACTAACACTGGCATTTGACAGGCAGGTTGATATTTGTGGCTTTAACTGCTTAGTCACTGCTAGAAAAGTCATCACACCGGCCAACTCAAACTATTTAGCAAATTAAAAGATTGACTATTTCAATAAATACTAGTAATTGTGCTGGTGTGATACAGACAGTGGGTTCCAACGGAATATTATTCTCACAGTGAGAATCATTGCATTTGTTGATGTTAATGTCTGGTAATACTATTACAATAGTGCATTAGCAACATAATAATATATGGGTGTTTGAACATACTATTACTTGTTATTTAATGTAAATCAAAATCATACGCTCAGTGTTTGCCTAAAGAATACAAACTGTGTAGATGCAATTCCCTGGTTGACCACTTGAAAATGTACCTTGGCTTCCGTGTCTTGCCTACTGTTATTACGGCACCAGTGTAACCACAATTGACTGATGATGATCAGACACCCACAAAATACCGTTTCAAAACTGAATATTATGGGAATACAGTAACACAGAATAGTCGAATCTCACTTATGATGAAGAATGAGTTCTCAATTCAGTTTCTGGTTTATATTGCATACATAATAAAAAATTATACTTTGAATTGAATAGATGGGGGAATCCATCTGTCTCAGAATAGGTGAAAGTGCTTCGTTTATTTGTTGACTTCGTGAAAATTTCACTGGTTACAAATCAAACTGTGACACATACGTAGAACTGTTCAAGTAGTGTCGGTTGTATGTACTGGAGAAGAGATATTCCATCCTAATTTAGGGACCAAATCATTCAGCGGAGTATTTGGAACACTTGCCTCGCTGATTATACTTCCAGAAGAATAGTCAGATATGCGAGAAACCAGCTCTAATCTCTCTGATTCCTATTAAATATTTCTTTAAAAATTATTTGTTTAGTAATCCCCAGTGGGAGCAAAATTATTAGGATTAACATTGTCCTAGGGACAATAAAATTCACCAATCGGTCCCATTATTCCCGCCATGTAAACAGCACTGAAATACACGATGTATTAACGACACTTCCTTCTTTCAATATCATTAAAATGTACTCAGATATATTTTGATGCAAACATAAGTGTGGAGAAGGGTTGAATTTCTCAATATCTGTTAAGAAGTCGCTGAACTAGAATAGGTGTCATCAGTCTTGACATTAAATTGTCAGTAAGTAGATGTCGAAGCTCAGAAACATCGAATTATCATATTTAGCATTTCAAACAAAATACTTGGCAGGGATTAGAAATTCAAAGTCATACATTCTATTGGCATATGAATAAACTTTTAGATTTACTCTGACATTTGATGACGATGACACAAATCATTACGATTATCCGTTTCTTTCTCAATGTCAACAAAGTTACTTTGAGCATATGGAAGGAGGGAAGACGTCTTCAAACAAATAGGAGAATGTTTTGAATACTTGACACTTAAGCTAGTGTCTTTCGAAATGTGATGATGTTTACATTGATAACAAACTGAGAATGTAATTAACCTCTGTACTTTGTGTTTAGCGGTTTTTTCTTGTTTCATTAGAATGTAAATAATTCAGTGTAATGCGTCACACAAATATCTGGGAAATCTCCTCAATTCAGCTTATGAAATACAGTGAGAGATTCTGAGAAATGTATACTGATTCGTTTGCTATACATTAGAAAGAAAATTCACAAAACAAATTCACGGATTTGACTGCACATTGGAAAACACCTTTGCAGTGAATATGTATTTATCTATACATATATTTACACATAAATATCACCTTATGAGTTAATATACCAAATAATAATTATACGCGAAACCATCTCACAAACTCATTCGAAATACTCATCAATTTTTGCGACGTTTAGTAATGGAATTTATGGATTTATATATTATTGGAATCCAATGAATCAGGCTGCCTTTTCTTTATTCAACTTCATACATCTTGATGGCTGAAGTCTGAGGAATAATGCTAAGAAAGTAGTAAAACTATATGGAGTATGTGGAAAGGTTCTTTCACGAACAATTCTCGGATTATTATTATTATTGTTCCCTTCGGTTCCTAGTGGAACATAGGGCGTCAACTGCACGCCTTCCTTTGCTTCTGTCTTCTGCTGTACTTTTCACTTGCATCCATGTTAATCCATACTGTTTCAGTTCCTCTTCACACGATCTCCTCCATGTCACCCTCGGACGTCCCACTCGCCGCTTCCCTTTCGGGTTCCACTCGAGGGCCTGACGCGCGATGTCACTCAACGGCCTCCTCAGCGAGTGTCCAATCCATCTCCACTTTCTCCTGCATATTTGTTGAGCGATTGGTTCCTGTTTTGTTTTTTCCCATATCTTCTTGTGTGTGATTCTTTCCGGCCATCTAATCTTCAGTATGGAGCGAAGACAGTTGTTGATAAAGGTTTGCAACCTGTTGAAAATATTCTTGTTGACCCGCCAAGTTTCTGTTCCGTATAGAAGAACTGACTTGACGTTTGTATTGAAAATCGGAATTTTGTTATTGATGCTGAGTGACGAAGATTTCCAGATTGGTTTCAGGTTGATGAATGTGTTTCTTGCCTTCCCGATTCTCGATTTGACATCCTCGTCCGTTCCCCCTGTAGTTGAGACAATGCTCCCTAGACAAGTGAATGAAGTAACTTCTTTCAAATCACTCCCGTTGATGATGATTGGCGCTGGATGTTGCTGCTGTTGTTCTTGTTGGTTGGTTATTTTCATAACCTCCGTCTTGTCTATGTTCACCTGGAGTCCTGTCTTTGCTGCTTCTTCGACCAGTTTGTCGGTTTTCGCTTGTAAATCTTCGATTTTGTGTGAAATCAAACATAAGTCATCCGCGAAACCCAGGTCTTCTAGATTCTTCACGTCAGTCCAGGATATCCCTGTCTTCTCGTTTCCCATTGTCTGATGCACAATCCAGTCATCACAATGACGCATATCATTGATGATAATAAGCACCCTTGTCTGACTCCTGTGTTTACTTTAAATGCCTCACCGAGTTTTCCGTTGTGGATCACTTGGCATGTGCCGTTGTCGTACAGCTGTAGTTTCCAAATTACTTCGCGGTCTACGCTGTCGAAGGCCTTCTCAAAGTCTATGAAGTTGAGGTAGAGGTTTGATTGCCATTCCATGCTTTGTTCGATGATAATGCGTAGAGTTGCAATTTGATCAGAACATGATTTGCCTTTCCTGAATCCAGCTTTTTCTGGTCGGAGTTCTGTATCCAGTGCGTCCTTGATTCTCTCCAGGATGATGCGACTCAGGATTTTACTTGGCGTCGACAGGAGCATGATTCCTCGCCAGCTCTTGCAGAGTCCTAAGTCACCCTTCTTTGGTAGTTTCACCAGGTAACCTTTCCTCCAGTCAGTAGGCACCTTTCCCTCTTTCCAGACCTTTCACAGTAATGTAGTCAGCATATCTGCTGTCGTTTCTGGGTCCGCTTTCAGTGCTTCAGGGGGTATTCCATCTGGTCCAGCTGCTTTTCCAGCTTTCAGAAGCTTGATTGCATTCATGACTTCAGTTTTTGTTGGAGGGTTGGTGTCAACTCGCAGTTGTGTACGTGCTGTTATTGGTATTTCTGGACGGGTTGTAGGTGGTAGTCGGTTCAAGAGTCCTTTGAAGTGGTCCGCCCATTATTTAATCTGTCTTTCTTCTTTGGTAATTGGGTTCCCTTGGCTGTCTTTTATAGGTTTCACTTGTGTTGATCTCTTCCCGGATAGAGACTTGGTTATCTGATATAGTGTCCTCAGGTCCCTTTTGCCTGCTGCTTTCTCAGCTTCAGTAGCCAGGTTGTCGTAGAATTGTCTTTTGTCCTTCCTGGCACTCTTCTCCACTTCTTTGTCCAGTGCTGTGTAAGTTGAGCTCAGCGTCTCTTCCTCTTGTCCATCTTTCCATTGAATCATTTTCTCTTTCACCATTCTCCTCTCCTCTATTAGCTTCCAAGTGTCTGTTGAGAGACATTCCTTGTATTGTTTCTTCTTTCTTCTTAAAACCGTTGAACAGGTTTCGTTGAAAATCACCTTCAGAGAGTTCCAATGGTCTTCCACGCATGATTCCTCAGTGGTGCCACGTAGTGTTTCCCGCTTTGCTCTGACTGTTGCAGTGAAAATGTCCTGTGTGATTGTGTCCTTCAGTTTTTGCGTGTTGAACTTGCATTGTGGCCTATCCCCAGGTATCCTCGAGGCTTTCAGCCTCACCTTGAAAGTCCCTTGTACTAGATAGTGGTCTGAACCCACATCTGCTCCTCTCTCCGACCTTGTGTCCACTAGGCTCCGTCTCCACTTCCTTGAGATTGAAATGAAGTCTATCTGGTTTTCAGTGTGTCCATCTGGTGAAATCCATGTTGCCTTGTGTATATCCCTGTGTTTGAACACACTGCCACCAATCACCAAATCATTGAAGGCGCAGAAGTCTGAGAAGAGTTCATCATTTTCGTTCACTTCCCCGAGGGCCTCGCGACCCATGGTGAGTTCTATTCCTGTACTGTCTCCTCCGAGTTTCGTATTCATGTCACCCATCAGGATTTTGATATCGCTCTTTGGGACGTTGTCCATTACTGTTTGTAGTTGACTGTAGAAATCCTCCTTCTTCTCATGTTCTGAGACGTTTGTAGGCGCGTAGCATTGAATGATTGTAACCTTTTTTCCTTTTGAGTTGAACCTGGCTGTGATTATCCTGGAGGAGATTGGTTCCCCCTGCATGAGAGCTTTAGTCGCTGTTGGTGACATCATGATGGCTACTCCCTCGGTGTGCTCGTGATCGTCCTCTGGGTGACCGGAGTAGATTATTGTCTCTCCAATTGGTAGTTTGCATCCGTTCCGTCTGCTCTCGCAGATTCCCAACACTTCTATTTTATATCTCCTCATTTCTGCGGCTACCTGAGCAGCCTTTCCAGTTTGGTACATTGTACGAATATTCCACGTCCCCATCCTTATTTTTGCTTTCATCGAAAGAAGGCACATCGGTTGACTGGCTTCCCGAAGGCTTTCACCAGCCTGCATCATTTCACTTCCCCGATTCCAGCGAAAAATGAGATTATTATTTGTAATTTTAGAATTTTGAATATATTTGTGCGTTGAAGTTTTTGTAGCAATTTAGTTAAGTTTTGGGGGTGGAGTTGCTAGTGTGGTGAGAGCTGTCTACTAGCCAAATTGGTTGACAGTAATTGAGGTCAAAGGTCAAGGTGGACAGGTGAATACAGTTAACATATAGATGAACTGACACAGCCACAAGCGATGCAAGGTTAACTTTGTGTGACAAACAACCAATCAACAGACTGTATTTTCTACTAACGTTGACCTACAATAATGTACATAAAAATCTATAAATACGTGTTGATTTTTCGTAATAAACGATCTGTTGCCTGGCCCTTGTCTTCTGTTGTTACACTAGCACCACGCCCCAATCCTCCCTCTTTATCCGGGCTTGGGACCGGCTAGAATACTAGTGACCTAGTAATCTAATCTAATCAAACCCCAGTACAATTCTTGACATGCCTTTGGTTTGTGTCCACTGGTTATTTTGTTCTAACAATCATGGATTTACAGAATCTAAAGGAGAATTTTTCGAAAATGACTGTTCTGTTAAACTATGCTTGTTTTGAATATGAATATGGATAACCTAGTAATCTAGGCGATTACATTCAATTATTAATTACATTCACCAGTATTCATTGCTTCTTTCATGTAGACGTTTCAGTCACAACATTCTGCACCATTCTTCACCGAAAAAATATCAGCCAATCTTTGAGTTTTGCTGGGAATATTCATTGTCCTTTATTCATGCATCTCATTGATGTTTAAGGGACAAACGACATCATATGTAAGGTATCAAATGAGAGTAATAAGTAACATTCAATCATGTTGTGATAGCCAAAGCAGTCCACAGTAGGTAGAGGCTGAAGTTGTTTGTCTTCCGTATATATAATAATAAGGGACTAATATAATCGATTTAGATGCTTCCATCAATCTCAATTTTAGTTCAATTATTTGGCCTTACGTTCATGTGGTTATGTTCCCAAGTACATTAGACAGACTTATCACATTTTTCCCTAGGAAATCCAATTTTCAGTAATACAATCAGAGAATGCATTCAGTTTATTCAACAAATATTCTCCCTTTACAAATATGTAGTTACCCTACAAGTTGATGGGTGGGAGGGTGAGTTCTTTCTCAAAATATGTTTGTTCTACATCGCTTATGAAGTGAAATGAACATAACTTGGAATTTATTCTGAATTAATCACACAGTAGATAATACCGTCAATCTGGAATCAGGTAACACGTGTAATTGGTTAACTGCACGCAGTTTAAGCTAAAGGAATATTTAGACGAGAATTACGCGAATAACTCCCGCGCCCATATGTTGGTGACCATATCAAAAGGGCATTTCGCATAGAAATTAGACCACAAAACTTCTGACTACATCATTCACCTCCGCATGTAACTGCTAATTAACTTAGAGGGTTTTGGCCACATTTTCCAGATGTGCCTACCTTTCTGTATCATCAAATGAAGAAACTGTAGCTGAAACTCCATAAGAATGAAATGATTCCTTTTGTATACTCATATCTAAGCTCCCTTTGGCTTATGTCAACTACCATTTACGGTCTCAAAATTCTACATAAAATGAATCTAAGATCTCATGGGCTTTGCGAAATAGAACTTAGCATTTATGCCGTCGAAATTCTACGTGAAATACAAAAATTTAAATACTTCTACTGCAGTGCTTCTCGACTAACTTGTGTTTAATGTCTAGTTTATTCGAAACAGGTATAGACAGTTTCTGATTCACATCTCAAGAAAAGAAGTCGACTTAAGGGTTGATAATATCAGCGCTCGATATCTTGCGTTTTAAAATGACACTTCGTTTCTGCAAGACACTCAACGGATTATTTGAATAGGTGAACTGCAATCTCCTGGTTAATGACTGGGTGAAATTACGCTAGATAGATTGTGTTATCCTGCAGAAATTAGACCCAGAATTATAATTCAAGGAGTGTTTGAGCTGTTCAAATTTTTAGCATGATTATTAGTTCACTTACTAGTTAAATGACGACACCAAGGATACACCTCATTTTTATTGTTTAGGTATCCTTTTATAAAAATTGCAATATGTTTCTTCAAAAAGTAGACATACATTCATCGCTTTCTATGATGTCAGTTTCCATCTGAGTGATAATATGAGACGGGCACAGACAGAGTGACACAGAACGGTCCATCCACAGTCATGTAATTATTAACAGATTTATTTTAAATACGGTGCCTCAAATGCCAATGGTTTGCAATGTTGAATCAGTCTCAGCTTCATCAAGTCATATATTGTTGCATATCGTTTTCACGTACTGAGCCATAGTCTCCTTCATTTCCAGATCTAATTTGTCGCGTTGGATTCAATGGAGACTGATATGGTAGGTTGATTATCAAGTTAACAGCGTTAGATTCATTGTAGTCATATGAGTCTTACCAGGTATACCTGGCAGGTATGTTAGTCAGCATTTGTTGTTTTGACACGTGTAGGAGGAAGGGAATAACTTTGAGTACTTGTCGGCTGGCCACACAGTCGGTGACAATCATGGTGGAATACAGAATATGAATCTTCTTAGTTCCTTCACTGTTTTCTCCGTCTATCTGTCACAATTTTTTAGATGGAATTCAGAGAATTAGGTTTAAAATAAGTAAAAGAAGAAGTCTGAATTTGCAACGAATCTGTTTGAAAATGATGTAACTGAATCGTAATTTCCCCAATGTAAATAATCCAAATGAAAAACCTGGTCCAATTGTATTCACCACTAGATGAGCTAAGCATCAATTCGATCACTGATTTGCTCCCTCATCACTATGTCTTCATCCGTCTTCCATTGATTATGCCACGGCCCGAATATAATTAGTTTTATATATGATATGACAAAAGTAGCTTTGAGAAATATTAATGGACATCAACTTTCAGGTTGTCCATGATGCCAACGAATTTCACAGTTAGGAATCACTGCATAATTTTTCATCTGCCTATATTATAATTATATTAGATATGAAGTTAAGCTTATGAGTAGAAATGTATTAATGAATTTGGTTACATGCTTGCTACCGATCATTAACAAGATACACCTCAAGCTTCAGGCAGTTCATTCGTCAAGCAAAAGGAATGTTTTGCTGAATATTTTCGTTAACCATGCTTGCTTCTTTCTGACACTTGGCATGCAATTCTGAGCATCTCACTAACACGGTGGGATAAGGTTTCAGCGTTGACCTTACTAGTCATCTGATAGGATATCAACAATCACCTAGAAAAAATACAAGTGTTCCCAAGGTCGTTTTCTCCACTAATGTAAGACTCACTCACCGAATTCCTATGCTACGTGGAAACGTTCCCAGTAGAATAATCTTCATTCAACAAGTTTGTCTGATTTTATGAATTGTGACATTCATTTCTATATAATTATCAACCCAGTCATGTATATCGCGAATATCTTCTTACTTTCCCAAATATTTGCTTGTGTTTCCAGGTGGCGGGGATGAATACTTACATCGAATTCTGTTGAGACTACAAAAAGAATTAATGTTCTTTTCCTGACTATGTTTGTGATTCATCGTCATTATATTTTTTAATGTTTTTCTTAAATACTAAATTCCGACTTTCATGTTCAATAACGGTTGTTCACTCAACTTCTGCAAACATTTTCAATTTTCATTTAAATAATAATTTTTTGTGTTTCAATTATGCCTAAGTAAAATAAACGTCATTTACAATTCTTGATGGAATTTTTCATTGGTTAGAACTAAACCAGTGACACTGAGAAGTGATATTGATTGACGACAATTGCTGTGATGAAATAAGTGAAACTGATTGGATAAATTAGAATTAACTTAACAACGTATCACTTCATCATTAGGCATGAAATAACCGTTTTCTCACTTTTCTACACGAACGAATTCACGGAGACAATTTTATTAGGTGTGAAATCACTCATTGGCCTCTTCAGTATGTATCTCATCCATCTGTTTTCTTCGGTAGCTTATCGGCCAATAGATCCTGGATTGATTCGCTTCCAGGATTGCTCGTTGCTAATGCTTTTTGGCAGCGTGGTCTTATGTGGAGGGTGAAATCAGTTGCTGATGAACTTTTATATCAATTAATAAGAATACACCTGCCGATGATGGATCAAATGTCTTTCTGCAGGAAGCAGACAAGACAGCTATGTTAAGCGCAGTTAATTCAAGAATAAGACGTCGTTACAATGCTATTAAAACAAAATCTCAGTCGACCTATTTTTAATACCATCACACAAAAAGGAATAGAAGTAATAAAATTATGAATAAATCAAAATTAAAGACAAATAATAAAGACGAAGTGAAGAGCAGAAATGTGAGTGTGAGAACAATGATATGCAGTCCAGGGAAAAGGGTGTTGGTTGATAAGATGGCTGAAATGTTCACTTAATTATCATAGTCTTTAATAGATTATTTGTGTTTGAAAGACATGAGATCTTATAATCCTGCGAATAATTCCTTGTTCTCAACTTGTTTAAACTAATTAAAGGATCTGTTTGTATAGAAAATAACAAGAGTTATGTAGTATTTAACATTAAGTATTAACTTCTATTATATTGACATTCATTGCAGTACTCTTCAAAACAGATGAGAACGAAGCGCGCTTCATATCTGAATATGCCTACCAAGTTGATTCCAAGGAACAACCTGACACTTCACTTCATAATTCAGATAGTGTAGATGTCCTGATTCACCTGACCAGACGTCGTCAGGTGGATAAACTCGCTGCAAATGATGCTAAATATATAGTGAATATATTCGAAGCAGGCCCAAACTAACTACAAACAACATTTGTAAGACGCAATCACTGCAGTCGATCAATGATGTAATCGGTTTACAGATTAACTCAGAAGTAATACTCTAACACTTATCAGTTACTATGTAACACCACAAAGGGTTCACTGATCCCTTAACAATTTACACTTTAGCCTATGATATCCTCTTATCCATTCTCATTCGTCAGCGAATCAGGAGTAACCATGCCTAAGTGAGAATGAGAAGAGGATGCAGTGAGTCAAATTTGGCGAAACTGTTTATACTGATAACCATAAGTGGTCAGCAATGAATAAGTAGTACTCCAGTTGATTTTATTGATTATGCTTTCTATCCAGAACGCACTCCCGAGATTGGAAGTCATAGTTCTCTTCTTTTCCTCGTAATTACTAGTAAGAATCAGTTCGCTTATTGTCCCACTGACAGCCTAATTCATGGAAAATTTACAGTAAAAAGTTCGAATGAATGAATGAGGCACCAAATCTTTCAAATGCAGCGTTGGGATAAATCTGACTGCCAAACTTGATCTGAATACAACCTGAATTATTTGAAGCTCCATGTAGAGCAGTTGTCAAGCTAAATCTATCGATGACGTTGTTTTGTTCAACAAAGTGACACTTTCATTCTTCGGAGCAAATTGTTCGGAAAAATCTACACCATTCGTCAGTTACCTGAAATCCTCTTGAATGTGTTGTTATGGGGTTACAGCTTTTGAATTTTAATTTCTAAATTACTGAATATGCAAATACGCTGGTAATTGTCTAACTCTTTGCAATAGCCTAGTCTGTACATATTCACTCTGTAAAATACTCGTAATAAACAAAATAACGATGCAGATTGTGAATGCCAATATCCCACCATTCTCTCTTTATTTAATGAAGGGACATCTGGAATCCCAATCACTTCTATTACTGTGTTAACAGTTTGTGTTTTCAGTCAGTCAACTAGTCATATTAGTTTGTGGAGCTGAAGCCAGTGCTGAACTTGGAGGACACAAAGATGAAGTTCCTTCACTTAACTGACTGAATTATATCGACGAAGTGTTTCGGTGGCACAGCGGTTGGAGGGTTGCCGACCACGCATGTGCTTCTGAGTCCCTTTCCCGGCAGACGCACTCCTTTACCTCCCTAAGCAAGTAATAAGACTAGTAAAGAGGAAAAGTTGAGCGTGAAGCTAGCAAACTCCATCCGTGAAAATAAAAATCACTGCTACCGAAACCTCAAGTCTCTAGCCTGACACGTAAGGGAATGAAAAAACAAAAGCAGCAAAACACGACGATGAATTGCAGCTGAAAACATGTGATTGTGAACAACCGAGTATGAATAAATGAATATTTACGTGGGCTCTCTGTTACCATTATGCTTAACAGAGCGCTCAACAAATTCTTCCGAAATGAATTTGCCTTTTTGTTGTCTTTACCAGTCGAAATATTGTTCTATGGAATTTTAATCTATTTATCAGTAATTTTGTCATTTCTGTTGCAGATGTCTTGTAGCCAACTGATATGGTTGGCTGATAATCATTTCAATGCTCACAACTTCAATGTTGACATGTAAATTCCGTGACATCTGGTAGGATGGTTGGTTAATTGATGCCCATCACATTTCAGCATTTCAACGAGAAAGTGAATAACTTACAGTGACTAATAGTCGATCGAAAACCAGATGGCAAAAATTGCAGAACAAATAAAATGAACAATTTAGTACATTCACAGACGCCCCAGTGGTGTCTCTGTCCATCTGCACAAAAAATCAGTCAAACCTGAAATTTACCAAATTTTAGAATGTCATAAAAATACGAAAGGAATCAAAATTCACTAAATTTTAACTACAGAACATTGCAAAATATATTTCTGTTTGGTTGGATCCAGGATTTCATCCAGGGCTAACATCATTTAGAGGACCACTGAAAAAACTGAGAGTACTGGATAGCTCTTTTATTCTAGTTTTGGACTCTACAACGGTACACATCCACTGGGGTCCGAACCCAGGAGGCACTGGTTACAAAGCGAGCTCGTAGACCATTGAGCCACTGGGAACCAATCCAATTGCCCATGAATTCCAAATTCTGCTGACTTTAATTTCTTAACATTTACTGTGAGAATAAAATACGTGCTGTTGGTGATTAATAACATGGGATTGAACAGCATGCTGGAAAGAGACAATCACTATTTCAACCGTCTTATGACTCCATCTTCAGCGATATGCTGAAATAGTTTTCATCTCTTTATTGATCACTCTCTTTCAGATGGCAACCAGTCAAACTGCTGGACACTTTCGCGTCTTTCACTCACAGGTTCATAGCCATGTGATCAAATAAACAGTTAAAAAATCATCCTGTCTGTTCGTTCCCTGTGCGAGAGAATGCATGTACACGTGAACCGATGGATGCAATTCAAGCCAATATAGAAGGCAGCTTTTTAAACCTTGAAGTGTTTCAGTAGTCACCTTCTCCCGTAAACAGTGACTAATGTGACAGTTGTAGAAATCCACTACAGCGTTGTGATCATCCTGTGCTTGGTTTATCTTGACACATCATCGCCTTTGAGTTTCAGTTTTAGGAAGACTGGTGTCTGCTCCACTATGAATGACTTCGAATTCGTAATCGGTGCTTCTAGAAAATTCTTATAATTATTTCTGCATGCACTAACAAAGTTACAAAAAAAGATGATTGCTTCATACTACACCGTTAATAATGGCCCTAACATTCTCGATCAACATTCAATCGGTGGGAGTACTTAGTATATTAACATTAAAATCAATCTCGTTTGTAGCAAAGTTGAAAGTGACCAATAAAATGAAGTGGGGTAGTATAACCTTCCTCAATTTACTGATTCTCCTCTGTTCAAAATAATCGAGGTGTAGTTATAGGCAGGAAAATTACATCTTCATTTATATAGAGCCCTATATGTTAACGAAGATAAAAAATAAAAGATGACAACAGTATGAGGAAAAAGGCTTTCTGCTCTATTCATTCAGTTACTTCAGTGTTTGCAGGGCAGCAGAATAGTTAGCAGTAAGTTGTACTGAGAAAATCAATGCATTTTTATAGATCTCTGTCAACGTTTCAGTCGACCACTACCTTCAGTAATCGGACTAAGTTACCTTATCAGATAACAAAAATACTACAGTTATAAATCAAAGTTACAACTTATCAAAGTCTAGTAGTTGAGATAAGTAAAAGCAAGAAAGTTAAAAAATTAAAATCAAAAACAGCAGAAAGAAAAACAAAATTTGTCCTGTTTTATTCAGAAACTGTCATTCTGTCATGATATTCAAAATCGTTTGTGTGCTCAGTCTTTTCTGCTACAGTCTGTAAGCGTTTTTCAAAATTCAATAGTAAAACAGTCACTTACTTCAACCTTTGTTTGTTAAAACATGTCACACACACACACGTATCTTTGTCATTACTATTTACAGCAGTTCACAATCGTAACCACATTTTCACTATCGTCTTGCAAATCAATATGTCGTAAAGTAAATTTCGTTGTTCTCAACAGAATGGAAAATCCCTCTTTCATTTTAGCGCACACAAATGGTTCAAATAGATACTGTTATTTAGGAAGGTTAAAAGAAAATCCAAAATTTATATTCGATATACTAATGAACAATAATCTTCAGTTGTGCAACAAGATTCCTGTGATTACTTTTGCAATATTGCACACTAAATAATTAAGGCAGTAACGTTTCTCTGTAACAGTAATAAAGTATTCACTCGTCGAAACAGAAACACAACCTATTAATCAATAAATAAATGATGAGTAGGTGATGACGAGAAGTGAATGCAAAGTGAGGATAGTGAATTCTGTCACACCACACAGTGATTTGTAATGCTCTGATTCGCACGAACTTCGCAGAAGTCTTTCCCTCTATCAAGTGAGGGGAATCTTCTAGTGACAGCGATGTCGTCACTAGTCACAAACCGATGTAGTGTTAAAATGGAATGGGGATGGAGGTTAACTGTTTGTGAAACATTTGTGCTACGATCTGTCAATAGATAAGTGGCTAAAATTTTTCATATCCAACCTCAGTCAATGCACCATTAGGTGTGCTTTCAGCAATGTCACTATATCACATAGGAATTACAAGTAAGCATGGTGTATTCGAAATGCTTCTCGTGAGACTTATTGAAGCAGTAATGATTCAAGTGGAACTTTCCATATTTCACCTCGATCTCGTCAACTGAACTGTAATCATACGTATTAGGGAGAAGGATAGACATGATGATGATGATTATGATATCAAAGTGATAATAACTGAGTTATCACCACCCTCGCTGTCTATGACGGACATTTTTTATCTTTCGCTCCCTCTCTACCAAGTTGCGTGGTGGTTGGGTGCATTTATATTTTCCTCGTACTCGTAGTAAGAGTAGTCACTTGAGGGATCAAATTTTACTGAACTGTCAACTACGAAATACTGATAATATATTTTTATTTCCTTATCATCTACTATTATATTATTATATTATTATTATTTCCTTCAATTCCTAGAGGAACATAGGGCTTCAGCCATGCGTCTCCATTGCGTTCGGTTCTCTGCTGTAGTTTTCACCTGGCTCCAAGTCTGCCCACACGCTTTCATCTCCTCTTCACATGATCTCCTCCAGGTCACCCTTGGACGACCAACTCGTCGCTTCCCCTTCGGGTTCCACTCGAGGGCTTGTCTAGTGATGTCACTTGCTGGTTTCCTCAGAGTGTGTCCAATCCATCTCCATTTCTTCCTGCCTATTTGTTTCACGATCGGTTCCTGGTTGGTTCGCTCCCAGAGATCTTTGTTGCTGATCCTCTCCGGCCATTTGATCTTGAGTATTGAGCGAAGGCATTTGTTAATGAAGGTCTGTAGCTTGTTTGAGCTGCTCTTTGTGACACGCCAAGTCTCTGATCCGTATAGTAGTACTGACTTCACATTGGAGTTGAAAATACGGATCTTATTTTTGACGCTGAATGCTGTTGACCTCCACATAGACTTGAGAGAAATGAAAACTTGTCTTGCTTTTCCGATTCTGGCTTTGATATCCTCGTCAGTTCCTCCTGTAGTTGAGACGATGCTTCCCAGGTAGGTGAAAGAAGTTGTTTCCTTCAGGTTCCTCCCATTTATGCTGATTGTTGTCGGTTGTTGCTGTTGATGTTGGCCAGGAATCTTCATTACCTCTGTTTTGTCTATGTTCACTTGAAGTCCTATCTTTGCTGCTTCTTCTGCCAATTTGTTGCTTTTCACTTGCATATCTTCCAGTTTGTGGGAAATCAGACATATATCATCGGCGAAATCCAAATCCTCCAAGGCTTTTGTGTCGGTCCATTTTATGCCTGTTCCCTCGTTGGTTGCCGTTGTCTGCCGCATTATCCAATCAACTGCAATCAGGAAGATCATTGGTGACAGTAGACAGCCTTGTCTCACTCCCTCCTCACTTCGAAGGATTCCGTGAGCCTCCCGTTGTGGATTACTTGGCATGCAGCGTTGTCATACAGCTGTTGGATGAGATGTATAATTGTCGGTGGCACCCCGTAGTAGCGAAGTAGTTTCCAAATCACCTCTCGATCGACGCTGTCGAAAGCTTTCTCAAAATCGATGAAGTTGAGATAGAGAGGTGACTGCCATTCCAAACTTTGTTCAATGATAATCCGTAGGGTGGCGATTTGGTCAATGCATGACTTGTTCCTCCTGAATCCGGCCTGTTCCGGACGAAGTTTTTCATCTAGGGCTTGTTTAATTCTCTCCAGGATGATGCGACATAGTATCTTGCTTGGAATGGACAGAAGCATAATTCCACGCCAGTTTTTACATTGCCTCAAATCTCCTTTCTTTGGCAGTTTGAATAAGTATCCGTTCTTCCAATCCTCGGCTACTTTGCCCTCTTTCCACACCTTCTCTAGTAGTGGCGTCATCAAGTCCGCTGTTGTCTCTGGGTCTATTTTCAAAGCTTCTGCTGGGATTCCATCTGGTCCTGGCGCTTTCCCAGCTTTTAGCATCTTGATGGCATTCAGGACTTCGGATTTCGTCGGAGGGTCGATGTTCATTGGTAGTTCTGTTTCCGCTGTTGGTATTGTTGGACGCGTTGTAGGTGGCGGACGATTTAGAAGTCTTTTGAAGTGTTTAGCCCAGTGCTTCCTCTGTTTTTTTTATCTTTTTTTTATCTTCTTATTGTGTGTAACAACTCTCTGTCTTCATAATCAACATCTTGACATGTTGACCTGTGTATGTTTATTTATATATCAGAGTGGAGCCAAAGATGAGGATAGAATTGAAAACTAAATATTTCTTCTCTAAATTCTTTTGCCTTCCAAATATCTTAATGGGGATTCTTTCCACAACATGTCATTCACAATGTATTCTGATATTTAACAGGGTTAAGTTATTTATTTATTACTCAATTTCTAGAAACACCATATATTTGACCAACAGTGTCTTCCTTTGCTTTATTGTCTTTCATCTTCTTCATAACAGCGTTTTATGAACTAAGTAGTCGTTTTACCTTCACTCAGAGGTACAGAATTAGCTTCCATGAGTGATCCTCACACAATTGCATTGCCTGGTCATAAGTAATAATGTCGGATGACATTTCCCACTAGGTTTTTGTTGCTTTCATAAGAAACACTCTTCCTTTCATTTGAATAAGGAGTTAATTTGATTACTCGACCAAGTAGAGTAATATTAGAATAATATATTTTTATTTTGATTTACAGCTTGATTCCACACCGTATTTTCAGTAGAAGTATGGAATTTTCAGCATGGATATCGGTAGCCCAAATTCAGGCCGACCATAGATATCGGGTGTGCGCCGGCAGGGGATCGAACCCTGGACCATGTGCATGGTCGGCGAGAGTCCTAACCACTGTGCCACCGACGTACAAAATACAATCCGCTCTCTCATTATGTAGTTTTCAGGTGTGTTTCGTCGAAGAAACCTCACATCTGATACTTAAGTTGCCACTATGGAAGCTCCTATTTTCCTAAATTTTTAATAATATACCCCTAATAATGACATTGAAATATCAAATGACTAGCAAACTACTTATGAGTTGTGTGAAATGTGCTGAGAATTCACACTCTACATACACATTTTGGAATGTGTGCATTGTTCAACGTTATTTTGATTTTATGCATTAACAAACAGATGAAAATACTTCATATGAAAAAGAGAAGACGTTCAGCGAAGAGACTCTTTTTGGCACACTCATTCAAATAGTTGTATGATCGCATTTATATACAAATATTTTAGTGTGTGAGCGCAAGATATTTGTCAAGTTCAGATAATTAATTAGTATAGGGGATACAAGAATGATCTAATATAGAAGAGAGGTTAATTGGACAGAAACTAAAGTTAGATTGAGTTATTAAGTTTGATGACGGTATATACTTGACAATTCCTACCTCCATACCCTGATTACCTGAAAGCGAGAAAGATTATATTTTGTAGTCGGAGGTGTTCATCGGTGCATCATCTTTCGTAAGTGTGCAAAATTAACGATTTTTCTGACATTTGAGAGACAAACACCAGCTGACGAAATAAAAGACATTTATGAGTATATCCCTGCACATAATTGGCTTTACGTTTCACTATGTCTAGGCAAAATGCAGCTCACATAGATTATCTTGATATCCTTTTAGATTTTGGATTGCATTAGGGTTGATATTATTAAGACATCAAACTTTTCAAAGCGTTCCATTTGACTCATCATTGCTACTGTAAATCCTATAAGACGCATTTCGTATAGATCATGCTAACCTTTGACTTCAATCAGAACTAATGTGGTTGACTATAACATGGATTGAATAGTACCGATATTGAATGCATCTCACAATTCTGTTTAGAAACATTTGAGCTACTTATCCATTGATAGTAGTATAACGGTTTCACACACACGTTTTCTGGAAGTTTCGTTTCTTATTATGCTTATTAAAATTTTGTTCAGCTGAGAGTAATGGAGACTACTCTGTCATCGGCAGATTTCAGTTAACGAATAATCTCAAAGAATTCTGTGGTTTTACTACGTGCATTTACCCTTAGTGACGGGTTAGTGTACATCAGCTCAACTGAAATTATTTTATGGTGTTACAGAAGTCATTATCTTGTTTCTGGACTAACCTTTCGTCATTACTTACTCATTATTTATTCGCTAAGGAATGGCTCGTTCTTTTTTGTTTCATCGAATGAATACGTTAGAATAAACGAGATTAACCACTGCTCACCAGCTGAATTCCATTCCTTCGTTTACAATGGAATTTTTCCAGCCGTGTCTGTCAGCGATCTTTCAACTCAGAAATAATTACTGTAATCCAATTATGGGATTAGTCATTAGTGCCCTCCTTTAGTTAATAAATTTTTTTTAAGAGTTGAAGGCAGTGCATTGTCCATTTAAAGTAGAATCTTTCAAAAGACCAAAAGATCTTCAAGGAGTAGGTTTGTGTCTATTTTCGTTGATATGAACATGGTGTGATGAGAAAAATGTTTGGAAATCGCTCCTGGGTGATCTTTATTCACAATATTTATAGTTATTTAGACGTTCCAACCAACGCTGCATTTATAATACGTATTTTCTTTAGACCGTATATCTTCAGTTTGACCTTTATTATCCGCCTCTGTCCTTGATTAATCGCCTATTCTAATTATTCTCTCCTTGTTTAGTCTCTTTTTGAATGCTACTCTTTGTGTCATCGCATCTCAATTTTATTTCGAGCGATAAGGAATAATTATATTAATAATAATAGGAGATATCTTAATTTTGTTAACACTCCACACAACGTGTATTAACTTCTAATTGATGTCGTATTCTATTGACAAATACATGGACTTCATAGATGTCAACTGGTCACAATATCTGGCAGATCCGCATATTATACAAGGTATTGTCATACAAAATGCAGGAGTTTTAACATCGCTAAAGGTCTCAATTCCGAATATATTTAGTAAATTTCAGTGCATAAATGTATGCAAGTAATGGAGAAAGATGTAATGTCCAGCTGAAACTTATATATTACATAAATTGATTTTGTAAACATGTTTGGCAAAGTTACTTACTTCGACGATAACTGTGTCTAATATTATTTATTGATGTTCCCCCTACACGACTTCTTCATTAAAATACATATACTGTATTTTGAAAGTAACACGTCATTATCTGAGTCTGTGGTATTATGTGAATAAAGGGATCTGTGAAGATGAAAGTGGGATCCTGAGAGAAACCACGATAAACAGCAAATATTAAAACCTCGACAGTGTGATACGCTTACGCGAATAAACTTGTTTGATAGGAAATAAAGTTGATATATATTCAGCATATTTCAAGATGACAATTGTAACAGCAAAACAATATGCGTTTAATTTTCTAACAATGATGTATTAATATCAACTTAGCAGACATCATGCTCTCATTCGTGCTTCTTCACTTCAGTTGTAATCTAACAAATATACTGCTCACCATTCGTCTGTCTACAATGTAGGGGATCACTTCACAGTCCGATAACAAACGCTTCAATATCAGACATGAAAACTACTATTAATAATAGTGACAGCAGTAGAATTTTTGAATAGTCGTGATGAGCAAAGCCAATTTTCATGTCTTCTCTCTGTCATCTGAATTAATATCAACTGCTCGCATTTTGGATAAAAATTCCTTGCTACAACAGATGATTTTAAAGTAACAGATCTGTGCCTGTGATCACTCTATAAAGAATGTGAAAGTTGTATTTTCCTTTTGATGTTTCAACGCATTCCTATATCACTGACGTTGTGATTGTCGCGTTTACTCAGTAGCAGTTTATTTAGCGAATTATCTTCAGTATCCGAGTGATCAAGTTGAAACTAACCACAACTGCTGTGACAAACAAAATCGACTGTTTGTTTGACAATTTAAACGAGTCTCAAAGATGCGAGTTCTAATGGAAAAGAGTCTGTGTAAGATATTAGATAATTCTCATCACATTAAAAGCACAGACAGTGATATATGGCTCTCCGACCAGCAGAGAGATATGAAAACGCAGATTTGCTTCGATGAAATATTTTATCGCAGCTTCCATACTGTTGGTATTTGCTGAATTTTCTTCAAGCAGTACTAGCGATTTTTCGACAAAATTAGTTGCAATTGTATTTAGTATCTTGCGTGACACCTCGTGTGTAATTTTCTTTGATGCTTTGGGCTCCTCTCATTCATCTATTTTCAAACTATTCTGTATTAGCTTATTTTCGGAGAAATACTGGAACCATGACTCTTGACCTGCAAGTACACTGTGAAGGTATTTCACTGTATTTAGCCCAAAAGTGTCTTTTAGATATTAATCCATGTTTTAATTTAATTCTTGTTAAATGCTATTGAGGTTTCATTGAGAGATATTTATGAAAATATGCATTTGGCGAACTGGCTCTGCTGAAATTTACAGGTAGTGGCTGACTGAAATTTTGAACACTGTGACTCCATATGAGGTCAAATCATTTCAAACAAGAAACACTTTATAAATTACTGGATGGTGTTTCGAGCACAGTAGATATATCGAAACCAAATCAGTTTATACACAGAAATATCCACCCTGAAACTCAGAAGAAACGGATGCTCCTTATTACTCATTTATGCATATCAAATAAACCAATCCCATGTGGAACTAGGTTATAAATCGGTGACTACTTTCCATCAGCACCAGGAAGTCAAACCAAATTGCCGTTTTCATATCTCCCTGCTGGTTTGTGCGCCATATGTAACTGTCTGTGCTTTCATTATGATGAGAATATTCTACGTAGATTCTTTTTCATTGAAACGCGCATCTTCGAGACTCGTCTAGCTTTATAAACAAACAGTTGACTTTTTATGTTAAAGCACTTGTGGTTAGGATCAACTTGATCACAGTGAAAATCTAAATGAGTGTAATGATACCGTCCGTAGAATGTTCAACTGTTTATACTACTTACAAGTAGGTTGCCCTTAAAGTCAGTAAACGTTTGGGTATTGAGGAATAACTGAAATGAGTTAGATGTAACTGATTAGGAATGGCAACGAATGTATAGTAATGAAATCTGATGAACAATTTTCATATTAAATCCTATTCAAATTGTTAATAAGCGTCAAATGGATGAATTATCATGCCAAGGACGGGGTTAGAATAATTAATGGCGTCGAATGTGAGTCAGTTTGTGGGTTAACAATTACGTTTAAAAGACAGAAAAAATGCTTAGTTGGTGCAATTGTAAACACGAGGAGGGTTTGAACTGTTTCTTCTGCATAGAGAGCACCGGCTTTCTGAGCGTACTTCAATAGTCAATTCTGTCAGGAGAATTCATTACATAGATGCTTTTCCAAATTTATTTGGTTCCCAATCGATGGTACAGAAGGATCTTTCAGTGCTACCTTTGTCGCCGGCTTAGATCAGGTAGTCTAATATCGAACTGTTATTGGTTTTACTACACCTTTGTTTAGTCACACAGTTAGGTGTTCCTGAGCACCACAATTACTGCTCTGAGCTGCTGTGGAATCCGCAAAGACATAAATGGCTTATTAATTCTCTCCATCCTGTACATATTCATTTCCATACCCCTTGATATTACACTTGCATTAACTAACATTTTGTTTTCTTACTTAAGCGCAGTTGTTAATCTACACACTGACACACACTACACATGTATCTTACTACCCCGAACTAATATGAGCACTTTTGACGAGTAATTTATAATCTCAGCGTCAACCAATTGATAATACTGTATCACAGTTTCTTATATAAAATAAACTTTTCTAGTATGTTACCACATAGGTATAGTTAGGAGTTCGGTCTGTTAACAGTCTATTTGCAAATAACTTGTGGAATTCGGATATAAGTGATATGATGTTGCTCTTAACAAGCTACTGACGTCAATAACCATCATTCTTTCATTATCATGGATGGATATGTAACTATAGAACCTGATGATTAGGCTATTGAAATGAATATTCCTTATTTATTATTCAATCTTTCCTAGATTATTGAAGCTCACTTGATGCTGTTTAGGAACACTAGTTTCCCAGAACAATAAGTTTCCCTGATAGCTATATCAAGTTTTCATTTGACTGCTTCCTATACACCCTCACCTTTATCGTGAACCTAGTACATTGAGCCTTCTTCGAAACTATCTGAATAGTTTTACTAACGATGTTTTCTTTAGAGTATTTAATCGTGAACTATTCAGAATATCCATTGTAAGTTAAAAATTACTTCATAGTCATCAATTCACATTTATTCGCCTTGTCGGAACGAATTCTGGTGTGGTTTGCTGAAAAAATCTTTTGAAAAAATTCGTTTTACGTCGAATTGAAACGAAATTTACAAAATCTATGTAATATCTCTTGCTTGAATACCTCCTAAACATAAATTATTCCATTGCGATATCAGTCCTTTCGGAAAGGTAACATCTGGGAATGTAGTAGTACGAACTAAATTGTGTGCTATTGTGAAGTCAAGATTAGGATGATATAATTTGAATTTTATTAATAAGATTTTCATTGTCTAGGCCTGATTATAATAATATTTGGAAATGGTGGTTCCAAATGCTTTCCCAGTGCAACACCACTTACTTGACAGAATAGGCAGCCGTCGACATGAAATTGGATATTTTTAGTAGGTAGGTGTATGTAGAGATTTCACATGAACAGTCCTACTGAAATTTGATGAATTATTTAAATCCTGCTATATAAACCTCTTTTGCATATTTAAAATTCATATCACAAAAGAAATAATTTTGAAATCAGTTTAGCTTGCAAATGTAACTCTTATTTCCGTTTTTCATCTCATAAACAATCGCAAAGACTCTTATCATTTACAGGAAATGTATTCAAGAGGCTTCATAGTATATTGCGATGTCACGAACGATATTATGCAAGGTAACTATGAATGCCTTCATAAACTAGTGGTTGATGTCGCATAAACTGCACAATATCACACAGGTTAATGATGTTCGATAGCATGAACTGGTCTATGAAATATCATTACAACTTTTAAATAGAATGTACGCAATGGAGTTTACCACGGGAATTTGGTCATATCTTTGAAGTGAAACATGTGTAGTTAAATGTTAAAACGATGTGATCAGTATGTTCTGAGTTCTTCAGTTGTCTATCAAGCAGTTCTTTTCAAAATATTCTGAAGAATTTCAGAAGGGTATCTTGAGGCTACTGGAGAGGAATTCATGTATTTGGGATTGGTTTCGTATCTTCAGCAGTGATCGATTATATGTAATTTGGGATTACTTAGGCCACCTTGGTGTCAGATGGCAGAGTTTAGCTGACTTTTTTTATTTATTTATAACTGAGGATATTGAAGAATTCAGTATTCCTGACAGCTTGAAGAGAGTGCAAGCAACTATCCTTCAACAAAACAATGTTTTTAAATAGAAATGCATGCTCATTTCTTTTGATGATTTGCCATCAATCATCGCTTGTATAATTCCATTATTTTCCATCGCTTGACTTGACTGGTAGTAGTATTTTCCATATATCCGATATGAGTAATGAGTCATTCGTATTGACTGTTCGGGAAGACTCGATGAACAAAAATTCAGTAATCCACCTCTCTCTCAACCTACCTTTATTACTTCTTAAATTTTTAACCCTCTCACAACCTTTTTCTCTAAATTTCTTATCTTCGCGGGATCAAACATTCTTTCCTTAGATATATTCTTATGTTTTGTACTGCATTCATTAACAAACAACCACACAATAGGATGAGAGAGGTTTAAAAACTTAGGAAGTAATACAAGTAGGTAGAGAGATAGGTGGATTACTCAATCCTTGTTCATCAACTCTGCACCCAACATGTGCAAAAGTAATGACTCATCACTCGTACCGGAAATATGGAAAATACTACTACCAATCAAGTCAAGCTATGGAAAATAATGGAATTGTATAAACGAACTGAGAAAGTTGGAACACACTTATCTTCTTTGAAAAATGCTTTGACAAATGTATTGTTTATTCAGAAGCACTTTTGTAAAATTGCTTCTCACATCTTGAATGAGATTTTCGTCCCATTAATTTTCGATTGTTAACTTTCAAGGGCTTATTCGAACGAAGCGTTATTTTGCTTACTCAAATACCTGACAAGATGAAATAATATTATTAATTAGCAAACCAATGTGTTCTGTGGTCATGCATCCACCAAGTGTCATGTCCTGTATTTTCAATTTCCTTATGAAATTGCATATTTAGTACTTTACTAACCACTCTAGAAGATCCTGTTTTTCCACGAATTCATTCATGTCTAGCGCCTCAATTAAATACTGAATTGCTACAAAACTACTGGTGAGTAGTATAAATATAAACTGAACATTATTCGATATCATTATGCAGTCACATCAATTCAGAATCTAGTTCAACGTTTGTTCGATTGGAAAATGTTGAAGCAAAACAATCCATACCAAGAAGATTTTAAGAAGGATTGCTGCAGATTAAAATGAAACATCACTTAATGTTTTTATTGAGAGATGTAAATTCCACAGCAAGGTCGTCGGTGGCACAGCGGTTAGGACTCTCGCCGACCATGCGCATGGTCCGGGTTTCGATCTCCTGCCGACGCACACTTGATATCTATGGTCGGCCTGCAAAATTTAGACTATCGATATCCATGCTGAAAATTCCATACTTGTACTGAAAATACGGTGTGGCATCAAGCTGTAATCAAAAAATATATATCTTCACTCATGACTTCTAGACCATTTCTAGGCTCTAGATTCAACCTTAGTTTTGTGAACAACGTGAAATCATCGATTTAGGCTAGCCTGTGAATGTTTAGTGCTGACGAAATTTTCTAATTTCCACATCAATTGCACGCCAGGGAGACATTTCAACAAGGCATATTGTGTTTTGTTTCTTGAATTTTAGATGCTGGACATGACTGACAGTTCTCCTCTCAGGTACACGGAAACTAACTAGTTGAATGTTGATCTGAGCAATGAAGTCAGGCGATGACAGACAAATACTTCATTTAAAACAAGCAACAAAGCAGGTTAATAAAGCAGGATTTAGTGAATTCATCAAATTTCAGTAGAACTCGTCAGTTGAATGCTCTACATCCACGGATTTATATATATATTTGACATTACATTGGGAGATATAAGACTGAAAAGTAAATAAACTGCATTGAATTAGTCATGCAGGAGGACAGGTGCGAATGCTTTTCAGGTCATGTTCAAATAGATATGGGAAGAAGGATTATGAGAGATCAAAATTAGGATAAAATTCATTACGCTTCGATTACATCACTTCGATAAACAATTAATCATTAGAGAATATATCAAGAATTGCAAACAGAGTAATATCAATAGTAATAGTTTGTAACAACAATTGCAATAGTAATAATAATGTTGAAGTGAGTTAAGATATTGCTACTGATGAAGGATAATTTGAAATGAATCAAGAATTATAATAATAAGAGGTGGAATAATAAGTAAAATCTACCATGGCTGGCTGGCTGGATTCAACATAGAACTTGGCACCGAAGTGCAGCAGTTCGAGTTGCCACGTTCCAAAGAGCACACAAAGGTAGACAAGAAAATGAGTGAAGAGAATCAATAGAGTTTTGACAAGTATAAGAGTGAAACAGAATGAGTAATGGTAGAAAGGAATATGAAAGATTACACAAGAGACTGAATACATCTGCGTAAGCCATTTACAACGATTTTGAGCCATGTCACCTAGTGTCGCCAGCCATTGATTCTTAGAGTCCCGAGGGCCCCAACCTGAAAGTCTGCATCTCCCTACCTGACTCAGTTTAACTGTCAGGGATTTCATCGATTGATGCCATGTTTTTGTTTGGCCACCACTTACTCTTTTCCAACCTGCACCTATATCAGCTAGTAATGCCCGTCGGGGGAGGCGATGCCTAGGTATGCACAGCACGTGAACATGTATTGAGACATATGGATATCACATAACAAATAACACTTTTCAGATTATCTATGTCTTCTGTTATTACCAGGGAATGACGCAACCACGTCCATTGTTAATCCCAAAAGCAAAATATCATTCTTGGCGTATCTTGCTATCCACTACACATTCATGTGGATCAACCATCCCTTTATTCGTTCTTCGCGTTTCTCTGAAACTTTGAGAAGCTACACAATTTCAATATTGGAGGAAAGAAATTCGAACTGATGATATGGATCGACCGAGGAATTAACTGCTGATTAACATAATGTCAGTTTGTTTAGAATTTATCATTCGCTTACACTAAGTGGTCTCCAGTGACCCAAAATTTGTGACACATTTCCTGCAAACCATACTACTTGTGGCAGGTATTTTTGAGGTGGTGTACACAAATTAAAATTAAATTGATATCGTGTTCAGTTGCAAACTGAAATAATTTTGAAGCGATTTATTTCCCATTACGAATTTAAAATTTAGAGACAGAGTAAAACTGAGAATTTAATGAACTCACCGAATTTCGGTAGAACGCTTCTGCTGAATATTCCATCGACGGGTATGTACTAGAAATATGTATTTTCGATTTCACAAGTGTGTATTTTGTTAAGTTCATTTTGTTGCGATGAGGAGCTCCTATGGAGCATTTTTCAAGCATCTTTACCTGTTCGGCTTAGAAGGTGATATTTGTTTACGGCATGTATAATGAACCTAATTATATCTAAGATATGTGGATGACATTTGCATTGTTTGTGAAATCAAATCAGCTAAATTGAGAAAATGCTTCATACGCATATATGTTTTACCTACAGATTGCGAAAAATCGATTTCTCAAATGATTATCCAGAGACGAGCATGAAAACTTAAATCTAAATATGAAATCAGGTGCCCGTGGAATATCGGAAAATCTTAGTTCCACGGCGGAAGCGTATGCTTTGTTTGAGTAATAAAAGATCATTAAGTGTTCATTGATTACCTCACAACAAATGTGTGCTACACAAGCGTAATTTTATTGTACTGTTTATTCGACCTTGAAGGCTGATATGAATCCACTAAAATATCTTCAATTACCGTCCTTTTACAGTCTGCACAAATGATGAATATATTCATTTCTCATTGAAACTTATTTATAGCATTAAAAGTAGAGCTTCACTGTGTTGCGTATACTTTTAAATTATAGCTTAATTTCTCGTCCTATTTTTGGAACAAATATGGAATATTCGGCATGTGATATCGGCAGTTCAATTTCGCAGGCCAACCGCTGATACTAGGTGTGCGTCATCAGTGAATCGAACCCCGGATCATGTACTTTGTCGGCAAGAAGCATAATGGCTATCCCACCAATGAGATCAATCCCACTGGTAATGTATATTGTGTAAATATATGTCCTTTATAAAATTCCATGTAAACAAGATCCCATTTGCATGCATTTTGCATCACTCACATGAGAGATGCGAACAATGTCAACTGCAGAAAAAGTCGGTGAAGCCAAGAATTACTTGTATATATTTCACTGAATAAAAGAATTTAAAATGAGTTTTGTTTTCTGATTTGTGATAATTAAATAAATATCTCGCTTGTTTGATTTTGAAAGTTCACAATAAACTGAGATTCATATACCCAGGTTAAATGATTCAACTTCTAAGGAGAGTTCTGACAACAGATTTAGCTAACATGTTGAAATCATAGCACATATTCTTGTTGATGCAAATTGGAGGGTTCCAGATGATTCTCTTATGAAGTAGAATAAGATCGTAGTCACAGAGTCGAATTTGCCTTGGCAATTCCATGAACACCTTTCGAAAATGAGAAAATATCTGTCCCTTAACGGCAAACTCCAGTGTTCAGGTTCTAATGCATCCAATATCCTATCATGTAGCTGAGAGTAGAACATTCACGTCTGTTTGAATTCTGAAATTCAGAAATTTCTTCTTTAGGTTTAGTTATCAAAAGTTTTGATGTTCACTACCATGTAAACACTTCTTTATGGATTGCCTAGGTAAAATGTATCACCTGACGATTAGATGAAAATGTTAAGTCTGAACGCCAGTGATGGTCTAGAATCCATAGGCTATGCGAAGATAAATATGGTTCTGCCTTGAAATATACACCGTTTCTATTGACAAAATTTAGTGATGTTTCGGTTTCATTCTGCAGCTAGTCACGAGATAGGTCATGGTTTTTACCACACTGCAACTAAGTAACATTTAACTAGACTGTCACAGGATTTTATAGAGTGAAACCATTGAATAATAAGGATATGCTAAGATTCTGAAGACGCAGTAGAATTCAATCTTGAAGGGCTGAAAAAGTGACTAAATAGAGATTTATTGTATTTAATAAAACTGAATTATCTCGTACTTTATTCTTTGCAAAGTAATCCTCCACTCCTCCGATTACATTTATTGCCTTAAGGTTGAGAGGCAACTTAAATATGTGATAATTCAGAAACATTATAAGTTTCATTGGACACATTTGAAGCAAATATATTGGTTGCACTGAGAGACAGCCAGTCAGATGATTTAAATAGTATATGCGGATGCCATCCGTCGATTGCATTCAGAGTGTATCCTCCATTATAAATACTGACTTACATTCAAAAATGCACAAATATTCTCATAGTCGCAAGTAGTTCAGTGTTAACCAATAGTGACAATCAACGATAAAGATCACATGCTTACAAAGGTTAAAATACGATTTTGTTGAGAATCACTCCCCATCCTTCTATGTCATTTGTACCCCGTGAGGGAACGGTTCAAGCTGCGAAATAATTCAACTTTTTGTGCATCAAGTCACCAGGTTGGGAGTCTCTTAATCGAGTGACTTGTTAGCTATGCAAGAAATATGTGGTACTACATTGAAAGAATCAGGTCAATTAAGATTATGAGTTGTCCATATCAGGGTGACGATTTTCTGTATGTCGTGTATTACAATACCAGGTCTCATCAAGCAATCATTCAACTAACACTGCTCAAAATACCAAGTAACAGCAGTGTGTAACAGTAAACTGAGGCGATCTCTTCTGAAGAATTAGGCATTGCAACAATAGGTTACTGAAATGTAAATATGCTTTGATTGAAAGCATTTGTTGCTGTTGGCTCATGATAATATTGTGAAGAAAGCAGAACTTGACAGATCTGATTACCTTCATAAAGTAGGTTTCTTCAAACAGAACATACTAACATGGACACTGTCTGTGATATTTTCAGTTTTTTAGAATGTCCTCAGCGGAAATTGGAAGTCAACATCAACAGCTGTATAAGTGACAAAAAGAAAAATGCCAGAATTATCCTCGAATATCTCAAATCGCCTTTAGACGACAGAATCGACTAAAAGATCAGCAGTTTCCTTTAAATCACTGCGTAACAGCTCACCTTGAAAACATCTGAAAATTGATTTAGGTGAATTTCAATCCTCAGCCACATGATTAAATAATCTTGAGTAATAAATTAAGAGAGATCCACACGCCTGAAGTCATATGAAACCTTACTTGAATTACTTACACCAGTAACATTAAACCACGCTAAGAGTATAAACGGAAATTTTGACATATAGGTAAGCATGAAACAAGAAAGAAGATACTTCATAATTGCACTTGTCAAAACTTTGGAACCAGATACTAAAATATTGCATCTGTCCACAATTAACTGACATTTACTCACGACAGTGGAGTACATGTGAAAAGTATCTTTTAATCTTAAAGATGTTACTTCCTAACAGGATGATAATTTCTTCATCGTATATGAAGCACAGTTCATGATGACAAGTAGAGCATATCATGTCATAAGATAACAAGCTGTTTAGGCAGATACTACTGATTTGTGTAATCCAATTTCTTCATGTTGTGTTTGCATTTCAAATAATAAATGCATCAGGATTATTACAGTGTAGAAAAGGCATTCATTTTCAATGCAGGGACGATTCGACGCATTGACATCACTACAACAATGCCACTGTACGGCATCCGTCTCCACGACAACTTGACATAAGTCAAATAGCGTAGAAAAGTCACATATTTCAGGAACGTGGAAACTAATATGCATAAAAAAATAAATTCACTTGAAGAGAAATGTGAATCACCGTAATATGCAGTTCGGACCTTGACTGTTTCGTATCGTCAAATGAAAATGAATCTCACTGACAGGGAAGAATGGTCACTTCCACTGAATTCACAGAAAGAGAAAAAGAGTAAAACAGTCGGCCGGTGCTTAAACAATTCAACATATGCCTATCTGTGACTATGGAGTTTTCAGAGTTGATTGGTTTGTCCAGTCACCATTACGTGCAGTGCACTCTCACTCAACCTGACGCATTCTTTTGAGCTGGTATGTGAAAGCGAGGTACGGAGGTATAGAATGAAAGAGCGCAATAATGCCACTTACTGGTGACAATTTACCCCCCGAATCAATATCAGTTCGCTTCTAAATGCTTTCTTACACAGCGTAACACAATTTTTATTTCGTGTATGCTGCTGGTAAGTTAATCAACAAACTACAGAAATCTACCTCTAAAACCAATAATAAAAGACTTCTTCGTCTTCATGCAAATTCAGATATTCAAATTGAATAAATAACTTTTTATTATTATGTTATTATGTTTACAGCTTGATTCCACACCGTATTTTCAGTACAAGTATAGAATTTTCAGCATGGATATCGGTAGCCCAATTTCAGGCCGACCATAAATATCGGGTGTGCGCCGGCAGGGGATCGAACCCGGACCATGTGCATGGTCGGCGAGAGTCCTAACCACTGTGCCACCGACGCATTTATTTATTTCATCGTCCATCGAATAGTGTTTTATATGACAACCACATTTGAACATAGAATTTACAGACATCTGTATTCCTACCAACTAATTTCATCGAAATGTTACGACGTCACAATGAAGTCAGATACAAAACCCCATGAAACACAGATTGGTATTCACTGAAACAGTTTCTGATTCTTTAAGCACGAGGCCTCGTTTTGCGTTAAGAGACAATGCATTGCTGCCACATTTGAAGTTCTTATCGAAGTTTTTCAATAAGATTAGTGTCAATTTTCCATCATCTTATTTCAGAATATCCCGTTGTCTTGTTGATTCTATTCGACCTTTCATCTTCCTACTCCTACATACATGAAATGAAAAGTGGACGCGTGGTCAAACACTAACACGTTTCAGATAATCTCTGATTTGTAACATAACCATTTAATCTCTTTCAAGTGCACAATCACCTTAAGGGTTAATCTGAAAATTAAATATCATCAGATGCGTTTCTTGCTGTCTACAACACAGTTATATGGATCAACCGCCTCTTATTCCTTATTTATCTTCCTGTATACATACCAGACTCTGCAAAATTGCGAATCTCGTGGAAAGAACTATAAATTGACGACATAAATTTTAATTAGATGTCATCTCTAAATCCTTGTTACATTGGTGCACATTTATCTCCTAAAACAAAAATACGACATGTTCAATTTGACTTGCTCACGTCCATAGTTTCTGTTTGTGCAATTCGGATATTAGTGGATCCTGTGCTTTTCTTATCATCACGAAATCTACTTCTCGTGTGATGAACAAACAATCATTCTTATAAAGAATAACATTTTTTCAAATAAAACAACTCATTTCACGTGTACTCAATGACCATAACACCTTCTTATTATTCGCATCCATCTTCTTCACAAATAAATGTTAAGGGATGTCTTCTGTCTCGTCTTATACCTTAATATTTCGCCTACCTAAAGAGACTACATGTCCAAGCATTGTATGATACCAAAAAGAAAAGTTTAAATGAACAAAACTGATCAATTAAATGCATTGGGGACATAGCACAAATATTGAACGATATTAGAAAAGTAATAAGTAAATCTAAAAAAGCGTTACTTTTTCTGTTTCCATTGATAGAAGTTTCTGTTTCTCCTTATCAAATCGATTTCAGATTGTCTATTTTCTATCGAGAAATTTTTATCTTTCACAGAATTGTTTATTTTTTTCAGTTTTAGAAAAATGAAAAAAAACAGGGGGGATTGTCAAATCTGTCTTATGTCGTCTGAAGTCATTCCACTGGAAGATAAAAACTCTATTGTAAATCAGACAGAAAGATAAATTTAGTAATCTCACATTTACTCTCTCGATATTCTTAAGATAACCATAAAATACATTTGACTGACAATGTAAAAATGAAATATTTGCTTTATTCGGAAGAATGAAACATAAAACAATAAACGAATATTTACTGCGAACGTGTGGCAAAACATACTATTCGAATAACTGTTGTGCTTCGAAGTATATGTGAATTTCTTTGCAGATAGTAGATCTATTCTTCGAATTAGTCGAGAGATCATAGGTTTTGTCATTTTCATTTCGTTCCACAATTTCCAGTTAAACTGCAGACTAACCATGCAGACTTGATTTATTCAGAGATGAAAAAAGAAACATGAGTCAACGTCTTGAAGTACCATCAGCGAGTATCAGTTCTCATCATCTCGCATCATTGGTCAACTTTTTCTGTCTAGACTCCGGCGAATGTCGGTGGTTTTCGATAACTTACGAGCTTCGGATTTGTTCTGCAGTGTTGGTTATTGGTTAGGTTATTGATTGTAATGTGATGTTCAGCACAAAGCATGGTCAATGAAAAGTGGACGGCTGTTGGATTTTCCATTTTCACATAACCAAAACACTATTTAGATAATTTCTTCTATGTTATTACAACATTCAGCATCCTTTTTTTATTTTTTAAAATTTTATTATAGCTTGACTCCACACAGTATTTTTGATGCGAGTATGGAATTTCCAGCATGTGATATCGGTAGCTGAAATTTTGCATGCCGACCATTGATATAGGGTGTGCGTCGGCAGGAGATCGAACCTCGGACCATGTGCATGGTCGGCGAGCGCTCTAACCACTGCGCCACATTATAGAAATAATTTCCTTTACTTACCTAAGAAGCATCGTTTTAACTACAGGCGTAACTGACGGGAATATCAAAGCAAAGATCGGGAAAGGAAGACAAGCTTTCGTTACTCTTAAGGCTGTGTGGAGGTCAACAGCATTGAGCATGAAAAATAAGATCCGGATTTTCACCTACGATGTGAAGTCAGTGCTTCTTACTTTACGGATCGGAGACTTAACGCGTCATAAAGAGCACCTCAAATAAACTACAGACCTTCATTAACAGCTGTCTTAACTCAATACTCAAGAGAAGATGGCTGGAAAAGATCAGCACTAGAGACTTGTTAGAGCAAACCAACCAGGAATTGATTGTGCAACAAATCTTCAGGAAGAAATGGAGGTGGATTGGCGATACTATGAGGAAGCCACGAAGTGACATCACTAGACAAGCCTTCGAGTGCAACTTGAATGGGAAGCGGCGAGTTTATCGTCTAAAGGTGAACTGGAGGCGGTAATGTGAAGAGGAGATGAAAGCGTGTGGGCAGACTTGGAGCCATGTGAAAAAGTTGGTAGAAAACCGAACGCAATTGAGACATGCATTTAAAGACCTATACTCCTCTAATAACTAAAGGAGATATTAATAATATGGTGTTGCTGTTTAATGGCGCACCCAAGTACATTGTTGATCCAAAAATTATCATTCTTGGCGTATCTTGATATCCACAAGACTTTTATTTGGATCAACCACCCACTTTTCCTTCTTCGTGATTCTCTGGACCTTTGAGTAGCTACACAATTTCAATGCTGGAAGAAAGACATTTGCGTTGATCATGTGAATCGCCCGAGATATTAACTACCTACTGTTATAGTGCCAGTTTAATTAGAAATTGTCATCCGCTTACACTTAACAGGCTCGAGAAACTTAAAATATGTGACACATTTCTCGCAAACCATACTATTCGTGGCACGTATTTGTGAGGTGGTGTACACGTATTAAATTGATATTGTCTTCATTTGCAAACTGAAATAATTTTGAAACGATTTATGTCCAACTACTAGCTAGAAATTTTAGGAGATTGGGTAAAAATTAGTATTCAATGAACTCACAGAAATTTGGTAGAAAGCTTCTGTTGAATATTCTTTAGACGGGTATGAACCATGAATATATAATTTCAATTGCTGACGCACAACCACTCAATAAGTTGGAACAGAGTAACAGTTCTAAAAGGTATAATAGATAGATGAGGAGAGAGGATGATTACTGAATCTTGGTTCGTTGATTCCACACCTAACACATGCAAATCAAGGGATGCAAAATAGAGGAATTATGTAGAAGAAGTCAGAAAGTGGTTTGAATAACTTGATATTATTTTGAATAGTAAATCGTACTCAAAATGTCATGGATAACTAATAATGTATAACACTGTGAGACTTTATCAAGATAAATTCTCCCCTGTAGATGACTTTTGGAAGCTGTTTTTAGTGTAATAAGTTAGAAAAACAATCAAGTGCTAACTACGTCATCATTGAACACAGCTTCATCTGACAGACTTATATTACCCGTTATGAGGCTCAAATTACAGTGATTAGAAACGAGTGAAAATAACATGAAGCACATTTCCATATGTAATATTTCGCATCATTACTGCTTATGAGTATCATTTCAGTCTCTTCCAGTGACTTTCAAATACCATTAAAAATACCACTTTACGGAATGCTGTTGGCCACATGTTATGCTACATACTTGTTCTCAAGAGATCGGTTGTCCTGGCAAATACTTTACCTAAATCCTCGTGTTTCTTCGTGTTGAAGCCAATGGTGGTAATTTTGTTCTCTTTTCAATTTTCAACTAAGAGTGAATTTCGAAGGACACATCTAAGGGAACAATATTGTTTTCATTTAGATCTCTAATATACATTACAAATAAATATTCCACCAGTCTCGGTGTTTTGTCAACAGGAATGTAAGACTGTAAATAAATATTGTGTAATTAATCATAATAATGATAATCATAGCAATAATTATTTTATCGATAACAAGAATGCGAAATGAGGCGGTCTGTGAAATCAAGAGTGATGAAAACTTGCAGGATTCAAAGAAGAAATGTTCCGTCAGAAGTAGCCGAAAAAGGCTAAGAAGAACAAATGGACTCATAAAGTAATGCTAGATTTGAGGGAAATAAATAAAACGAAGGTGGGATAAGATTAAGGGATGATAAGAGAAGGGTTGAAAATATAAGTAAGGAGTGGTGGAGACATCATCAGCTGGTTAGGTCTTAATAGGTCAATAGAGGGATAATAGCTACAAGAAGTTCTTTTGAATGCATAGCTTAGGCTTGATAGTTAGAGTGTTTATCGCCTCAGCTATGCACAGTAGACGAATACGTAGTCTATTGGACAGAGTCAGTGTGATGTGATGATTAACACTGGGTGCTTTCACTTCCTCTCACACGTAATCACTATCAGCTAAATGTGAACAAATGGAGCTACCAATTATTCTTTTCTGTCCTTTGCCAAACCAGGATGGAAGATGTCATCGTAGGTGCAGCTGAATTGATAAATGCGCAAAGATGCAGCAAAATTACCTAGCTTATCCGTCTTTTGCGTCCTAATCATTCGTCAGCTGGAGAATGATAAACACGAAAAATGTTATTCGTGTACTCCTGGAAAGTCATTGAAATAAAATCTCACTTGGCAAGTCACCATTAGATTGTAGCTTGATAAACAGAAGTATTTCTCCTTGCAGTCATAGTCTTTGGTTTTCTTTTCAGTGTATTCATATGATTCTCAGTGAAATGTGAGTTGAACAGAGCAACTATGTCAAAAAATCGTGAATATATTCAAACTCCTCCTGTAGGTGGTCATCCGCATATATCTTTCTTGCTCTGCTCGTAAGACATTTAACAATATTTCCTTTGTATTTAATAGGCACGTAACTAAGGAAATGTGTGTTTGCTGTACACGCTTCTTTCAAGTGACTCATCTTCTCACCTACTTAGCAAGACATCCAGAAAATGTAGTTTACTATCCAGATCCTCTTCACAAGTAAAAGTAAGCGATTGGTGGATGTTGTTGAGTTTTATCAACAATTCTCCTGTTTGAAATTTCATCAGTCAAGACAAATGTATCTTCGAAATAACAGTAATGCATATTCAACTCCTTAATGATGTCTTTCGATCTCCAGTTTTGCTAAGAAGAAGTCAGCTAATATATTTAGTCTGATGTTGAACCCCTAGCTATTCCACCTACTTGCCGGTAATATGAATTACTGAAGACAATGTACAGTGAATGTGCATTTAAGGATTAATTCTTTGAGGACACACAAGGGAATTCATAAGTTCAACTGCCTTTCGGTGATTTCTTGACAAATGTAATCTACCTTTCCGATTAGTGGCTAATTCGTCAATAATGATGATACATCCGTGGATAACATACTTTCATCATTATCTTCAGCCTCGAATAATTTAGAAATGAAGCCGAAGACATCACTGATTCTATGTTGCACAGTTTTTTGTGCATAGGTCTCGGTATCTTCGCTCACTACTTTGTACTTTGGGTAGACCGTAAATACGTGGAGTGTTAGCATCCATTAGTTTCAAAGGCTTTTACGTAGTTGATAAGAACACTCCTTCTTGATACAGTTTTTTCAGAGAATCTGAAGTTAGTTTCTCCCGTTTTGCATTGGGGTCTTTTGAACTACTAAGGGATTGCAACTTTGTTCTATCATTCAAAATACCTTCAAGAGTGAATTTTTGAAAAGAAGCGAGAAAAATATCCTGCAACAGCGTTGGATAAAATACTTCACGTTCCATAATTCTACTTGATAAAACGCAGTGATTGGCTAAATATTGTTCTATAACAGAACTACAGTTTATCTTAGTGCCTGAAGTCTATAATTTAGTCACTGTTTGAAATTCTCGACAGAAATGTATCAGTCCGATAACAACGATCGATTGAGCATGATGTGTTATTTTATTTGAGAAAAAGCAGTGATATTCTTTTGGTCGTTAAAATGAAGAAAAATTTGTTAGATGTTGTCTGTCCACTAACAGTTTAAAATATTCTCCCTTGAGTTAAAAATCTGTATGTCTTTTACTGTCAACGTATGTCAGAATCGCATTAAGAATGTGTGTCTAGTATTCAGACTTTCTATTTCTTAACAATCACTGGTTACTTTTGATACATAGGGATTGGTCACACTGAGAAGTATATTGTAGAATAAGTATAAATTCTTGTGCACAATTCGGTGCTCACATTAGTGTGCTTGGACTAAACAGTCGTGAAAATGTTACAATACCTCATCTTCTGCTTGTTCGCATCGATGCTTTACACTGGAAACGTTTTAGGTAAGTTTTGATGTTTTATCGTAGTTAACTTCTGATTGAATACATATTCCAAATTTCAAAATGTAACAATTAAGAGTGATATTAATTTGAATAAGTGAATCCAAGAGCACGAAGGAAAACTTTATCACTGATTTTCTCATGCACGTTTTTGGTTATTTTCAGAGTTAATAGAAATCAGTGATATTTTCATTGCTATCAGTAAGATGATAGATACTCTTAGCGCATTTGAAACTCAACCTGTGGATGTTTTCGTACATTCAATTCGCAAGACTTGAGTATACCACTGATTTTGCAGTCAGACATTGCTAATTTTCATTATTATTTGTTAATGATGTTTCACTCCATTTTTATAGTTTTGTGGTTAAGGCAATTTGACTACTGGATGCCATAATGCAAGCTACAATGACACATTTCGATGATAAAATCAATTGTTTAAATAACGTGAATGTTTTCTCCCGAATATTTCCTCAGGAGATGACAGTGAAGGTATGATATGTTTTCCCATGTAAATTGAGGAAACTTTATTCTACTGAATCTACATAACCTGTGAGCCACTTAAAATAAAGTAACCGAATTATTATAATTAACGCTGTTAGAAGGTTACCGAGTTAGCAGTAACAATTAGTGTCATGTCCTATCAGATCCTTGTGTTTTCATAACTTATCAGTATGAATTAATAAATATTAGCAGGGTGACTGCTTTCCGTCAGTTCCTAAACACAGATCATAGGCATTCTGGAGAGTTTAGTGTACGGTTAAATTGTAACAACTGTCAGTGAAAATCTTTCAAACTCACTATTATAAATAAAGACAGCTAACCTCAAGTGATTATTCTCCCTCTAGTCACCATTAAGAAAAATCAGTCAAATAGTTTTGAGCATTTCTAACATTATGAAAATTATAAAGAGAACCAAATTATATAATCGTTTCAAATAAACTGTAATATGGATATCATATACGAATTTTTACGGCTATTGAAAAATTCTCCACCTCCTATGTCTGTAGGAAAACGTTTATAAATCTGTCTTAATGGAGCTAATTTTGAAACATAAGCCTTAGATTCCGCTTTTTAAAGCTCTTAAAGTGATATTCATTGAAAAGATTACTTACAAATTTAAAAGCTTGTTATAATGTTGATAATTAATATGTCTTAAAATATGCGTTTTTTTGAAGGAACACAACGTATGATAATCGTAATATCCATGTCTTTTGAATTAAAAATCTTACTCTCATTTTCCGGGAGGAGATTAGCTGTCACCCAATAGGGACTTTACATGCTGCTACTGACAACATGAAAGTTACTCACTCATTGTGGTCGTAGTTTTCGTCAAGGTGACCGGAGTGGAATATTGAATGTTTAATTAACCATTTTGAGAGTTCGCTTCAATTTCACATAGTGTGCACTCATCTCTTCCGCATTCCAGGCAGCCTTTACAGCTTCGAATATTGTTGATATGCTTGTTCCCACTTTTATCAGAAGAAAACACATCTGCCGACTACCTCCCCAAAGGCTTTCAACTGTCCACATCATTCCACATCTCCTACTCAAATTGAGAATTGGTTCATTTTTTCATGATTTTGTCATGCCTATAAGTTTCTGTGACCACTGAATTGATTTTCTGTTGAAAGACCTCCTTTTTTCAAGTTTCAGACGAGCTTCGTAGGCAGTCAACTGCTAATAACTTAAGTAGTACTCTGTGGTGTATCCAAGAAATATTAAATCCGTCACCGTGATAGGAATTTCTTATGATGTTGGTATTTTGACTATAGGAACATATTTCGGCCAAATATAAATTACTGATGCGTTATTTAAAAATCGTACTTAAGACCCTTTTATGAACTCAGATGTCTGACATTTTCATAAAATGAAGTGCTGTAAAATTCATACAATTGTCTTTTATTATTGGTCTTATGAGGTATACTTAGGTGAACGTGTTAATTTCAGTAAAGTTACATAAAGATGGGGAGTTAATGATGGATACTATCTGTGTGTATGCATCATATCAACAAAAATGTTATAGCATGAATTTAGGCTATTCTCTGTGGTGCTGGTAAATGAGTAAGTATTGAAACAAATATTTTTGGAATGAATTTTGATATACACAACTACAATTTCAAAAACCTTTCTTCAGTGTGCCAAAGTAAGCGCAGCAAATAGTGCTGATTTTGATTTCAAGTGTCTATCTTGTCGTGAATCGATGTTATGTATGATTCATATAGTGATTAAAACTCGCTGCTGTCAAACAGAGTTGTTGAACTTCAGAGAAGGACACGTTTATTGAATGACCTTATGTCTCAAACTTTAATAGGGCATCTTTAACTGTCAATTCAAGCAGCTTTCTGTTTGTGCACAAGTATTTCCCGACAGTCAGTGTTTTATACTCAGAGTTGACAGTGCAAAATAAGGAGAAATACACAACGCGCGTGCTACTGACGGCCATCAAAGAACGAAAGACATTAAGCGAATGCGAAATGAATTCAAAAATATCAGTTGGAGAACATGTGTTACAATAAAGACTGGTTCGCTCCTTGTGACGTATAAATGGCAATGTAATGCATCTGAGATAATTTTGTATTTTTTGATTTGCAGAAGCGTTAGGTGAGTGGAAATAGGAATAATGTGATGGAAAATGTTTATCGCATTCTCATTTGAATTTTGCATTAGTAAATTGCTGATGTATGAATAACAGCACTGAGGTTAGAGAACGCATTTATCGATCAGAAATATTCCGATTTGGAGGATAGTGCTTCTTTCACTATCGCGCACAATCTAGATAATGTGATATCATACAATTTGATCAATGTATACTATTACTCTCCTTCACGTAACACTTTGCAGTTTCTAGCTGACTGGCACACTCGTCCTTATATCAAAATAAGAGTTTGACTAATATCTGTAGATGACTGCAGAGGTAAAGGTATGATTAGAACAGACAAAAGTGATTGCAGTGACAGAGAAAGTTCGTAACACAGAGGGATTGTTTTTTGACTTAGTTCGATTCTCTGCAGTCACATTACACCCATTTGATGGATATACGTGCAATAGAAGCAAACTAGAGACTTGTGGCGAACGTTTTATTGAGCGAGAACACAGCAAATTTATACGTTTCAGCCACCATCCTTTGAAGCCAGATCCTCCTTCAAAGAACAGTTGTTTCTCTCAGTCAAATAATTTGTTTGTGGATGATATAGTGTTCATCAAATACTCTTAATACTATGATGTTGCAAACGCAGGATGTTCAAAATAGAGACCTCATTTTGTCAGTATCTTTTTTTGGTACACCATGGTCTGCAAAGATGAACAGAGATAATGCATCGGTCACAGTCCTCCTGCATTCATCCGCGATCGCGATGAAGTCCACCTATCGTTGAGCCTGTTTTATCATCCTCAAGAGGTACTGAGTGGTACCGCATGTCTGCAGGAACGGAACCATCACATCTACGGACCGCGAGTCACCTACCACCGTGACTGTATTCGACTGCAGAGGCAGTTTTATGCGCCGATCTCCTTTCATCAACTGGCACTGTGGACGTCTAAGTACGTATTTTGCCACACCTTCTCTGATACCTGGACAGAAAATGCCGTTTCTCAAGAGGATAGTTGTCCTGCCTACTCCTGTATATGCCAGCTGGTGAAATTCTCGTATCATCTCATGGCGCAGATAACGAAGAATCGCCAACCAGCTTTCATCTTTTCCTCGTCAAGTCAGAGTTTCTTAGGCGTTTACTCTTAATCGATCCTTCTGTCTGGGAAGCGTGGTCAGCTTCTTACTCGTCGTAGGCTGATTCGCTACTATTCTGTTAATGACCAACTGGGTCTAATTTCTGACTGCAAGCAAGTTTTAATGCGTCCTATTTCAGTGCGTGCATTACGTAAACAATTTCCAGTATCTCAGCTTCGTCTTCCAGTCCAGAAGAAGCGTCTGACAAGATAGTTTCTTTACCAGGGACGTATGAGATTGTGAAGTCATACTCCTGCTGGAGCAACATCTGCTGTGACAACTTCCAGATTAGGTCTCTAGCCGTCCTCCAAGACTGTAGCAATTTGTGGTTAGTTTGGATGTAGAACCGTAAGGCGGTCTCCATTTGTCTACAGCCTATACTATTGCTAAACATTCTTTTTATACCGTTGTATACGTCTGTTCTGTGTTTCAAAACACAACTGACATATTTGACTGCTACTTCACCTTGTTTAAGTACTGAGTTCTTGCCATAGTTACTCGCATCTGTGCACACTGTGAACTGTTTCTGCCTATCGTCAGTTATAGCCTCATTTTCTCGTGGTCTAAAGTCTGTTTTGTGCAGTTGAATACCTTCTGAGAGTCTACCGACCAAACAAACTTTTATTCACGCAATAGCCTGTACAGTTGAACTGCTATCTCTTTGTGGTTATTCACAAATCGACTATAAAACTCTGCTATTCCAAGAACTTTCACGGTTTCCTCTTCGAATCCGTTGGCGCAATAGTTTTTGTCGTCAATATTGTCCGACACAGTGGCTTTTTTCACAGTTTCCGTTTGCCTATCTTAGACTTTGTTTTGTTGATGAGAACTTCAAGCACTTTGATTCTTTTGAGTACGGCTTGAAGGTTTTCACATGGTTGCCGTCTTTTTGACTGTATGCGATGAGACGAACACCGTACACTTACACATCCTTCAAGCTTTTAATCAAAAAGGTCGTCAATCGGCCTCTATGTAAATGGTGTGTCTGATAGTTCAAATGACATAAGTTTAAACTGATACCGTTTATGATCAACCATGAACGCCATTTTATCCCTTTCGCATTGTTTTATCAGAATCTGCGGGTTCCTTGACCGGAGGTGGAGAACTACAGATCAACTTGCGCTTTGTATATGATCCAAGGTCTCTACAACACTCCATTTTAGATAACATTTCATTATGATAAATCACACAGTTTTATACAGTAACATAAAATGATGACGTTTCGAGCACAAACTATTGCTCATAATCATATCAGGTCACTCACACAATGTTTTACCTCATCTATCTATAATGGAATAATACTCCACAAGGGTGCCAAAGTTTTACACTTATGTCTGTGTATAAGATGGCATGGCACACGGTATCAGCTCTGTCGTAGTGTTAAGCTGTCGGAAATCCCCACAGAATCTGTTCTCACCTCTTGATTACTTCACTAAAAAAGCTGAAGTGTTAAATCAGCTACCAGCTTCTTTAATAATACCACCCTGTACCATCTCCTGTATTTGTCGCTCAAATGAACTTTCTCAGTGACATTGTACTCTTCGCGGTATGAATAGTTACATTTTCTGACCAGTCATTAGGACTTATAGCCTCACCGAATCGTTAGTGCCCCCTTCCTCAGTGAAAAAATGATCGTATTTGCTTACTTACTATGTATTGTTTCAAATTATCGACGCCTTAATCCCCGCTATACCGCTTGCTTTCTACATGCTGATAGGTTCACACTTGGTGATGACCGCTCTCATTAGTATTAATTATCTCGCTAACCTTTCTCAAAAAATCAGCCGCGTGTATTTTTCGCCATTACTCAGGAACAACAATCAGCGAGGAAGTCACTTTGCGGTCGTAAATTAGAACACTACAGTCTCACGTGCCCGTGTTTTTATCATATCGACCTACCGTTTAAACTGTCATTGAACACTGCCTGACGCTCCGACATTGATTCTTAACTATTAGTGAAACTCCCGGTATTTATCTAACATACTACTTCTTGTCCATACATTTCCGTCCTCTCAACGGCCACAGCTACTTCTTGTCTTACAGGAAAGATAGAACACACCTCTGCACTTTTTCTTCTCCGTATTTCTTGGCGGTTCCTTCTCCAATGTATTAGATTGTCACATTCAAAGCATTGGTGATTCTCCCGCTACTTTTTGCTGCAAATCTTGAATTTTCCGTTCCCATTCGTTTGATTTTGGACACCTCTTTTGTGGCTAACATCGTGCTTAACATTTCTATGGTCACATTTGATAGATCACCGATGTCCATTGATTGTGCAGTGTTAACCAGTTGAAGTTGTTAAGAAATGTGGTCGAGAACACTCACGATGAACTGAGAAGTCAATAACTGCGTATTTCAGGATTCATCCAGTTTCAGGAGTGCGCAACGAAGTAGATTCGTCTCATCTTTGCGGCATGGAAATTATGTATTCCTAGCTTACTGTCTTTCGGCCTGTCAAACTCTATCGCCAATCGTTCAACAAATGCTTTCCAGGTCTTTGTATTAGCTGACTGCTCCATACTGTCGCACACCGTCTTTTCATTACCTCTCAGCACTGTCTCGAGCACAAACGCCTTCTGCACTGGACCCTTGACGCCCACCATTTCAGTGACAGCATCGAAGTCCTACAACAAGCACTTCATGTCCACTTCGCCGAAAACAGCAGGTCATAGGATCTTCATTGTCTGTAGAGGGTGATACCAAATGTAATGGTAGGACAGAAGGGACTGAGTTATCGACTCTTTTACCGAGGAAAAGCACACCCCATTTATACATTTTAGTCACATTCATTGTCAGAGAACAATAGGCTGTTCTGACTGGTCGTGGATTTTCTGAAGGCTGAAACTCTTGTGGTCGGTTTCTCATTTTGTGAAGGTTTAACGCTGAGAATATTTCTTGCACACAGAGTTAGGTCGATCCCAACTCGAGAAATAATCGCTTCGACGTCTGGAGGCTTTGACTCGAAATGTAGCTCTCAGTTTTGGCTACTTTCCATCAGTCTGCGTCTATGTACTGCTGATAAATGTTGTCAGTAGCACATGCCACATAAAGACCGTACTCAAATGTGAAAAAATAAGTCATCTGGTGACTGAAGACTCAGTGCTACCGGGACAATATCGATGAAGCTACGGTTATATGTGTAAATCTTATACAAACATCTCTATTTATTGAAGACAGAAGCAAATAGAGGAATGTTAATTTCTTGGCTATTTCCAGTTCGCTATTGTGAATTCAACTTGCAGCATGATAAAATTTGTTGCTTTTGACGATGTGTCGATGGAGTCTATAACTACTTTCATTCTGCAACATTCCTGTCTCATACTAGATTGACTCAATAGTCAAGAACTACTTATTGTTAGTCCAGATAGAAATTCATTTTCTGTTGCTTTTTACCCAGGATTTCTGAATAGAATTTATGAGTATCTGTGTCTTTCCGTTTGAAGCTTTTGAGTCTTTATTGTATGAATTTCAGACACTATAAGTAAGGAAGATAGTGGAGTAATAACTATGTAACACTTTATTTCTAGTTATACTCATACTCACAGTGTGTGTGAAAACATATGTCGAATGAATTTGTACACCACGTAAAATGGGAAAATGAGTCATTTGGGTAAACTATGCTTCGACGGAGTAATCAAAATTAGAATTTTTCCCCAATTAGTGGCAATGTTGCAATGAATTCTATTACAGGTAATCAAATTGTGCGGAAATTGTCAGATTATATTCCCTTATTATAAAAAGAAAAACATTGCATAAATAGATCTCTTTATGTATTTTGAATGCTACCAAATTAGTCAGTGTCCATCCACATGACTCAGCTTCATTCTGTTGTCCAAGTCTGACTGTATTTCAGTTTATAATACCATAAGACATCGAAACGAAAGATTATACAGAAAAGCTGCAAAGATTTTGCGAAAAGCTTAATGCAGTTTAGGTGACTTCCGGGTATAACTTATGAAAGTCAGCACTATAATCCAAATAATATGGAAGTAGAATGAAATCTATTAGAATACTTTGTTCGCTTTCAAAACAGTCACGAACGTCTTTGCTGTAGAATATGCTTGCCACTTAAAGCTGTGGTATTGATCGAAAATAATATTATTCCATTTGGAGAATGAGTTAAAAACTTGTTAATCTGTACAACTGTTCGTCTCTGCTGTTCCAGTGAAGCAACGTGAGTCATATTTTGCTTCAGTTCTCGTCTCTATTCCAGAAATTCAAAGGTTCTCATAGGTGTACACAAGGTGATGACGCTAACACTTTCCAGCAACTTGCTTTATGTGACGATGATTTCAAACAATTTTGGTGGGCAGTTGTCAACTCAAAACTGCTATGCAAGAACTTTCAATTCAGTCAACTTGAATTATTTTACTATGGTATACACTAATTGTTTTTACACTCAATCATTCAGATATGCAGTAGATTTTGCTAGGTCAAGATATGACATTTAATCGCTCCCATCTTCCAGTGATTATTGGAAACATTTATCCCCTACCAGTCAATTTTTCAACTTATGTGTACTACAGAAACGGCCATTATGGTTATTGGATAGTATAACTAAAGATAATAATTGTTCTCGGTAATTTCTCAATGAACTTTAAAACGTAGATAACAGTTTTAAATCATACACTTCTTCCATCAATGCAGTGAATATAAGTATAATATCAGTACATAAATTAGTGGATAACAACTAAGGCAACTATAATAATAGTAATAACAAGGATACCTAGTCTAGGTTATCAATGCTTTGAGTCGAATTTACGTGCAATGTGCTTAATTAAAGAAGCAGGGAAGAAATATAGTAAATTCTTCACAGAGATTGTAAATTGTCTGATTTCATGAGTATTTGTGAAACCAAGTTTAAAACATGCAACTGTAGGACTGTGAGTTGTTCACAAATGAGAAAGGGATAACTGTGCAACCCAAGGCGATTCGGTGTCAACTGCAAGCATTTACTGTTTATGGGGCTCAGAGGTAATACGAAAATGATTGACTGAAAAAATATTTCTCACACAGATAATGTAAATGGAAACTGGATGATTCATGAAATCATTCTCTAAAAGTTAAATCACATTTAAAATTATTAGTTGTTACTGTCACCGGTAATGAAACTTCACAACTCAAATTGTTTTTTGAAATTAAGGTAGTGAAAAACTTTACATAAAGTCGGTTCCTGATGTTCTGAATGATTCAAAATCAGTCTGTTGAATATAATCACCTTTAATGAGCCACACTTTGGCATTCAAACTAAACTTTTGTGAATTTGATAGCAATATAAAACAACAAAGTCAGGTGTAACTTATTGTATGAAAAGCTTAAAACTGATCTAGAGATTCCATATTTCCGATAAGTTCCTTCTCCTAAGTGTTTTGTCCTAATATTACTCCGTTTAGCAGTTGGTTTCTGAATCTATTTTGAGAAGTTCATTCAACTGATCAACTGATCGTTTACAGTGAAGGAGAGTGAGTCATGTATTTCTTCATCAATACTTTTCATTACAGTTATGCAAAGACTTCCATTATCAAAGAGCAGATATTTGAGTAAACCATTTTTCCACCAGAGTTCATTTTTCTGAAGAGATTTCTACATAGTTTTCTATTTTATTTTTACCGCCTTGAAATCAGTTTTAAACCAATAAGCTTAAATTATTGTTACCTCAGTGCACAGCGCATAAATTAATTCTCCAGCGGATACAAAAAAACGTTTTAACAAAATGCATATCATTCAAGCTTCTCATAAGTTTTTTTCATTTGTTATTTTAATTACTGTTATGAATTTTTCAAAATTGGTCATTTCGTCTTATATGCAATTAAAGGTTCACGTTATGATAGAAAACAAGAATAAAGGAAATTGGTGCATTTGGTAATTTTCCAGCAGGCTATACAATTACAAATAATAAATGTGGGAATGATGAGTGATTCACAAATATGACCCTAAAATACATATTCGTATATTCATACACATACATATATCTGTATACATAAACAGGGAGAAGTGACCGCAAAATCTTTTCATAAACGCATAAACTCGGTTGAATTCATTCTACAATGATATTCCATCTTCGTTTATGATAAATGGTAACCAGCAATGCTATCTTAGATGCTCCATTTGTTTATCTGACATAAATCAGCTGAAGATATCCACAAACACTATGGGCTTTGGTGTTTCTGATGAAATATGAAATCTACAAAGTTTCCTTCTAACGCACAAGCATCATTCGCTGGCTGAACTAGATAAAACAAAACAGCGATTGTGTATTCCATGTCAGACAAACTTCGTTCAGCATAATTTTGAATTCAAATGAGAAAATTATAAATAAAATATGTGAATTGAGAAATGATGTTTGGATAAATTATATTTTAGTGTCGATATACTGATAACTCACCCTGAATATAAAGCCATGGATGCGCTTACAACAACATCAGAAAACCATTCTTCTGCTTGTGATATGGTCAATTACACAAGTTTAATATTTCAAGAGACGGGAAGTTTGGCTTATGAATTTAAAGTGGCCCACAAAATACCATGGGCTTAAAAAGTTCTAAATTTGAGTAAGACATTGTATTGTAGGAAACAAGATGTTTCATAATATGTGTCATATCCGCCTTCAGGTAAAATGTTTTATATGCGATTATCCTGCTGAATGTTATATATCCTATCATTGCAGTTGTCTGTGTCTTATGATTTGACAACAGTCACCTTGTGTGTTCTCGTTATGATAATGCTTCGGCCGGGACGGCTACTCATTAAGGCTTTATCTGGATCGTGATGACGATAATTATATCAGTTACACATCCTAATTATTATTCATAACATATTCAGGACGCGATCTAAAAATATCCACCACTGAACCATAGACATCAGAGTAGAAATTTAATGATTTCCGGGGTATCAGTTAGAGAAGATACACTCTTACAAAAATAGGTGAAATCAAGTAAAACACAAACCATAATACAATATATGTGTAAAACTTGGGCACTGTGGTAGCAAGTAATTCCATATTGATATGATTATGAAAAATAAATTTTGTTCGAAACGTCATCCAGTAAATAATACTGTTTCATTGTGTGATATATCTATTATAAAAAATCTATTATAAATCATAATACACTTTAGTCAAATTGAATCTGTATTTTCTTAATTGCAGTTAAAAAAGGTATGTTTAGCTAAGAGCAAAAATAAGTGTCTTATATATAATTGCATGGGGGATTTCATGCAATCAAATAAATTCTCTACAAAAAACCAATGCTTGAAAATTAAATATAAATGTTTTTTGTCATTAACAGCAATGGAGACACAAGTTCTTGAAAATGCATTTTTTAAAGGAACCAATCATATTTTAATGTGAAATTTTCCAATGGTCCCTTTCTACTTTATACAAGTATCGTGGTTAGGCATTTTGCACACTTATGACGACATTCAACTGCTACCTCCTTTCACTAGTATTCCACTAGTCCCCTCACATTAAGTAATACATTTTCTCGTACAGATTAATTAATTACTGACTGGTCTTTTGAATTCTTCATTACTTATGTATACTATTGTCCAGCTCTTGAGAATGAAACGTCGAAAAGAAAGTTCTTCTCTCAGTTGAAGTCTCCTTTTTCTTATGACTCCATATGGAATTATTATGTTTATAAGTATCTTCCAACTACCATTTACGAAAGATGTCATTGTTTAGCAGAAGTCACCGCTTTACAAATAATTCAGTTGTTAATTCAATGTAAACCTTCTGAAATATATCCCCCGTATAGAATTTTAACCTTTAACAATACCTAATATCTAGGTGATGCAGGGCTGAATCTTGTTCTGCTTCTCGTCTACGTACTTCTTTCTAAACAAAAATGATTTGATTTACTCCGAATTACTACTTGTGATACAGTGTGGAATTCACAGCCTAATATTTCACAATATTGTTCCTGATTTACTCGACAAACAGCGAAAACAATAGAAAAGAAAAAAATAATATTACAGGGTATAAATTACCATCATACATAATAGCAGCTTGATGATATTTGTGATAACAGTAAAGTTAAAAATATGCTAAGGTGTAAAATGTCAAAGCTGAAAAATAAGTTAATTGAAATAGTGTCGGCGTAATAAGCGAACAGAAGACAAAGGAATCAGTTATCTTTCAAATAATATAGTAAGTCACAGGTCTCATACTTAACACTATGTCTATCAGATAGAAAGCAGACCGGATAGGGTGTCGCTGAGTTTTGGTGCTTAGGCGTGCGAGCATGTTATCTTTAAAAGATAAATTGTTGTCGTATCTGGAAAAAGATGCTGTTGGTGAGCTGAGATTAAAAAGTGTTGATGATCAGACAATGTGGATTTAGAACTTCGCCCACATTAGTTCGGATGTCTGTCTATCGACTAGAGTAGCCTCGAGCTGACGAAACGATACACCACTTCCTCTACTGACGACAGTCTTTTTTACCCTTTACAATATGATATAGTCTATTTTTGGTTGCACACTAGTCAGTAACTAGTGTAATGCGTCTAGTCCTATCTTCGGTGCAGACTGAATTCTATCAGTCATGTTTGCAATGTGGCCACCATGCTAGGTGGCTCGCCATTACGGTGCACTGTGAATTGTTGGTATTAGATGGTTGGAGGCGCATTACACTAGTTACTGACTAGTGTGCAACCAAAAATATCCAATACAGTCCTACATGAGGTCAGTCGCGAGCCTGAATAGCTCAGTGGTAAAGTCTCTGACTGCAGCACTGGGTGACGAGGGTTTGAATCTCAGAAGGGACATCAGTTCCTTCAAGGTTGCAGATACGCCTTGCTGATGAGTGCCAACTAGCACAAAACCTAGGTCCAAGGCTTCCTGCCGATTGCCTCCAACCATCTAATATAGTCTATTATTTGAGTAGTCCATGGAAGACTAAGGTGGGGAAATAAGGAAGAACAGTAGGTAATATGCAAAAGTTCATAGAGTGTGAAAGTAGAGATTGAATGATTCTGTATTGTCTTAGCTTCCTAATTTACTAGATTAAATAGAAGATTATCTTAGAAATCATAGCATATGTGATAATAAAGAAAGGTATGATGGTAGAACTATTCCAAGCTATTTGATGCCCCTTATGCTGAAATCACCTTGTGAATGAACCTGTTTTCGAAGATCACGTTTGTGCCTGAGGGTGAAGTTCACTGTGTGGCATTTAGGGGGATTTAACACAAGATCATTCAGCTAATATATGTGTAAAACTTGACTACTGTGGTAGTAGGTATTTCCATATTAGTTTGCTTATTAGATGTATCACACAGTAAAACAGTATTTTTTACTGGATGACAGAGTTTCGAACAAAATTTATTGTTCATAATCATATGAATTATAGTCATTCTGTCAAGTGGGGTGTCTTTCATATCATCGCAAGGATAGGTGAAAGTTTATCAATATGAAGAGATACCTTCATTTGTACTATTCCAAAGCATTTATCAAAAAGTGTCATAATTCAGGTTTTGTTCCCCTATAAATCCTTCAATCCATTTCATTGCAACTTGCACAATAAATACAAGAGCTGGATTTATAATTTTTCTATCGAAGACTTCAATTTTAAAACTATTCGTATGAAATAGAAATTACTATGTGAAACCCTAACTAGATCTTCTACCTAGATAATTAGTGTGTGGAATCGGACTCCTGTAATTAGCTCATTAATATTTAGTGTTGGATACAGAACTTGAGTTCAAGTGTCAAGATTTCCATCCCTCTAAGAAGGATCCAAAGTACTATCACAGAGTAATGCTTCTCTGAGCTATTGTCTCACGACTATATGTGGTTGCATAACAGCTGGACACCTGTAGTAACGTGCTCATAACATTCACCATCACACAGTTCATAATAATCATTAAACATTGGCATATTTCAAGAGACTTTATTGATGCTAACGAAATGTTGTTAAATGATCACATACAATTATCTAATGACTTCAAATGCCTTTACTAAGCTATCAGTCACATCAATACTCACTCAAATAAGGTTTCCAACGTAGTAGTGTAGTTATCCTTCAATCTATGCTCAGCTTATCTCATAAATCATAATATGCTATTCTTTATTTATTTCCGTTATTTTGTTACTTGTAGACGAAGAAAGTATGTTCGGCCTTGTGTTCGAAAAGGAGAAATCAGTTGAATTATTGTTCTTTAGAAGTTTGTATAATTATAAGTAAAGTTTTAGGTGATAAAATCCTGATGCCAATCCATTTCTGACTGAAAATCGAGGGTATTTTAATGTGGGGGTAGTCAATATTTCTGCATCATGTTCCATTCTTATATTTTAGCAGAAGGTTATATTTTGGAAAACATTCAATTGTCCGCTCCACGAGATTAGACTGGAACTGGACCTCCTGGGTAACTAATCGCACTGTCGAATATAACTTTTGTAATAGGCTCATTCATTTTTGGCATTGGGACAAAGGATTATTGTGCTAGTGATCAGATTTGAATTTCATTTGTGATCAGTGATACATAAGAATATTTTTAATTATAACAGAGTAGAAAGTTTCATTGGTTCTAGTTTCGAAGATTGTATTGACTTCATCATGATACCAGGACATATAATATCTCATCTAAGCCACCAATCGCATAAAATATTGCTTTAAATAGAGCTTAAATCGTGGTTTGTTGATACGAAACAGCGAAATAGGCTTTGAAGGTAGTAGGCAAGAAGAGTGAATGAATATTTTTCTGCACATTTGTGGGTTCATTACTTTCTTTTTTAAGAACAAACTTCAGTCTACGGCTAAAGTAGTTGCAGTGAGGACACTCTGAAGTGGGTTTTCGAACGAAATAAAATATAACTATGGGTTGTAATACATAGTTAAGAATAAATTGCCTCAATAATAATAAAAGTCTAGCCCACCTGCAGATAGTTTCCCCAATGTGATTTACGTTTTAACGGGTGTGAAACAAACAAAGCTGGGAGGCAATTTCGTGCCCCTTTTTTCGGGTTGGTGACACAACAACGTCTATTCATAATGGAAAAGTGACACCTCAAATCTTTCCCACAGTATTCTCAAATTGTATGGTCTATTTGAAATATGGCTTACCCCAGCGAATAATGAAATACCTCACTCCTTTAGTATTGTTTATTATTCTTCTTATCAACCTCTTCACTAAGTTCTTGGTAAGAAAGTCTCTCAAAACTTTGTGTATCCTTTTTTCATATCGCCAGTCCTCTGTACTTCTCACTTTGTCATTCAAAGTGACCGTTGTGCAGATGTATCTGGCTGGAGTTACTGAAGAACAAATGTGGTTCCGTTTGTTTCTAGAGGTGCAAATTACCAAATACATTTCCTGTTACAGTGACTAAGGCATATCATTGGACTGTTTGACTGCTTGGAATTGGTGAATTACATGTCTATCATTTGACAGAACTGCAGGTTCGGTCAATGAATTTCAAGCTGTCATTAAATTACATGTGTGTTTGTTCCTGCCAGATGCAAAATTTGATATTTGAAGGAGGGATAATTTGTTAGGAAACAAGAGGTTTGGCCTAAAATATACTTCTTTGCATTCTATATACGTCATATTTGCTTTTAGACACTATGCAAAGTACTAGATTATCATTCTGAATGCCATTTATCTTATCACTCTAGTTGCCTCTATCTTATAATAAGACTACCGTGTGCTTATGTTGTCTCGTTGAGAGAATGCTATAGGTGCAACGAATGTTTTTCGAAGATAACGATAATTATCTCATTACTACATCTTCGTCAATATTCCTAAGATATTCAGGAGGCCATTTAAAAATATTCACTAGTAAAAAGTAGACGTCACAGCGTAAATCTAGTGAATTTCAGAACTCCAGTTTTAGAAAATGACCTCTAAAATAGAGGGGTGAAATCATATGATTATGGGATCATTAGATAACTGTTTGAAATGTTTGTGGGTTTTTTTTATTTAGAAGATCGCAAACGTGAGTGCAGCATTCAATAAATTTAAAAAAAAAACAGTTTATCCACACTTCCAGTGATTTGTTGTCGTTTATGACCTTCTAAAATTATCAAAAACAACTTTGGCGTCATCAAATCCTGATACCAATACACCTCCTAAACCTAATCAACGGTATTATATTGTGGAAGTTACTGAATCTTTCGCTGTTGCACTCATTCAATATTTTGAAAAAGATAATGTGGTCAATGATTATTTTCAATGTATAATGTGATCCCTTTGTTTTCAGTCTTTCTGACACATTCTTTTACATGACCAAATCCACCTTCATATAACTGGTATTGCTACATATGACTGGCTGTACAACCTTCTTTTACAGGTTTGGTTAGCAAATGTTTAAAATAACGTATTCCATTTTAACATCAAATTATGTGTGTTCCCATATGATTAAGTGAACTGTTATATGCACGTAAATGTGGCCGTATTCCGCATGTGGCTGGCCGTGGAGGTTTCTACAAGTGAATATCACTCGTTAGCTGGCAGAAAATTATATTTTACTGGAAGACTTTGAAAGCTGCTTTTTTCCGTCGGAATTCTGTGGAGATATTTTAGTGATTAAACGAGATACTGCCGGCAGTCTGGAAACAAAACAAACAGCATTAGATACTGGAGCAAGATTATTCAATAAATGAAATTAGACTAAACTCTTCAGCTAAACGCTCTACATGTGGTGATTTATGTATTGTATAGGAAATTTATTGACAGATACATGACCGATACCTGAATAAAACACAATGACTCAGCAGAGCGAAAAGCAAAGTGATAATTTAATATAGGTTATGTGCAGATATGTAAGGAGGAAGAGTTATGCGAGATAAAAGTTAAGACTATAATGGAGTGGAATTCAGTTACGTCAGTTATATGAACAGTTAATTCTCACAGAAACAACTTGTAAATGTTCGAGACAACAACAATAATACCTAATAATAATCAGACGTGTTGAGACAATGGTATTGACGAAAGATTGTTTCAAATGACTCAAGAACAATAAAAGGAGATTTAATAAAACAATCATAATAGTAGTCAATAAGCAGAAGGCATTGCCAAGGTAGACTCAAATTGACCACTATTTCATGTCATTTCTGCAGTCCATAAGATGTCTTGCTATTGAACATTATCCTGACTGTCCGGCAAATGCTTCATCGAGTCTGTAGAGCATCACCTTTCTGCCCGAGACTTCCACAAACACACGTAAAACTGATTTATACACTTGGAAGTAAGAAGGATTTTGATTTGATTTTATCAATTGATTGAAGCGTCGACCTGATGTTTTCAAGAAAGAGCACGTTTGACAGCATAAAAGGTTATTCTAAAAAATGTATCATGTCTTCGTTTAACTACCTCTTTCATGTTATCTCCTTTAAATGCCAAGCTGATGTATCGAAATTCATTTGTAGCGACAAAATATATTTCAAGGTTTTACTGGTATTCTCAGTTGAAATATCATAACAGATTTTCCATTCTTTAATACTCATCGGATTAATTTCTTTTGCACCGGATGGGGACAGTGAGTGTACACTTTCCCGTCGTTGTAGACATTACAGTCATGGATCATTCGTTTTCATCAGAGTAACACCTTAGTGTTTATTAGTAACATTTTCCCTGTGTCTTATTATGAAGCTATGATTCTCGGTCTTTCTGCGTAGTTCAAGGAACGATTCTATATTTAATAAAAGATGCGTGTAACAGGAATTCTCAAAACAACAGAGTAAAACATTAATTACATAACGATGCATGTATTGATTTCTACTTCTCACCATGAAGAATATTGTAAGTACACACCTAATCAGCTAAATATGCAATTCTCATGACTCTGATGATCGGATGGATCAAATAAAACGGCCTTATCATATCTATCATGCGTTGAATGGAATTTCAAAATGTTGACTAATATTAACTTTGTTCAAATGAAATACATACCTCCTGTTTGACAGTTCAAACTGAGCTCACGCGGTCGTGAAATCAGTGTTATCGATTGTGATTCTCATTACACCTCGTGAAGATGGACATGTGCAAGCTCACGCTTTCATATGTGATTAGTGTGTTGACATTTCAGTGTGGACTAGCATTACGACAGCTGGTTGACATTCATAAAGGTGTGTGTCTGGTAACAAGGCGGATTCAGAATATATATAACTTTGTGTCACACTATGAGGTGTACACGGAAACTTCTTTTTTCTTCGTAGGTGAAAATATGTCAGAGATGACAGTTGTAGAACTGCAGCTGCTTCATCACGAACAAAAAAAAATAAAACAAAACTTGTGTTTTCATGATTCTGTGTTAAAAGAGGGTTTCAGTTTATCTATCGAATTACTGCTCATGTTTTCCTTGGAAGAATTGTTAGTTAGAAACTTAGACGCCTCTCTCTTATGGTTGGCGACTTGTGGGAATTCAGGTTTCATGGACTTAGGTAGTAATATTCACTTCAGTTGACAATATTTTGAATATTTTTACTGTGTGATTTCTTAAAAACAGCTCACACCTTACATAATTGTTTTTCAATTGTTTCTCAATATTTATTCATTCTTTATTCATGGCCATTTTAATGTGTGTTATGTCGTTATGCAATGCAGTCTTTTGTACAAAATGATGAATGGAATGAGGCAGAAGAGGAATCGAATAAGAAGAACCAAATTCGTATTTTTAAAAATATTTTTCAAATGTCAGCGAATACTCAGTCACTGAAAGTAATCTTCTTAAAATAGACGAGAAGGGTAAGTACGCCATTTGAAATGGTCTGGCTAGTGATTGCATTTCACTTTATGATACAGTAAAGAAATAATGAGACATATTCAGTCACAATAATCAGAATGATTTAAGCTGCTGATATCTTCACTACGGATAAACACCAATTACTGGGAACTTTCAATCTGTATGTGAATTATTCGCTGGTGAATTGAATGATATTTTCATGGAATGAAGTGTTTTGAAATTAATGCTCTAGTGTTTTACTGTTGTGCTCAAACAAAGGTCTTATTTTTACTAAGGTTATCTGGAAACCAGAATGAGGTGATGAATATTACCTCTATTTAGGTATCTTTCAACATACATTTTCAATGTGAATTACGCTTTTCTCTTAACTGAAACATTGACTTAAATGAAAAAGGATACCAGTTATTATTATTTCCTTCAATTCCTAGAGGAACAAAGGGGCTTCAGCTGCACGCTTGCATTACACTCGGTTCTATGCCTACGTTTTCACCTGGCTTCAAGTCTGCCCCCTTGCTTTCATCCCCTCTTCACTTGACCTCCTCCAAGTCACCCCAGGAAGACCAACTCGCCGCTTCCCTTTCGGGATACACTCGAGGGCCTGTCTTGTGATGTCGCTTGATGGTTTCCTCAGAGTATGTCCAATCCACCTGTATTTCTTCCTGAAGGTTTGTTGCACAATCGGTTTCTCGTTGGTTCGCTCTTAGAGACCCTTTACTATTGCTGATCTTTTCTGGCCGGCCATCTGATCTTGAGTGCGGAAACAGCTGTTGATGAAGGTCTTCACGACTCGTCAAGTCTCTGATCTGTATACTTAGTAGCACTGACTTCACATTGGAGTTGAAAATCCGGATCTTATTTTTATTGCTGAGCGCTGTTTACCTCCATACAGACTTGAGAGAAATGAAAGCATGCCTTGCTTTCCCGATCCTCACATTGATATCCTCGTCAGTTCCGGCCGTAGTTAAAAAGATGCTTCCCAGGCAAGCAAAGAAGTTTTTTTCCTTCAGGTTCCTCCCATTTATACTGATTGTTTTGTGTTGTCGTTGTTGCCTTTGCCCGGGAATCTTAATCACCTCTGTTTTCTCTATGTTCACCTGAAGTCCTATCTTTGATGCTTTTTCTTCCTACTTGTTTCTTTTCACTTGCATATCTTCCAGTTTTTGTGAAATCAGACATTTATCATCGGCGAATTCCAGATCCTTCAAGTATTTTGTGTTGGTCCATTTTATCCCTCTCCGCTCGTTGCCTAGCACTGTCTGCCTCATTATCGAGTCTACCGCAATCAGGAAAATCATTGGAGATAATAGTGGGCAGCCAGCTTGTCTTACTCCCGTCTTCACTTATTCGAAGGATACCGTGAGTTTACCGTCGTGGATTAAATGGCATGCAGCACTGTCGTACAACTGTTGGATGAGATGTAGCATTTTCGGCAGCACCCCGTAGTAGCGAAGTAGTAACCGAATCACTTCTCGATCTCCGCTGTCTGCTGAAGGCCTTTTCAAACTCGATGAAGTTGAGATAGAAAGCTGTCTGTCACTCCAGGCTCTGTTCAATGATGATCCGTAGTGTGGCGATTCGATCAATGTATGCCTGTTTCAGTCGATGTTTTTCATCCAGGGCGTGTTTGATTCTCTTCAGGATGATGCGACTCAGTATTTTGCTTTCGATGGACAGGAGCATAATTCCGCTCTAGCTCTTGCATTGACATAAGTCACCTTTCTTTGGCAGTTTGAATAAGTAGCCTTTCTTCCAATTCGCAGATACCTTGTCCTCTTTTCACACCTTGTTCAGTAGTGGTATCATCAAGTCCGCTGATGTATCTGGGTCCATTTTGAATGCTTTTTCTGGGATTTTGTCTGGTCCTGTTGCGTTTCCAGCTTTTAGCATCTTGATTGCCTTCAGGACTTCTGTTCTCGTCGAGGAGTTGATTTTCACTGGTAGCTCTGTCTCCGTTGTTGGTATTATTGGGCGCGTGGTAGGTGGCGGTCGATTTAGAAGTATTTTGAAGCTTTGAGCCTTTGCTACCTTTGCTCAATCTTTTTGGTGATTGACTTTCCACTGTCATTCTTTACTTGCATTGTGCGTTTTTCTTGTTCATAATATATTTTTGTCTTGCCTGACACTCTTCATATTTTACTCTTTTGTTCAATGTACTGTATCTTGCATCCAATTTCTGTTTTTGTTGCTCGTCGATGAATTGAACATTTTTGTTTCACCTTCGTCCTCTTTTCTATTGGTCTCCATTTGTCCGTAGTGAGCCACTGTTTGTCCTCTCTCTTCTTTCTGTCTAGAACTTCCATGCAGGTTTGACTCCACACTGCTTTCAGGTTGTCCCAGTGTTTTACAACGCTGATGTCTTCGCTAGTGTTGATTTGTGTCTTGGCTTTTTTGAGTGTGCAGTGAAGATGTCATTTGTATCCTGGTCCTTCAGTTTTTGAGTATTGAACTTGGCTCGTGGTCTTTTAGCAGCTCATGTTTCTTTGAAAGCTTTTGATTTGATTTGAAGTGTTGCTTGTACGAGATGGCGGTCTGAGCCAACGTCAGCTCATCTTCTTACATTTGTATGCAGTAAGCTGCGTCTCCACTTCCTTGAGCAGCATTGAGAGGAAGTCAATTTGGCTTTTGTTTCGTCCGTCTGGTGACAACCATGTAGCCTTGTGCATATATTTGTGCTTGTATACGCTGCCACTAATCACTAGTTCATTGAAGGCACAGAAGTCAACAAAGATTCCTCTATTTTCATTCATTTCTCCGAGAGCTTCTCTACCCATGATGAGTTCTCTTCCTGTGTTGTCTGGTCCCAGTTTGACGTTCATGTCTCCCATTAGACTTTTAATGTCATAACTGAGGTATTGTCGATTGTTGCCTGTAGTTGTCTGTAGAACTCTTCTTTCTTTTCGAGGTCTGTTTTGTTTCTGCGTGCATAGCATTGTTTAATTGACACTTTCCTTCCTTTGAAGTTGAATCTGGCGGTCATCATCCTGGTCAAGATCGCTTCCCATTGTATCACGACCTTCTTTGATGTTGGTGATTTCATGATAGCCAAACCCTCGGTGTGCATGTGGTTGCCTTCTGGGTGACCGGAGTAGATCATCAACTCTCCCGCTGACAATTTTGTGAGTCCACTACAATTCCACCTGCTGTTGCATATTCTCAGCACTTGAATACCATATCTTCTCGTCTCATTTGCAATCTTGGTAGCTTTGTCAGTATCATACATGGTGCGGACGTTCTGCGTTTCCACACAGACTTCTTGTGTTGTCACAAGAAGACTCATCGTGTTGAATTTTCTGTAGCAGCTTTGTTTACAGAGTGGTTTGCTAGCCTCACGCCTGAGAAGGGGGTTGTTACGTTAATATAATGTTTACAGAGGAGCGACCTTGTAATACTGTGGTGAGAGCTGGCTACTAGCCAAAGTGGGTAGACAGTAATTGACGTCAGTGTTTATGTCCCCAATATTGGTGGTGAGGAAATGAGAACAAAGGCTTTGCGCAGGCAAATACAGTTTGCATATGGATGATCTGATACAGCCACAACGACATGAAAGGTTAACTTTCTGTGAGAAATAACCAGTCAAAAGACTGTATTTTCTACTAACAATAATCTTCAATAATGTACATTGAAATCTATAAATATGTGTTGATTTTCCTAAAAAAACGATCTGTTGCCTGGCCCTTGTCTTCTTTTGTTATAATACTGGTAATTAGATATACATAATTTTATTTTTGTGCCATCTGTTATCAGCATGTCAAAGTGAGGATATTAAACAGTGCTGAATTGATGACTTAATCGCCTGTTGATTTTTGAAATTTTGTCTTCCAGTAAATTGGTATTATCTGGAGATCAGTTTATTACTGAAGTGCTTACCTACAATACAACATTATATCCATTAAAAGTCAGGTGAATTTGTGTAAACATTTTCCATCTCAGCTTCAATAAACAGTGTCATAAACTGCAATGTCTCCTCTAGAGTCTCAGTGAATTTATACGTCATCATTGTGTATGTCAGAGATTTGTGCTTAAGGTTTCCTAATTCAGCATTTTACACACCACAAGAATACAAAATAAAGAGAAATGAACACACTGATACTCGCCACACGCAGAATAGCGTTATAGATAAAGTAAAATGAATTCAGACTCATCAACTTGTGACGTACTTTACTAGATATACCGATTAACCCTTTAGACACAAAAATCGTAGTGTGAAGCAAACAGGATAATTTGCTATTTGATACTTTGCAGTTGCGTTAGGTAAGTCGAAATAAGAATAATGTAATAAGACAGTCTTATCACGAATTCTACTGAATTTGGATTCTCACCTTGCTCACTTATCGACAACAGCGTTGAGGTTTGTAAACCTTGATAAAAATATATTTCCGATAGGATGAAAGGCTTACTTTGATAAGAGGGGGTAATCAATTCACCACTTTTGTGTTCGATCCATATATTTTGACAAATTATGTGATCAGTTCATCCTCTCACTTTGCTTTTAAAGACAGTTTTCAATTTCCAGTTAAATACTGGATTGATCCCTAGATCAAAATATTTAAAATTTCGTCAATAACATCAAAATATTGCAGGGGTAAGGAGATGATAAGTAAAGCTAAAGGTAAATGTAATTTTGTCATACCAGCACAAAGTACAGTTAGACTATATAGTGTTACGAATAAGTACACCAGATGATTGAATGGAAACTTAGTATCGAATATTTAAATGAAGTGAAGGAACTGTGTGCAAATATATTTAAATATCTGTATTACAAACGCGGTTGATATAAAATTGACGACAGGTAACTGGCCAGTTATTTCTAATTTGCTTTTGTGAATTTGCTGCTTAAAAACTGCCAACTCATCCATCTTGATTTTTCTTTTAAGTATACATTCCAGGTTTATCGATATGGAGTATAGAATAAATAATTACTGCATATCATGTAGGGTTATTTTGAATGTCTGAAGTCTGGATTACTTCCAGCTCCTTACCATCTATTGCTTGATTCAGTTTAGCATAATAAGAAGGATAACTAAGTAGTTTTAGATTACTTATAAATTATTCAATTTAACTCCAGCGTGTTTACGAAAAAATCAAAACAAGATTTTTTCTGAATGTAAGCCACAGATTCTTCTGCAGAATTATTCGGATTTTATTAATTATCAAAATGCATAGTCCATAAACAGCGAAACGTTCCAAAAAATCTTCCTTTGATTTCTTTTTAAAACACCTTGAGATTAACTGAAATAATTAGAATTAAATCAATATGATTGTGGGCTCAAATTATTCCAGGGTGTTGGTAACATCTACGGACTCGAAACTTATAGGTTTAGATTACTCCTGTTTCCACTTCAAAATTTTAGCTGTCTCCTATTTTGAATTAATTGGTTTTGGCTGATTGTGTGGTACTCCATAGTATGGTCACAGTTGCCGCATCGGTTCGAAAGATATTTCACAGTTGGTTATATTGAAGTCAAGATTTTACTGCTATCGTAGACAACGCCTTATGACGCCCTGTGTTGTCATTTAACTCAGGGTCATAGGTCATGTGCAACAGATTTGGAGTTGGCTTTCACGTGGTGGGATTCCTACCCCCTGTCACGTTTCCATGGTTCTCAACAAATGATCAGGAGGAAATATCTGGTGAGGTATCACCAATCACAAAATGATATGCTAAATAAGATTAAAAAGACATCAGCCTACCACTCACACACACAACTAAATGCAAGACATCAAAATGGAAGTCAAATGGACTTCAAGGCATCATTTGGAGAAGCCAGCAAAGAGAGTAGCACTCAGATGAGATATAAATCAAACTGAAATGCATTCAATGTATTTAAATATTTCATTACATATAGAAGCCCTAGGTAAGTTAAAATGTAATTGAATTTAGGTAAAAATTATATTTACTTTCAACAAAATTTGTTCATTTGTTGATTTTTCACTAACCAATTAAAGCTTTCAGATCAGGGAACTTCCTTTCCAATTCATATCGTCCATCAGATTCACCCGGTGACCATTTGAATTGCTTAAGTACATTGAAGTATCTGAAAAAGATGACTATCTTAAATCACACGTAGATTTCGAATTCGGTACTACAATTCTCCCATAAATGAATTAATTCGCTCCCAAATTCATTAAAACCAGGTCTATATTCACTTTGATGTATCACCTTCAAGGAAAGCGTAAGTACACACCTAACCAGATAAATATGCATTTCTGATGACTCTGATAATCAGATGCATTAAATTACACGACATTGTTATCCTTATCATACGTTGAATAGGATTTCATATTGTTGACTAATAATAAATTCGTTGCACTGAAATACATACCTCCTGTTTGACAGTTCAAATTGAGCTCACGTGGTCATGAAATCAGCGTTATCGATTGAGATACTCACTATACTTCGTGATGATGGACATGTGCGAGCTCATGCTTTAATACGTGATTAGTGTATTGATATGTCAATGTGGACTAGCATTACGACAGCTGGTTGACATTCATAAAGGTGTGTGTGTGTGGCAACAGAGTGGATTGAGAATAAATATAACGTTGTGTCAGACTATGAGGTGTACACAGGAACTTCGCAAGAGGCAATCATCCTATTTTCTTCGTGGGTGGAAATATGTCAGAGATCACAGTTGTCGAACAGCAGTTACTCCTTCATGAACTAAAAATAAGAATATGATATTCATGATTGTAGTAATTCCACACATTTTTAAGTTTTGAAAATTTGTGAATTTATCCAAAGTTTTCTACTCCATTTTTGTATGTATTTTTGATATAAGCATTAGCAGTTATGTTGCATTGTATTTATAGCTCTTCAGCCGGAATAATTTATTCCTCAAATGCCTGGTTAGGATATTCTAAATACCTGATTATTTCGGTTGCGTTGGATTTAATGGAGAATGCAAGAATGAGCACCGAATCCTATGAGAACTATTCATTTATTTAGACAGTGGTCTATGTGTATTCATGCACATGCCTAATATCAATAGTAAAGAGTTAAAACTTTTTCAAGATACTAACTTCATTGGATGCATAGGGATGGCCATGTGTTTGTTCACTCATAATGAAATAAGCATTTTGCATCTACTCGATTGTTGCAAACCATTTAAACATTCGAATTTGTTTATTTTCGGGATAGGAAAAACTAAAACTTCCCACTAAATACAGGAAGCGCGAGCATACAACCACATTATTTCTTTCAATACATCATGTCTATTCGGATGCATGTGTTTAGAGATGTTTTGGATTTTCTCCTAGGTTAACACTCATTTTTAACTTGACCTTTCTTCGTCTTTATTTCGCATCTGCGTGAGGAAGTTTGCATGTTTCCGGCAACAGCACTGAGAGTATGTCTGATTCTGAGAATTTGGTTCGATAACATTCTCAATAGGTTTTGTCTCTTCCACATTTTCGACTCCACTCTAAATTCATTCATCACAATTCCATAATGACCTTTGAGTTCACCTTCTGTCTACTGTTCCTTCTTCAGTCTCTTAATACAGAAGTAGTCCAGGTGATCACTCCAGAAATACGCAACAGTATTCTTCCTTTGAGTTAACTATAATGGAAAAATATTTTAGTGACAAATACATAAAACCCGTCTCATCGGGTTTTCTGCTTGAATTTTCTTCAGTTCCCTGGTTTGAAGGCAGAAGCTGTCAGGTGAATTCCGATGAGGCATCTACTAACGCTATCACTAAAGCTACCTGCGACGTATCAGCAAGATTTCCTTCCTGACGGTGTGACTGGAAGTTGTTGTGTTTCATCTGCACATGCCATATACGATTCTTTGAAGGAATTCTCTCAAAACTTGCCACCTGAATGGAGTGACGTAGTTAAGTGCAATGATTTCTGTAATACGATAGCAAGCGACAATTTTAGTAGTGGTTCGTACGGTTCAGCTTTTGGTAGTGTGGTATATTTGTCACTACTTGTGGTAGCTTTGAATAAGCGCCAGCTACAGAAAAATAATACACACTGCATATCGGCTCAGGGAAACTTGTGTGTGTTCGACACCACAGGATTGACAGATTCTATTCTTTCATGTGTTCTTGAAGTGGATTTTCGACACAGGTTTGAAATATTCAACACTTTTTGCCAAATTTTATTATGCCAGCACAATAGCCAAGCCAGTGTGCATAACTTGTGAACTTAGACTTCGCGCACACAGCTTTTAGGTACCCCATTATTCTTTTGTTGGAACTTGGCGAGTCGCAAGATCTGATGCCACTCTAGTGATTCTTCAAACACCAGGCAGTCAGTAACGATTTTCTGATCGTTATGTCGGTGGAATAATTTCCTGATATGACACATGTACTGGCCTATTTTCTGAAAAATACCTGTTGTTGTAAAGTGATATCTCTTACTGCGGCAGTTCGTCGATGGCACATTTCAGTACATTCTGAGAGAAGCTACCAAGTTTTGAGACACAAAACTCTTTTTTCCCCACGGCGTGAGGTCTGCCACTTCAGCTTTTTCAAAAATGCTGTTTGAACGATTTTTAGAGATCAATAATCACCCAAACTAGTCTAAACTTAATAAATTTAGATTGAAACTTATCACACAGCATGCTATGAAAAACTGGATAACACCGAGATAAACACTGTTTTCGGCCTACCCATTTATGCAAAGTGTTTTCTCACATGCACTGATGGCGACCTGAATCGTCTATCTTGTATTAGTGCGGCCCACTTTCTAGCAAAGCCCCTTCGGTAGTAGTGCTATAATGCATAATATCTATATTAAAATGCATACTGGCTATGAGTCAGTTGTCACGTGAAAAATGCTGATGTCGTAACCAGATTTAATACTCATAGCTTTGAGAATGGGATTCCAAAGTGACCGACTTATGGAATTTAGTCGATTGGTCTGTTCAGAGTACCTTTCTCTCTTTATAGTATGGCGTCAAAGGCATTCATGATTTTTCGGTTGGAATGATTTGATATAGTGCCTATCGGTAAACTGTCAACATCCTGAAGACTGTTTCTGCTATGATTAATGGATGTACCTCATGAGGTGGTATTTTTAATAGGATGGTTATTCCTAGATATTTGTCTCCAATATCTTTCAGACTCACTTTTGGTGTCTCGTTCCAGTATTTCCAAACAATGTTCAAAAATGCAGGCCGGTTTAGTCAGAGTAGGGTCGGACATTTGACTGTCCAATCATATTGAAACGACTGTTCTTCCTTAGTCAACGTTTGTTACTTGGTTTAGGTTTTCACCGATTCATCTTGCAAGATTAAGGTGTGTATTTCAAATTATTATGAAAAATTTACGGAAGTAATTGGAAAGGAAATAAATAAATTACGTGTTACATCATGACAGCTTGTAAAAAATCTGTCAAGCTTGTAACCTTCAACATATTGTTATTACTAGATGCTAGTCACCTAATTTGAAGTTCACCTTATGACAAAGCTCATTTAGTTTGGGAATTTGAGGAGACAAAATCAGAAACAAAATCAACGCTGCCTTTAACAAGTTCATATAATGTATGTTTTGGAGTTTCATAGGAACGCAGTTTCGACATTTATTCAAAAATTTAAAAGGAACCCTAAGTTAGGAATGGTTCTGTGATCCCTAAAATAACATTCAAATATTTTTCTGTTTTCCAGTCAATGATCCAGGTACGTTTCGAACATTATTTTCTTGGTTTTACAAATTATTCTGTCTTCAGTGATATTCATAAAAGTAGTTCTTAAAGAAGAAAATAAGTCAGTCACTACTTATACCAAAACTCCACGGATCCTAATTCTTCGATGTACCGCAATTCATTATATTGGCCTACATTGTTTGAGTAGAAACTTCGAAGAGGCACCCCAACATAAAGGTTCATTTATGATAACACTAGAGCAAAGAATGTCTAAAAATTCATTCCTGATGTATAATTGTGTAAACTAAAAACAAATGTCTTTTTGACCCTCATCATTAATCCGCATATGAGTGTTTACGAATGTACGGTGGAGAAAATGTAGGGAGAAACACAAATACTTAGTACGTTTGCCATTCAAATAAAATGATTCTTTTCTCACTAAACTTTGTGTTTTACTTAGACGTAAACATGAGACATGAGATTTGTGCAAAGTGCATATATTGAGGTCACATTTACTCAAACTACTCACTAAGACAATTTGTATCCACATAAAACTCTTGTTGCCTCACCCGTTTTAATCACGTTTATCTCAGACTTAAGTTATTTGCACCTGTGAGAAGTTAAAATACAGCTTATAGATTTTGTATTTACCCTCTATTACTAACGCTTGACATTTTATATGCGCAAATTGATGGTGCAAAATTAAACGGATGTCAATTAACCACATAATAATTTCATCAGATGACAAAAGTATGTTCACATAATCAGGATTTGAGGCATAATTTTTAAATTTTCACGTATAGACTTGAAAAATAATTTGAGATTGCAACTAAGTGAATATTATGCAAACCTGAATATTGAAATCAGCAGAATTTTGGCCTGTGAAGGTTTATTCAACTTTATTGGGCAAACTGATTAGTGGTTTTGAATGTGAGAAAATAAGGTGTCAAGTCTGTATGCCAATAAATAAGGCGTATTGAAGTTGTGGAGATTATATGCATTGGATTTGTATTCGTGTCCAACAAACTGAGTGACAATAATTTCTTAGTGAACAGTTAATAACTTCGCTGCAATTATCAAAGACCACTCGCTACTGTGATGTAAATGGGTGATACACAACTCGAATTTTAATGCCACTCTATTGGCAGGCCAAGTAGATATTCTATGATCATGTTTGATCATGGAAAATCGGAGGGTAGTTATCAACTAGGCTTTATATTAAATATGTAGATAGTCTATCAATTACTTTTTATTATTACTGATGTTGTCATATTCTCACATTGTAAATATTCATCTGATCCAACGACATTCAGTTTCAATTTCGCAGCCCTTCTTGGATTTCGGTTCGAGCTGTCGTAACGAGTGCTGGTAGGCTTAAAGAACACGTTTATTTGGCTTATAATAGTTCTCATTCAGCACGCAGACTTTGCAGTGCTTCAAATTAGTAATAATTTTTAAGTTATTTTCATGTATGCTAGACTTTATTCAAACCTAAAGTCTGTGTTATTTAAAACCTCGTTATTGCGTCTCTTCAGAGCTTTTTCGTAAGCACCTATATTAGAACACTGACACGTGAAATTTATTGTATGCTTCTTAATAAATATAACATTCATTAATACTCACTAAGAGTTAGTATTTCACAATGTATGAGAAGACAAAGTGACATTGTGTCTACTGAAACTTCACTGTATAATGTTAGTAGCTTTATCAATGGAATACTGGACTAGAATTTACAAAATCTCAGCGTAAATACATTGACTCAACCTTAGTTCTTCAGCTTCGTGCAAAGCGGTTGATGTGGGGGAAGATAATATACGAAGACTAATCAACTATACAATAGCTAATAATTTTTTAAACTAGCAAAACTTCAGTAAAACAACCTCATTTTGATTTCCACTCATTGAGAAATACAAAGCTGTTATAATGATGAATACCATACATCCAGTGCTCACCCTGTTTCAGTTAGTTTTACAATAAATTTTTATCCCTTCCTTCAGCCATGAAATGTTTGGTACTACTACTGTTATAATTGTTTGGAGGGAAAATACATTGTTTACTTCCTAGTTTTGGGTGATCTTCAATGTTATATTTGCACTGGGTATTTTGTGAACTAATTTTCCCGCAAATACTAACTAAGAAATTTTACGTATTTCCGCCTGGAATTGTTACTAAATGTTTTTCGGAATACTCAGTGTTCAAATTAGCTGGGTTAGTGAACAATCATTCTCTTGAAAATTCTTTGAAAAAAATTTTAACCGTCACTGTTCAAATGACGGACGAATCATATCAGAGGTAAAAATATGTTAGGAGTTTATTATTTCCCATTCTGAATTTAATTTGCAACATTGGGAATATATGCTACGTTCGATGATGCATCAACTGCCTTGATTCCACACAAATGTTCTCGCATAATATTTACCGCAATACTCAATAAGTCACCTGTGATTCTACCGCATAAAAATTAATTTGAATATTCAGAGTATTGACTTGCATTGTACTTTCTCTGGGAACAAAAGGTATGAATAACTCTAGATTTCTCCTCCATTTCCTTGATGTTCACCCTCTTAGTGTATTTAAGTAAGAGCAATAACGGTTTAAAATTGAATATCACTTAATTGAAAATTATATTACCGAGAATGATAAACTAGGGTTTGTTGAACGAAAAGTAACAATTAGAAAATAAATTTGTACAATGAGCTAAATCCGGGTACAATGCGATCATAATGAATGAATGAAGTATAAATGCAGTATAAATATACAGTTTCTTAACCTCTATATGGTTTTAATAAATACATTGGCCGTTAGCTAAGTAACAAATGACAGCCAAGTGATATTTTCTGAAAGTGTATTTCGTCCACAATAGTGTATCATTTTCCACTAAAAGGAAACCGTAAACCTCTTTCCTATGGCATACGTTGCTTATCAAACTTTATGATGATGATCAATCGTAAGGCTACATAATTCTGATAAATTCAGTCTTTTGAGTGTTTTGTTCTGCCATTCTACTCTTAAGGAATTTGTTTTGAAAGCTTGTTAACAAGCTCGCTTGATTTCTGTGGCTGTTTCAGTGGAAAAAGGTGAGTAGTATCTTGCTCTATTGTTTTTTTATTTTCATTTCAGTAATATAAATATTTCAATTGCTGAACTGGATATGTATAAGCAACTCTTTTCTAACATCTTTCTCTTCTGAAGTTCCTTTCGCAAAATAGATTTTCATATAATTAATTATTTGCACTGCTTTGAAATTAGATTCAACACAAATATGAATTATTATTCCTACGTCGTGCACAGAATGTCTTTATAATCTGCAAAACATGCAAAATAATCCGCTGAAGGAATAAATGCGTATCTCAGTAATATTTTTTGGCAAAAATACTTACCATAGTACGTAAATAACTATTGAGGAGTAAATATAGTCAGTTCGGCAGTAATCAAAGTTATCATAATCATAATAAATAAAGCAGTAATAATGAATGATTAACTTAAAGGTCTTAATTTATATGCATATATAGGGGAGGAGGGAAATGACTGTGAACGCATTTTCGTGACATACGTGTTGAATCCACGATATCGGATTTGTCTTACATGGTGCATTCCAGTTGGGTGTACACACAGTACTATTGAGTGGTGATGTTCCAACTGAAACTCCAACTCTGCACAGATTGTTTCTAACTCAAAAGCCTCATTCACTATTTCACGTGAGCAAAATGAACCACCTCTTGTGTATTTGATGTCAGTCATCATCATTGAAGCCAATTTTGTACTTCTCGTTAAAGCACCGTTAGTCGACAGATTCATGGCATTCAGATAAATTACTCCTGATCGTTGATCTTCCTATCCCTCACCCATTCTTTAAATTCGTGGTTATCCCTGAAGTTATGTTTAGTCACTCTCAGCTGTAGTGACTTGTACGCATCGATGAAATATAAAATAGTCGAAGTACAGTTTGTCAGCAAAAGTAAATTTCAGTCTTAAACCTCTCGATAACAAAAACAGCAGCTTTCAATCAAAGTCAATCTTTCGCAATCACGATAGTCATTCCGAAGAGTATTCGCTTTTCACACGTCAGTCTGCAGTAATAACAATAATTAATTATCCTAAAGAAAATAATTTTCTTATTTGGCTCTAATAATTTGCAAAGACCATACAGTAATAAGTCCCAAACTCACTGTACCTCAATAGTCAATCCGAATATCAGTCAATGGACTAACTGTTTATAATATCGATGTTTAATGGAAAATCTCTTGTAGTTTCGCAGTAGCAACCTATTCTCCATAAGCAGCATATTATTATTCTAACATTTGTCTGTTCCCTATTTTTGTTTTGTCCATGATTGCAATGCTATTCTCTGCTATTGTATAGTGCTGTCAATAATGCATTATTTTACGACGGCGACGTTTTTAAAATAGAGATTATTGAGTGAAGTAACTGCTGGTTTTCCATTCTTCCAGACCGACTTTCAGTCACATTCCGTTACGAATGCCATTATTGGTTCTCTGATAATTTACAATTTTTTCACTGAATTGATTTTCTTGTACAGTGTGTATCATTTACTAGAGAAACCCTTGGAATGCACGGCTCCCGTGATTCATTGCTTACTTAGTTCCCTACTTTTGATGTCATTATCGTTAGGTGTTAACAATGATTTGTCACTCAAATTTTCTTTCTTATGTTGTTGGATTAATTCTGGTTATTTGCTGTGAGATAATGATGAATTTTCCAATCTCTTACTCAAAAACCCACTCCATTCAAGTTTTACCTTGTTTCTATGGCCAGTTGGATGATGCTAGTTTTGCTATCTTCTTTATGATCACCTTGATTACTATCCACTGAATCACTCACATGAAGTTTACTTCCATCAGCATATTGATTTGAGAACTTTATACTTTAAAACTGTTTCTTGTGTTTCTAAATCCTGATAAGAAATCACTGAAAAAATATTTCCCGTTGACGTTTCGTGTAATTTCCAAATAGCGTATTTCATTATGTTATTTTTTCAAGTAGTTTGCTATAGGCAAGGATGTCAGTGCTATTATCGTAGGCTGACTAATGACTCTTTGTTCGTTTATCTAAATCATACCGATTGCTTATAATGTAACTGATAAACTTCACAAATGACTTATGTTGCATGATGTTTATCTTAACACATCTGAATATGTCAATTCATTAATAAAAATGACTATTGCGGGAAGTTTTACTTGGATTTGTTTCTACAAAAACTAACTGAAACTCATAAATTGTAACCAAATATTTACCGAAATTTTGCGATGACATCCAGTTATCTCGATAAACGCATTCACTCACAAATACTAGACAAATTGATATACAGACTAGAAGAGTGAGTTTACTGTACAGTGACAACAGTCACATCTTGCGATTTAAGTTAAGCATCTGAAGACTAAATCAAATGGTCAATCTGACACTATTCTCTCGGGTGGCATTATCTATTTTGCTACACTTGTCACAGTCATTTCATTCTAATAAAAATAATGAAGAACCATATCCGTTTTATTCGGTGACATTGCATTCACCGACCATTGGAATAAATATTTATGCACGGCAGTGAAGTAAGGAATAAAGTAAAGTAATGAATAAATATTTTTTAATGAAATTTCAAGTTCATACCAATTACTAACCTGGGATGTCGCGTATGAATATTGATTTTCTGAAAGATCCGCGTAAGTTAAAAATTTCGGCGATATGTCTCTCCATTGAAATAATCTATGACCTATCAAATTACCGATTTCAGCTTTACTCAGTAGCAGATACTCGAGTTGACGAATCCCTTAATCTTAAAGATTGAAGGCTGACAGGCTGAGGCGAAGTCTTTCTCAGACGGAGATAATTTTGAAAAAATCAGCTGTCGCTGACTTAGTGAATTGATTTGATATATTTAATTAATAAATACTCATTTGGCATGTGACATAAATACCAGTGTACTAGAAGAAAACTAAAGACGTTTGTGTACAGTCTAATTTTCTCGAGTAACAGATATCAATGTTTGCAGCTGAATAATATTATCTCTTGGAACTTTATTGCGTGAATTCATTACAATAACCATGCATTAACTAATAAACAGGCTTTGACATTTTCCAAACCAACATCCCATAGACAAGTATGGTGACCTTCACACGATATTTGTAAAATTGAAATGTGTTAATTTTGAAATCTCAATAGTAGTGGAGTACCAAATTCAAATTGCTAGTGGGAAGCATCGTGGTTAATTAAGTGAACTATTCTCCTGGAAACTCTCCATCGACACATTCTGAAGAAGTTCCGGAGTCTCCAACGAACGGTCAATGAAATTGCTATATGGTCATTAAACAAACACATACATTGATTAGCATGAGATCTGATAATAATGAATGAGGAATTCGGATCGAAGATGATCGTGAATCAAAATCTATTATGGTCTCGATAAACGTCGTTGACTAAACGAAAGAAAATCCACATTCGATAGTAGTATGCTTCATTAGATTTTGATCTTATATATTGATTCTTAACGATATGTAAGGTGGTGGTGGTGATGGATCACCTGAGGTAAAATAAATATACCACATAGAAACAGGTTAAGGATTCTATGCATGTTTTGTAGTATCTTTCCGGATGGTAGTATTGACCCTACTGATTTGTTTGCTCTATATATAACACAGTGGAAAATATTATTTACTGGATGTTGTTTCCATCACAGTTCGTCAATCTTAATCAAATTTATAATCATATTGTTATGAATATGATGAGTAAAGTGTGTACCAAATGTTATCCGAAAAATAATAATATTTCACTTTTTGATATAAGCAAAAAAAGAATTCGAACAAAAACACATACTGTCACTGTGTCGAAGTTTTATGCATATGCAAATGGAAGTATTTTGATTGTGTTATGTGTATGTAGAATTTTCTTTCACTGTGCTTCTTTTCTCTAATGAGCTGTCCAACGCACTGATGAAACCTCTCTGGTTCCTGTCAGCTTATGTAAATCGACGCATATTGAAAAGATTTACTACACTAATGAGGTAGTTGTTTGTTTCCAGTTATAATAACTTGCAGTGAGAACCCGTTGGACACCGTAGCATCCGTATCCTGCAATTTAAAATTTCTATTTCAAGAAGATTCGAATACTGTGTTATTTTGGGTTTGCTCTGATTATGCGTAAAACAGTCATTGGTAATTCCTCTTCTTGGAAATAAGTCTGAATAACACTTTTTCTTCCTTTATTACGTTTGTGAATGAATAAGGGGTTGTATGGTTTCTATGTGGTTTGATTCTACATGTTTCTCGTTTAATTCAATCTCAACGTGGAATTGACAGACAGCTCACAGTAGCGGATGAATAATAATTAACCTAATAAACTTAACACTTATCCAGACGAATTCTGTAAGTTCGGATATTGAAACATTGTGAATTTTGAAATCGAGCAAATGCTAGGAAATAAAGTAGGAATCGATAACGTTATTCAGCACAATAATCTCAAAACGGTTTGAAAGCAGATGGTGTAATTTTGGGTATGCACAAAACTACGTTAATTTAGTTACCTGAATAATTCAGAAGGATGAAACATCACGAATGTAGAACAGCAAAAATTAACTCTGAGATCGAACACTGTACACAACTGCGAGAATGCACTACTAGTTGAATTGGATATGGCACCCTGCCGTTCTTTTCACTTATATTCACCTTTATTTTTTTTTCTTATGGATACGCCAGTAAACAGATTAATGCTCGGTATATATATCTACCTCACGACCATGCACTGTCACACTGATGAGCCTTCGCGGCATTATGGTTTACCTGAGATATGTTTGTTCGATGTTTTCAGTGTTTCATTATTTATCATGTAATGGTTAATTGGAGTTTATTAGTATCTAGCTGTTATAATCACAATTCAGTGTATTCATTACTTCTATCTTTTATCAAACATAATTTAGACACAGTGTCATCAGATGTCACATCGTGCAAATATACCCGTAAACTAGAAAACTAGAAAATCAATAAAAATCAACGTATGTGAATAGCAGTCTGGAGCATTCTGAAATAAACATGAATACAGTTATTGTATTACAGTGACAATAAGCATTCCGAAGAATGTAGATATTCAAACATGTCAAGATGTGATTACAGTTCAAACAAGAATAAACCGTTGACCAGGGAAAGTGTGTGAAATCGGCACAATCAACGTATACAGTCCATTTGGCAGTGAATTATCACCTAACAGCGTCATTTTTTGAAAAGAAACTAAAGTCTTATAGTGATTTTTATTGTTTCCTTCAGAATATGGTGTATTTGAGCATCATAAAATGTTTGTACAAATTTGCATTATTCCAACTCTGATAACATTTATTATTTTAGTGATTCAATGTGAGTTGTTTTTAAATATGTTACTCCGTTTACTATTATAATTCAACTAGGATTAAACATAAGATATTCCTATGATAACTGATAGTCCATTGTTTTAGTGTAAATGTATAGCACAGCATCAGCTCAGCATATTTGATATGCAATGTCTAAGAGTTGTATCCTTTATCTTGTATCAAAAATGACATCACATTAGGTTAACTAAACAGGAAATATATTGTGTCTTTCGCAGGAAGGTAAAGTTCAGAACAGGGATTCCCTAAACATGAAGAAACTACGAAGTAGACATAAGCTCTGTTTTTATTATATTTTACTCCTAATTCTAGTTTTGTGAGCACTGAGTGTAACGTAGGGCTTCAGGTTTGAACTTTGAACTGTTAGTAGCATTGAGGTTATTTTTCACGAAGTCGGGTTGCTAGTTTCACGCCCAAATTTCTTATCTTTGATAGGCCTATAACAGGCCAGGAAAGGAAAAGATGTGTGCTGGCTGAGAATCAAACCCCAGACCAGATGCATATTTGTCAATTATCCTACGGTTGAGCCACTAACGTGTTGACCCTCCTAGTTTTGAGAAATTCATGCAAATAAATTAGACACTTTTTTATGTGACGGACGTAAACATTGTTATTCACAAATATCTAGTGTAATAACCTTGAACATTGGCTAGCGGATAATCATTTCGAGCAACAGTCAAACACTCATTGAAAGTCTGACTGACTTGTAAAAAGCCTAAACGGATCAAATGTGGGGGCTAGTGGTCTCTTGAATAGAGACTGACTTTGAATTTCAAACACACAAATCAGAAATATACCTTTAATACTTAGAGAAATGATTACAAACTTCTGTGCAACTGACAATGGAGACGCAGATATTAGTTCAAATCGTTTTTATGACGTCTATCAACAGGCAACAGTCACAACATTATTTGAAATTGTTTTAAAACTGATTCTCATTAAGCTTTATTCCATTAACCACAATGTTAAGTGTGTGTCTGAAATTTTAATTAAGTTTAGTGTCCTGTGGTCAATGTGTTCGTAGCAAATGTTAGATGTGAATTATACAGCCAAAGACAACTATAGCATTAATAATGATAAAATTAATAATATTTGTATCCTTGATGATAAAAGCAGTACAAGTAGTTGGTGAAGCTGTCGCCCAGATAAATAAATATGTCATTATGTAAATATCTCCATATTTTAAGTGGGTCATATTATAAAATTAGAACCAATGTAAAGCAACAATCGAATTATTTTCCTCAAGGAGTGGGAATTTTCAATCAGCTTATCAAATATGAATAGTCTAAAAGATAAACACAGTTTAGACAAACTTCATATGAACTTACACACCAGTCTTATGGTCTGGAATCTCCGTAACGTTACTTGTGCGTAGAAGACGAGGTTGTCTTGTATTTTAAAGTAACTAGGAAAGACCATAAAAGTATGAGAGTCTATTTCTAGCTAACTGATTTAAAATTCAGCTTTCACACGATTATTTTCTCGTTCCCGATGAACCGATATGAGAAAAGCGTCTCTTAAATTGCCAATTATGGTGTAGAACAATTTAAATTTTCATCTAAACTTCATTCTCTAATCTCCACGACCACCTGCTTGAATTGCTGTTGTCATCAGTATTTAATATATCATGATCATTTTTGTCTTCGCAATCAATCATATTCCTGTCATTGGGTAATATTTCAGATAAATTAGGCATTAATTCCTTCAGAACCTACAGAAGGAGTTTTACCAAACAACAGTTGTTATATAGTTGACTCAATTCAATTTTCCGAATAGGCGTGTTTTACAATGATATCAGTAACAACAACTGAAGTAGCTTCTACTTTGAGATGAGTGAGATAAATTACACCTCAATCTTCATATTTTAAATTATTAAATATAGTAGTATTCGTTGTCATGATTTGTATGGTCTGAAGTATCCTGCAAGTTGATAGCCGGAAATGAAGGATTAAGAAAAATGATTATTAGTTGCCTTAGTTCTGAGGAGAGCGACTAGTTTTTGCGGTCTCTCTTTATTTTACTGTGTTCTCCACCAGTTTGTTTCATCACTCCTACCAATTACAAGCCATCGCTTCTCCTTCAGTCGATACCCTGCATGTCACACTCAGACGTCTAACTCATTTCTTCCTACTAACGTTTCGCTAGACGACCTCGCGTGTGACATAACCTGAATGCATTGTCATCGTATGCACAATCAATATCCATCACCTTCTGCAAATGTGTGGTTGGGTATGTTCTCAACTGGTAATGACCTATTCACTGAGTCTCTTGGGCACATGAAAACAGTGACTTGACATGAGTGCTCTTCCTTGTGTCAAGTGCCAAAGTATTGTATGTTTATCTTGATTTTGTCACTTCATACTAGGTGTCTCTGGCATTGTCATCCGTAGTTTGTGCAGTTGAAACTAAAATGCCCGTTAGCAAGTGAGGAAAAGAGACGACTTCTTTCAGATTTTTCCTGCTAACGTAGATATTCTGGTGTAGAATGTCTGTTTTATCAAACCACAACACCCAACTCAGTCAGGGAGATCGTCGTTGACAATAGTTGTCAATGTCGTACACCTGCCTTTACTTCAAATGCTTCACCAAGCTTTCTGTTGTGAATTCACTAAGTATGTGACATGATCATACGTGTTTATACAGGTGAGTATTACTCTACTTGATGGTGTCGAAGAAGTTTCCAAATTATTTCACCGTCGATAAGTTCTATAAAGTTTCCATAACGTGTCAACTACCATAAAAAGCTGTGTTTCATGACTGTGCGTAGTGTAGCAATTAGGTACGTTGGAGGATTTGGACTGAAGTGTGGTTACTCCCCAGTCTTTGAAAAGATTTAGGCCGTACTTATTCCAGGCTTTTGGAAGCGTAGTTCTTCTCCAAATCGACAGATAGTGTTCTTTCCTTCCATACACTCTGCATTAGTGAAATGAGAATAGTCATCGCAGTATCTAGGTGTGTCCTCAGTGCTTCCGATGAAATTCCGTCTAGTCCAGTTGCTTTCCAGTCTTGTATCAGCTCCGAGGCATTCAAGTCTTCTGCTTTTGTTAGAAGACTGGTGTTCACTGGCATTACTGTGTCTATTGGTGGTACTTCCGGATGAGTCGCAGGCGGTGGTCAATTCGTGAGTCCCCGGAATTAGTCGGCAAACTGCTTTCTCTTTGGTATTTAGGTTAACCGCGCTATCTTTATTGGCTTCACCTGTGTTAATGTCCTCCGTGCTGGTATCCTGAGGTTTCTCTTGCCCGCAAACTGTTCTCCGCCAGTTAACAGTGTTTTGAAGAATTGCGTTTTTCTCTTTCTAGCAATCTTTTTAGTACTTTTATCCAGCGCGTTGTACATTGAACTTAACTTCACTTTTCGTTGTCCAATTTTGCACTGGGTTTTACTTTGTTTCACCATCCATCTCTCTTCTTTCAGGTTTCAGGTGTCCGCAGAAGTCCACTCCTAGTCAGCCCTCTTTTTAGGTAGTTTTGCAGGTTTCCGTCCGCAGTGCTTTCACTCGGTCCAAGCTTCTTTCCTCATTTATGTTTATTTGTGTTTCAAACTGCAGTGGTGGTGTTCTTTGTAGTCTTGTCCTTCAGTTGAATTGTGGTGTTTCTCTGGCTTTATGTCGAATTTTTAGTTGATGTCTCGATCTGGGCCTACAACTGCTCTACTCATGGATCTTCTGTATAATGAGGTGACTGCTTTCTAATGCATGAGAGCTTTGATGCTGTTGATGACATCATGATAGACACTCCTCCAGTGGGGTCACGGTGTTCTCACGGGTGATTGTGGAGAATCGCTGACTCTACAGGGAGAAATGCAGTCCACTTCCGAGGGATGTGCATCCACATATTCATAAAACTTCCATATTATATCTTCTCATTTTATCCATTCTGATCAGCGTAGTCGACGCTGGACACCATGGGAACATCCGTTCTCCCCAGGCTTAATTTTGCTTCCATCGAAAGTATACAAACAGGTCTGCACGGAAGCGCCTAACATTCCTACTATAACGGGATCACGATCAACTGAAATATTAGGCAAATTTATTAATGGAATTGTTCAATAGTGATTTATTCACTGAAAGCCTAATACGATACACTAGTAGTTTTTGTTGAATGATGCTTTGAACAAAATTTGTCATTCATAATCACATCAATAAATACGATGTCATGTCACTATGGAAACATATACTTTAAATGTCTCTTGAACTATCACACACGTCAATCAAAATGTTTACAATACCATATGATCTTATTACTTTGGATGACAATTTAATTACAAATTCTCTGAACGTTTCTCACTGATATACCATCTCATTTAGTGGACATATGTGAGTGGCAGTTGACATTTAATACTGGTATTTCCAAACTAAAAGGAAATAGTGATTTCTTTCTATTTATTACTGAATAATTGTTAGTAATGCACTAAAGCTTTATGAAATGTTTATGTAGAGTTGACTCTATATTCTAAGATTTCCATTCATAAATGCAGAGTTTAACGTATTTTCAGTGGAGTGTGTTGCGAATGCATTTTGAAAGAAAAACTACTAAAAGTGAAATTTCTTTCGCTTCGTTAAACTCCAACAAGTGAATCGCATACTCATATTTTTCTACTGCTAAATTAATTCTTCAACTACAGCATCCATTAATGATTATTTGGAAATACATTTGGCAAAATTATACAGTTATCTGATGTCAGGCATCTATTTATAGTGAAGAATGAAAATATAAGAAATACACATAAAGCATAAAGACAAGATTGAAATGGAGCAGTATGACAATAGTGTAGTTCATTAAAAAATTATTCCGTCTATGAATTTCATTGGTTATATTGTCCACAGCAAATGTATTTCTCAATTACGTGTGCAGTGGTATGATCTGCATAAGCAAACCGACGCAACTAAACTGTGTCATACTTTTACTTTTCATGAATTCAGCGATATTTACAAAAAAATCTCAGGAAATGTGGTACTGCTCCATTCGGAGTAAAAATAATTTCTGGCCATCAAGAATGCAAACGTTTAGCAATTTATCTGAAGTTAGGCGATGGAAATCTTTTGGTGAGATATAAAATACGGTCAGTAGGCTTCTCAAAATGTTGAAATATATCTGTGAATAAACACTCTTTTGGATATTTTTAAATTTGTCGTTTGAAATGAATAGACCTCATTGGATGTTTGTTCTATATTTCATATGTACCACTAAAAGAAACTGATGAGTATCATGATATTAAATTTAAAATATGGTTAAATACTAACGGACGTATTCGAAAAATTAATACTGATATGCAAGTTTGGAATACAATTAAAATGTATTGGTGCGATTATTAGTCAAAATGATGTCTTCGAGGTGAACCTGATGAAGAGGTCATCAGAAGGAATTGACTCCATTCAGAATGTTAAGTGAGACAAGGATTTCATTGTTTGTGTTGAATATTGGCTAGTATTAAGACCGGTAAAGTAGGAAGAATAGGTACGAGGCTAGCAACCACATCCAGTAAAAAAACAGCACTGCCACGAAAGTTCAAGCATCTAGCTTGAAGCCCTATATTCCACTAGGAACGTAAAGGAATAAAATAAAGAAAATAAAGGAAAATAAATAATAAGGAATATCGGACAACTTTTGAGGTTTTCTGCAGAAAATAAGAAAAACCAAATCGCCTTCACTCAAACCACAGTACTAATAGGAGGCTAATTATGGGTAAAATGTAGTCACTGTGGTAGGAGGTGATTGCGTAATAATCTACTTGTTAGGTAAACCACAAAATGAAACAGTAATATGCACTTGTTGACATTTTGAACATAATTTATTATTCGTGAACACATCACTATTAATCACACGGTTTTGAAATTGTGGTTTTATGGTCTTATTTACTCATGTATACTACCCGCATGTATAGTATAAAATCAGTTAAAATACAATAAATGGCGACAGTCACCAACAGGAATTATAACCTCATAATACATACATAACCTCTAGAAATGGTATTCAAATCTTTAAAAAATTACTGCAAGCATAGAATAAACGAATTATTGTAGAAGAAATCTTTATCTGAAAACAATGAGACGAGCAATATGAAGTCGATAAATCAAAGTGGGTTATCGAACACTCAACACATGAATTGAACCCTACACAAAGAAGTGTATTGAAAAAAGGAATAAACTTCAACGTCACAGTATACATGCTGCAACCAGAGGATGTAATTTCCTAAATAGAAACAGCATTAAATGATACAGATAAAACAATTGAAGATGAAGTATGAGCACAAGTGGAAAGTTTAACTTGATAAAAAATGAGATAGAAGCACTAAATAGCCCTAAGACTAACAAAAGTGTAATAGTCACTTTATCAGACGAAGATATTTGAAGAATGACTATTTGAAGAAAGTTAATTCCAGCAAACAAACAACACCATGTGATGAAATTAAGATATCAGTGAGCACTTTTATGAATAAAGTTAAGAAATAATCCGCAGCAGACCTCACACGTTGCATGATTCCGTTTCTCCGCCAGTCTAAATGGTTAATTTTGAAGCAGAAAAAAATAAACCCAGTAGGATGTATGTTGTTGTTCAGGATATCCCTTCAGAACATTAGCTGATTTGAGAAATTCGTCTAATTGTGAATCATCTAAATACTAAATCCAATTAGTGACTGATCAAAATTTACACCAATAAATTCTTAGAAACTGACACATAGATTAGATATTTCAAAGTAAGATAGTGTGGAAGAAAAGGTCAGTTTTGACATCACCAGTTTATAAACATGAATAACGATAAACTCAGCTACAGAAGCTGTCAGAAATGAACTCAATTATGATGAAAAAAGCTGAACATAAAATCAAAATGCCACTAGAAGACAATGCTAGACTTGCGGCCATAAATCACATCCACAGTGTTTAAATTCCAAGAGAAAATATAGAGACCAACTTAGGGAGTTGCCATGGGGTCGCCACTATCCCTAACAGTAGTGGACATATTCGTGAATAAATGAGATTTAGTGATTGAGAATTTAAGTGACGCTTCTAAATTATGATGTATGTAAATTGTGATATTACAGATTAGGGAAGAGATTAATACCTGAAGGTTTGTAAATCAATTCGGCTGAAAATACATTTGATATGAATGACCCAGCACATCTCGAAAATTCTACCTCCCCTACTTCGAATATAAAGAAATAAAGAAAACTAAAATACGAAAGTTGGAAAATTGTGTGGCAATCAATTATCTGACTACGAACGATGAATTATTTTTGAAACGTAATCCAATGAATTACATTGTTTTACAGTACGGTGTATCTGAAAAAAATTATTATGGTACGCTACAGTGGACATTATGTGCATTATCTTCGAGAACGCTTAGCTGAACACTATCCCCCTTGATTGTTGCCATTCGAACATAGGCTGATGAAACTTACGACATTAGGCAGCATATGAAGATGCATGTGATAAATGTGAAGCAACTTATTTGAATCCATGAATGGTGACGTAAATATATTTCCTGATTTTCAGATAAAGACGGTGAGTTGTTAGAACTGTTCAAGAAAATTATTTTGTTTATTTCAAACAAGCATTTTCCGAGTAGAGAGTCAATACACATATTACGCCTAAGTTCCAAATGACTTAGTAAACTGAAACAAGAATTGAGTCAAGTATGCAACCATTGGCACACTTTTCACTTAAGAGTAATCAGAATCTCAAATAAGGATATGCTTCAACTCTCAACAGATGTGGACTCAAAGAAGGATATTTAAGCCGGAGAATATGTAATTCACTTTATCTCAATCCGACTCCAAAAACAAAAACTTTTGAAGTTATTGACGCCACATTTACCATCTCGAATGTGGTACATAACGCAACAACAGTGCATTCATCTCGATGACAATCAATGACATCTAAACATGATAGATTCAGGTAAACTCGTACAGTAAGCATACAGCAGATAATCAACTTCATTTATTCTTGCATTTCAGCAGAAAAAAGTAGCCAATAAATTCTTTTGTAAACTGTTAGGTGAAAGAGACACTCTGGTCGTCTCAAGGGAGCATGTTCAGGACACAAGTATTCTCTAGATAAAAAAAAGCTAGATAAGTTTCTTTTCAAGTATTACAATTCAGTGTATTGAGAATGGAAAATTTCTCTGTTTCCATGTATATGCAGTTAACTGTTTAAGTCATTATACTGTCCTGCAGAAGCTGGCGTTTGCCGGATCAGTCGTTTTCATGGATGCTCACAGCTGCATTGTCTCAGGAATTCAAATTAATTAGGTCAAACAGTTCGCATCATAAGCTATAGGAGCATCATGCTGAATTAGATTGAAACAAAATAAAACTGACGATGGCAACATCTTTAACAACAGAAGCTTGAATTAGTGTTTCACCTTTCACATACGGTAACAAAAATAAGCAGCCAATATTCAGTGTTTGGTATTTTATGTGACAGTTAATATGGACTGAATTGTGACTCTGTGTATGGTCTGAAATATTGTGCTAATTGATAATCCAACATGTACGACTAATCAGAAGACATTTCTGCTAATACATGGTCCCCCCCAAACATTAAATCTTGTTGTGAAATCTTTCACTTCATTCAGCTGAAACCTGTAAGTAGCAGTTCAAATTCAATTATTTTATTTTTGTGGTAATAAAACATAGTGAACTCCGTTTCCTTATTACGAAGCAGATGTCAGAAAAATATCAGGCAATTATTTCTTGACAGACTGCATAGCCTTAATTTTTTATTCCTCACCTGTATCCTGAAATTGTATACAATATATTTTAAAGGACTTCGGAAACATGTCTGCGTGCCTGAATTCACCATGTTGAGTGATGTAACGCAAATGAAACATTTCCCCCACCGTTGTTTTGGACGAGGCTTTGTGGTTTAAGCATGAGAGTGTTGGTACATTTAGTGCCAAAAGGGGAAAGACACTAGACTGTTCAGGATAATGCTGGAGAATTCATCATTCTGTCTTCAGCACTATGTGCAAAAATATCAATGCAGATTTTATTCTGCTCTTGTTTCGAAAAAAACTGTGATTTCTCACTTCAAACTGTGTAAATGACCAATTTTCGCGGCTCTATTACCAGTTTATTCAAGTAGCTAGCCAGGTGATTTGAAATGATTCCTTCTGAACTAAAATACATCACTAATGAATGATATGAAACCATCGCCAACTGTTTTGTCCTCGTTGACATTTGATATGACCAAGTGCACATAAACGTAGGTTTATTGACACAGAACTCAATGGACAACTTAACTGAAATCCTAAATGCGGTTATTCATCCTTGGTAACTTGACCACGTAAATATCAAAAGACAAAGATTCGCCTGTGACTGTTAGAATGCGGAAGGCCGACAGATGAAAACAAAGTTATTGAAGATAACAACAATCTAGGTCATTTATTAGACATAATATATTCTATGTAGAGTTCACAAAGACTCCAGAATTTAAGCCATAAATAAACCAGTCTGACTCTTTAATCAAAGACAAAAATTCGAAAAGTTGATAAAATTTTGCAATGTGGTTGAAGGTCATTCGATTGTCGAGATGCTATTGAGTTCCAGCTACTCATAGTGGTGAATCAGTAGTATATGCATTTCCATTGGTGTGATTTAAAAGATGAAGATGTGTATACAATGATGAACCATCGAAAGTCGGTTAGGAGTCTCGCCAACCATGCACATGGTTCAGGGTTCAATCCCCTGCCAACGCACACCCGATATCAATGGTCAGCCTGCAAAATTTGAGCTACCGATATCACATGCAGAAAATTCCATTATTGTACAAAAACTCTGCTGTGAAGTCAAGCTATAATGAAAAAATATAAGTTTCTAGACTATGAAGTTGGTTGAGCTGACCATAGAAACTGGTTTACAAAATATCTAGAAGTACTTTTAATCCTAATCATCTCTTAAAATAAAAAAGCTAAAAGATATATTACAGTTTTTGTACTTTTCAAGAATAACCATGCAGTATGCGAATAAGGTGTACTTTTCCACGTACATGACAACGAGAAACTACTAAGTGAGACGTCTGGTGATTTAGTCAGCATCATATATTCTGTACGTTTGCAGATTGCCGCAGCATATCAGTAATTCCACAAAAAATTTCCTAGTTTCCTGGACAGTGAATGTGTTCGTCTTTATGGAAGTTGACAAATGATTTTGACAACCTCGAAACTAACATTTGTTTTCCTCTAGACTTCAGTTCAGCTAGTCATTATGAAATTCAAAAAAATCTCTTTTAGACAATTTAGACAAAAAATATTGGCCGGAGCTTTCAAATGTGTGACCACATTTTACTAGAATTTATGCTGAATATGTTTCATTTAGATCTACTGTAAGGTCGCTATGCTAGGCGATTTGACGCTACCGCACTCTCTCATTAGGAAGAAGAAACATACATCGTACTTTTCAAACAATGATTTCTATGCGGGAAAATCACAATGTTAAAATAATGTGGTGGGTATACGAAATTAAATTCAGCCGAAGTGATGCAGTGAATATTTTCACATATGCCTCAGCAGTTGAACTGTTCACTCAAAACTCCCTAGAAAATATTTAGCATACTACTGTTAGCATTCTATGATGTATTAGTGTTAGACAAAATGCCAGGCTAAAAATGTATATGTATATGTATAAATTGACTACGATCAAATCAAAAGTCAGATTGGCATACAACTGAATGATTGCGAAGATGAATAAGTAGAAGATAAACCAGTTTTTGAAAATATGTTTCATAAACGTGTGGCTAGTTCTTTACAGTCATGAGTGACGTAAATACAATTTCTTCGTTCCAGTTGAAGTCCGTGAGTTTCTGCTCATATTCATGAAAATATTTCTTACACGATTCTCGAGAATCATTGAAACTTGTTCATTTTAACCCCTTATGTTTCCACCGTTAGAATGAGCACCAGTGACATTACTCAATTTCAAGCAGTAGACATCCTAAGTTACTAATTCCTGATGACAGACATTAATCTATCAGACTGCAGTGAAGCTTGAAGGTAAGGTAAACACCAAGAGAATCAGGTATACCTTATAAATTCATTCAAAAAGAATATACAATTCTCTTCGTCGTAATTCTGTTCCTAAGAAAAATACGATTGTAGATATTCACATCACATTTAGCATTTTAAATATGGTACAAAAACAATGGCACTGGAACCATTCACATGATAATAAATGACATCTGAACAAGACAGATTCAGGTACACTAGCGCAGCATACATGCACAAGGATATAGGCGGCTTGCTTAAAAATTGAGCTACCACAAAATTCCATCCCTCTATTACATATATTTTATCTCGTTTGGATTGTTTGAATGGATTTAGATGTGAAATTCAATGGTATAAGTTACTGCTGTGTGTATTTAAAATGTTTACAAGCTACTGATTTGGAAGTTCCTACTAAACTTGAGGAATGGCTTGATTTTTGGGCAACATGCTCCAATACATGTGTTCACTGTTCTTCACTAATCGACTTGGGTTTCAAAATGTACTTGTGAACATCTTACAACTGACTTTAAACTAGATATCATGGATGTCTTGAAGGAGACGAAGTAGATATATCATAATTGAATGGTTCATGCTTCGGCTCAGACACCATTGTGTTACAGGATATACTATCAACTAATATTTAACTTGAGGATATTGTACGAAGGGAAAACTATCGTGCAGTAAGCTTCTCTGGAAATTCTGTACATTTAAAAATACTGTTTAGAATAAAAGGTGTTATTGTTATTAATTCATCCATTCATAGATTTCTGCGTTGCATGATAAGCAGGATATTATTGTGTTAACTGTTGAACGAAGGAAGCCTACTAATAATTTCACTGGGGCACTTCCCTGATATAAACGTTCGTTTTCTAGTCTTGGTAACATGCATTTCTACACTGCTGAACTGGATGCTCACTGATTGTCTTACGCTTAATCTTACTCAGAATAACTGTTACACTTTATGAAATTGTCCCTTTTATTTTTTAAACATTCACTTCATTCCGCAATACAATCCGTTATTCCTTATGTGAATTTTAACCCTCATTTAGGACGAAATGCACATCCTGGATTCCCCTAGTAGTCACTATCTATGGAATAACTGTGTTCCTCTTGCTATACAGTGACAAATTCTCGTTGTTGGTTTTCATCTTTCTTTTTTTTATTCGAAGTTTGCTATAGATTTATGAACCTACACTTTTTACATTAATTCAGAACATATAAGTATGTTTGCATTTTCAAATCTGTTGTAGCACATAATTCATTGTGTGATTCACCTACATAACGAATTACTCCAAGAAAATGAAGCAATCATCAAAAACTATTCACATTAAAATCCGGCACAACCATACTTGTATCTTTATTGTGCAACAGACGAAATGTAGTCGTGAAATTCACATACTAGAAAAGTTTGGCTAAAAAAGATACTACCGTGACAACCAAGCAGGTTTATTACATAAATATCTTTCTTTCCACTTATGATCATCCGACCTGAGATTAGGTTTTGATGCTGTTCACATGATACATTTTAAATTGATCCTAAAATATTGTTTGTGTGCACTCTGAGGAAATTTCTTAGCAGGTGAAGCCATCTAAGCGATGCGAATAAAAGTAGAATCCCTATCAAGTAATCACGAATTAAATAGTGAATTTTTTTAAAAATTCGTTTTCATTTCAGTACTTTGCAATTGGTGTATTCCAGAAAACAGTAATCTGTTTAACCACCAGAACCACTTCCGTGCACTTATTAACTTTATGCGAGAGCATGGAACCATCATGTGACTGTTGCCCCAGGGAAAGTAGTAGATCGCCTCATCTTGGAGACAGTAAAATTACTCTTGAATACAAGAGTTTACCCCCTAGATTCATTTTTTCTGTGTGATACCTAGTCACTTAATCCTTAATGGCACTTGCAACAAGTTAGGACAAACCTCATCAGTTCAATTTATAAATAAATGTATGTACATAAATTGTGTAATATTCAGTTCAAGCGTATTGTCTCTCATTGTCCTCATTATTCCGTTGGAAGTTAAATTTCTGTATATCTAAATAGTCTAACAGGTTGTTTTTAAATTTGACTGAGTGATTATTAACTTACCTCACCTAAACCATTGTTGAAAACAAAACGTAATTTTCAGAAGAATTGAGTATGTTTAACATTCTTCTCCTGTTTAAATAAATATCCACTTTACATCGACTGGTTGCTAGGGTGTCACAGATGTCATGCGTATAGTCACTGATGTTAGTGCCGACTCAATTCTGTCAGTCACGTTTAGATCGTGGTCACTGAGCTAGGTGAATTGGCATCAGGGCGCACTCCAAATTGAGTGAATAGGCACGAAGCTACAAACTCTGAATTTGATCTAGCAGTATGCAGTATTATTTTGAGTAATAGGCAAGTACAAATGAGAACATTACTGAATTGTTAACCTGTAGGTCATTGTATCGAAAAGTTTGCCGAGTGAACTTTAAATTTCACCTTCATTTTCACAAGCACAAATCGTCATTTCGCACATGACACAGTATGGTGGCTGAATTTAAAAAACCGTACACTCGAATTTGCCTTTATTAAGGGTTATTTGTATTCCGCCTATTTCTTCTCTATATGCATGGGATTTAAAATGAGCTTCACTTCTAATATCTGGAAAAGCTGTGCATTGTAGAATAGGTCAATTAAGTCTCACTGTATTCCACTGGTTGTTAGCCCACAATAATGAACCTTGGATTTGGTGATCTTCTTCGAAGTATAACCAAAGTTACGAAAAGCAGCTTATCCTTGTGTATTATCAATTACTTAAAAAAATTACAATTATTCTTAAATAAACGAATCAATCCATCGCTACCTAACTAAAGATTGCAGCGAAATACGTCACATGCAATGTAATACTATTAAAGTATTCTCAGTGGCATGCGCCATACTGTCACCAAGAAAACACAAATTAAACAACTGGTTAGTAAAATGGATACTGAACCAACAAAATAACTATACATTTGATGTGATTTTGATGGATAATTACCATATGGGTAAAGACCATCTGCAAAGATAATTTGCTCACTTAGGGACACTGTAACTATGACAAACTTGAAATCATAACACCACTCTTAAGTATGCGAATGGAAACTGTAAGGTCAGTTTATACTTTCTGTTGTGCTATCAGTGAATGTTATTCATAATGTTCACTCTTCCGTAGGAAGGAAATTAGCTGAAAGTAAACAATGACATTTCACGGTTTCTCCATCCGCGAAATAAGTGAAACAACTTCAAACATGGAATTGTCTTCAGCATTTATTTCACAGGTTTCGGTGCGATTGTCAGTGTGTTTCAACAATACGCCGTATCAATTTAGTGCGTAGCTGTAAGTGAATTTTAAATCTCTTGACTATAATTCATCAATTTGCTGCAAATTATCTCGAATTTAAAAATGACACAATTTTATATCTTCGCCAATGTCCTCTTCATTGAGCCTATTGGAGGATTTCTCTGAATATCACATATTCCAACATATTAGAGACGAAATCAGTCGTATTAATAACCGAAGTAGAAGAACTATATGTATGTAAAATTCAGTTCTCACTCGTATACTTCGTGCAACATTTTCAGACTTCAGCAATTTTTTTTTGCTTTGATCACTTCGTAGGAATACTGAGCCATCATTCTGAGGAATTTGTAAGATACTGCAATGATTTCTGGAATTTCAACTACTATACTTCCATAATGAAAAGTACAATCACAGCATTCCCAGTTTACTTGGGTTGAAAGTGTCACTTCCCAATTAGCAATCGTTGTTACTTCGTTATCGGCTTAGCTGCCTAGTAATCACCTTTCACAGTTTTTATAAATTCTAGGTAGTTTTGTGTTGAAATTGCACTTAAACTTTCTGAAGACTAAGTTGTGGCCTACAAACACAAGTAAGCGCTTAAATCATTGTCATTTGAAATCTCATTTCTGAAGTTTCACACAAATTATCAATTTGTCATCTAATTACAGTTAAGAAAGATCTTGAAAAGACGAGTGAGTGAAGTAATTGCCCGTTTCCGTTGCACGACAAGGTGGAAGTCATATGTTACTCATACTTACACAAGGCTAACAACAGTCCAAACTTTGTGTTTTGTGAATAACTTAATATTTCGCCAGTAATAAAAAATATTAATAATGAAATGAATGAAAGCAAGATGATGTCGTCAGACTTACACTGGATATTTGATGGTCAGTGGATATTTATGGGCGCAGACTTGTCAGCAATGAAAGATAAGAAAGTGCTTTGACTGAATTATATAACTTAACAAATTCACATTGCATTACGACATAAAATACTGTTGCGGTTTGGGTGACAACTGAATGGTAGGCATCAGGCGCTTTAAGTGAATTTGTTTCAAAACAGAATAACATAGAAAATATATTCACAAACTAAACAACTAAATATGATCCCCTATGGTAGGTGGGTGCTGCGAATGTGTACCAGGCTGGAAACCCTTATCTATCTGACATCACTCCCTAGTTTTCAATGGCATTCTATCTAGTTTCAATCCGTAATCAAACCTGCAACAATCCATATTTCCTTACATCAAGACAAGGCAATACACGGACTAAAACTGATATGGTATACAGATTAAAATATTGTAAGAGTCTTCTTCAAGAAATTACTGCTGAAAAAGAGTCTCAGAAGGTATTCTGTTGAAATTGCAGCCACTGCAACACCTATCACTACGACAAGTAAGTTTTATCACGCAAGATGTTTGCTGTTTATCCCATTGTGAAAATAACACGTTTACTGACATGCTTTATAGAGTTTCCGTTTTGATTTTGCACATTCATAATATTAGTGCTAAATTCATCGGAATGACTGACCTTTCCATATAATTATGTCCTTACCTCAAAGCCTATCGATACTTCAAAACAGAGGAATACTAACCGAAGCAACAAAAGTGGAAGCTGCCTCTTAAGGAGTACATGAAAAAAGTTTCATCGGAGAACACTATTTAGAATATTGAAAATTAGCGGTTTCTTTCTCAGTTTTCACAGTATGCTAAGTGTAGGCGCGACCCTTCAGTATGCTTGTTTTGTAGCGATTTTGATAATTCAGTTTTTCATTTGAAGTAGTCAATTTATCAGACACATGACTCTGTGAGTGTTCCATGTCTGAACAAGAATAATTCAGCAAGAGATTGAATTAGAACACGTACTAGGACTGTGATCCTTATTGTGTACTTCAAGTTCTCTCAACTGAACCTTAAACTCCTAAACCGAAGAAAAATAATTTACGAGAAAATTTGAATACTGGTGGAAGTATTCTACTGGAATTAGGTGTTTAATTATTTCATTTAATTTTAGAGAATTTGTCTTTCTTCAGGCAAATCGTCCCTTTTCCATGAATTTAGAAAAGCAATCTGTTCTGTGGAGAATATTCTGTTGTACCAGGTGCGCATAGTTACTATGAAATAGAGGTTTCCATAATGATCAGTGTTCATCCTAATCGGTCATTTCAAACAAACAAATATTATAATGATTTTTCATTAGTATTCTAAGAAAAACCATGCCTTGTATGATTCATCAATTCCTTCGACCCTTCCGTCCTTCATTGGTTCAATGATCGATCGATTGTGGATTTTAAATTTAAGTAAAAGATAAATGACTTTAAATTTGAAGTAAAGAAATCAATTGTAGGATTTCAACATGAGCTGACATCAATTATCAGTTAGACAGAAAGAAACATTGAAAAAACAGCTGGAATGAGTATTGAACAGCTGTTTCGTCAGACTTTTTTGGGACTCTTCATCAGTTACTTTTCGCATGAAAATGTATAATTTTTATGATGATTCATAGCGACAAAATGAAAATGAACACACCTGTAAAGGAATAATTTGCTCACCATATAAAATGTGAACGACCGTAACTTTTCGAACTACGACTCTTGAATAAATGAAGGATTTACTGTAGGCTTCATTATACAAATGTAATAGTGTAATGTGGGGGTTCCGGTAGAATAAAACTTAATTAGCATGACACACAGTAATATATTGATAACAACCGGATGAAGTTTCGATATGAATGCATTGCTCATGACCACACCGGTTCGTTCCCAAACACAGCTGTGTCTGTGGGAGCGCCGACAGCAGACCCAACTACACGAACAACCGTACGACTGACATGAAAAAGGAGAGAGAAGGTGTGCTGTTAATTGGATCACTTTTCTCGTTTACGACATCAGTGGAATACTGTTTATACCAATGCTGGACACTTGCATATATATATATATATAAACTATTTGATAAAGGGTTTTCAGGTTTCGCTTATAGCCTGTTCTATCTCATCTCCCAGTGTTTTTAAAGGCATACTGATGATAAGATGAAGACATTTGGTTTTCAATCCGCCCACCTGGTAATTCGCACATCAACTTTTTATGTCCATGTGCTTTCAAACATTTAATCACCGAATTATGAAATTCACAGAAGCCAGCAAAAAGTTCTTCGTTATAATTTGTTTCGTCCAGCACCTGCTTGTGACACATGATAGGATAGTTTATTGTTTCGTCTGGCTATAGAGTTTTAATGTAGCCGTCTCGCTAGAGTCGTATCGATTATCGTTCATAGTTGTCTGTAGACCTTCGCTTTTGAGTCTTAATAGTTTGTTGAAGTGTGTACTGAATAACTGTACATTTCAGTCCACTAGAGTGAAATATGTTATGATGCCGGAGGAAATCGGCACGCTACAGAAATTCAGTATTTCAAAGCTAAACAAAAGAGAGACAGGATTCAAGAAGAAGACAGTTCAACCACATTGAAATATTCATTGAACATGCTTTTCTATAACTCTGCTTAGACACTTCTCTCTAATTTGCTAAGGAATGCATCCGAGCTTCCTCTATAATAGAGACTAGTGAAAGTTAGTGTTTTCCATCCCTTATTATTTATTTATTATTTTATTCCTTTTCACTCCCAGTGGAACAGAAGGCTTGATGCTAAAGCTCTGACGTTTCAGTAGTAGGGGTGTTTCTTTTACGGGGTGAGGTTGTTAGCTTCATGCTTGACATTCCTTCCTTACCGTTATTATTACCGGCATACTCATGTGTAGGAGTAAATCAGCCAGAGGTCAAACTCCGGACAACATGGGTGGTTGGCGAACATTCTATCGCTTAGCCACCAACGCATCTCTAAATCATGATTTTATTAACTGATGGATTTCCTTTGATTGATTTGCCTCCGGAACTTTACAAAATCAAGAGAATAAATAAATCAAGATAGATGCATTGTATTCTTTGTAGAGTTTATAATCAGAGAATTTGAACTCAATACACATATATATATATTAATTGTAATGCACATTCAATACTTACAGATTGATCCTGGCAAGAGTCAGGTGACTATATCTGAAAGTGATAAAGGTTAATTGGCGAAATTTGTCACTGAGCTACAATCACATTTGCTTGATGTTGCAAGAAATTACATTGAATTAAATAAATGAAGTCGAAAAGTGAGATAATACGGAAAATCGTCATAAGCGAGAATAATACTAACAACTGAAATAATAAGGGATGCAAATGCAGATTGCAAAGACAAATTGAAATAAAAGCAGGGAGAAAGTAGGCATGAGGATCAACAAAGGTGGTCATATTTGGATAAAAGTCTGCTTATCCTATTTCTACAAGCCATTCTTTTAAAGATTACTGCATGTCCGACTTATCCATATGGCTGAAGCTTTGGCCATCGAAATCTAACAGCCAGACCCACATACACAGCGGATAATTTTTTCTAAGCACTCCTGTTTTCATGGTGTTAATTAGTCTGTGCTGCACCATTATATTCCCCATACCTAATATGGCGCTATTTATTTTTCGTCTTCTTTGCACAACTCGTATATCGCTTCCCTTAAGGAATTCGGTTGTTGCTATTTATTCACTTTGACTAATATCTAGCCCTCTAAATGTTACCTTTATTTATTCAATTTAATTTTCCCAAGTAATGGCTTTACCTAATTATATTTTTCCCCTCAATATTTCTGAATAACTAATAATCTTTTTAGTTTCACACACCCTTCTAACTATTTTAAACAGTACACAGCCAAATCGTTCTCGCACGATATTCAGCTAGAATAATACTCACAAACACTTTGTTGAAATTCTCATTATGTTGAAAAACTATTTGCTTCTATAAATACATATATTTTGATACACACCTTCGTAATGAAATCTCTGAAAAAGTGCCTTTGCCGAGTCACTTGTGTTGAATTTGATTTGCTTCAACAGAACAAAGATCATCGAATGCTCTTAATTCCTAATATAAGTACTTTCTCCTTCCATATGATACAATACTGCTTATTGAAACTTTAGGTACCATTTATCTTCCTGGAGGGAAAAGTGAGTTCAGACTCAGCAAAAACATTCATTTACTTCGTCTATAGAGTTAAATAAATTAACACGTTCTGTTACAAGATTTGGACATACGTAGTTTGATTTGGATAAGTCTATCTATGTATTCACCGTCACTTATAGGTATTCTGAGGTATAAAAGACGACTCAAGGCTTCCATAAGATAAGAAGCTATGAGATGCATCTCATGTCAAGTGATCACCTCACTACTATAGTTTTGGAATACCATGACAAAAGTTTGAAAAAGAGACTGAGTTGAAATATATCCCAGCAAAATATATATGTACGTCAAAATGTTAGACGCCTGAATAATTTAGCAAGAATGCAATAACTATCAGCAGTTAAGCAGGACGAACAATAATACATGGACCTACCTGAGTATACTTTCGCTGAATACTCCACAAATAATGACTCAGTATTACCTCACGGATATGAGAATTATCCTATTAAATATTCTTCTATGTAATTACTCTATACTTAATAATATTTTCTTCATTTCAGGTATTACTTGTCGCAATGATCTCTGAAGTCTCTGATTCGGTAGGTTGGTTATTAACAGTTAAAGATATGGTTGTTGAAGATAGTGTTGTTAGAAGATTGGGAATATCTGAGACATGCGTAGTAGACTTCGAAAAGTCTGAACATGCACTTGCCTTTCGAGTCATTTCACTCCGAAAATAGAGGCCAAAAAAAATAAAGTGGTAAAGGGCAAAGAAATAAGGATAATTATGATGAACTGCTATCACACCTGAGTACCTCAGTAAGCACTCTTTGACTTAAGGCTGTTTGATATCAGTCGTATTATTCATAGCACTTAACACTTTAACAATAGACGAAATTGATAGTTTGTTACTCGAGTTCAACTATACTCCACAGTTCATTCGTTCTTCTAATCATTGGAGTGGGTTTTCTCCCACCCTCACAGGCAGAGCACGGTTCATCAACTAAACATGTGTGTGGCCGCACACACATGTAAATTAAAATAGAGTTTAGAATGTGGTGTAATCACTTTTGAACTGTCTAACTGCATGGCAGGTTATATGGGAGACTGTGTTTAGTCCCCGTATTAAAATCATACTATTAATTTACCGATTACATGGTAATTTGATGAAGACATCTTCCTAAGGGACGGAATGGACTGTAGATTTTGTAATTAAATGACTTCTATTCTGGCTTAAAAATTTTAAAAGACATCCGTTTTGACAGAAGTATCCATCAGCACTTTATTCACATCACTCAGGCTGTACAGATACTCTGAATAAACTTAAACAAGAACTTCACCAAGCCTCTCTTATATTGTAATAGACAGAAACCGTGATAATTCAAATATTGCCCTGTTCACTTAGCCATTCTATGAGTGAACTGCTGTACAGAGCCATCTTCTGTCTGATCCAAATTGATGTCTAAAAAATGCAAGTTGATTGCAACGTTGTTATTCACAGGTTGGAATTATGTGATTTAGTGCAGATATGAATTTATCTCATCTTCATGATTTTTGCATATCACAGTGATGTCATCAAGGTATATTCTATAGAAAGACGTTTCAGAAATCAAATCAAGCGATAGATTTTCAACGAGATATATATAAATCAGCCATCAAAGATCCCTACAAAGAAAGACATTCAGTTCGGAAATACCATTTGAAGAGAACTGACATAATTCATCACAGACTGTGCCTTGAACGTCTGCTAACCATTTTACTATTTTGTATGGGAGGAAATCACACAGTGAGAGAATTGAACATAATAGACTGCCTAATCTATGTATTGATCAAGCATATAGTGTTTTTTGTAGATAATGTACGTCCTCCAATAACATTATTTCACCAGTGGCTTCTTTCCAGTCCTTCGCTATTATACCGCCGCTAATTACTACAGATTTTATACCTGATAGTATATAAGAAGATTTGAAATATGTTTCAGAAAAAGTCAAGATAACCAATCAGTAGGGTACGACACTTCCTTTCTATGAATGTACTGTTAATGACGTCACAATAATCTAATTGTAAAAATAATTTTTTGGTTCTTTAGGAGAGTGACTAATATTAGAATAAGTTAATACTGTGTAAAATACAATGTATCCAGCTGTAACAACAGAAGACAAGGGCCAGGCAACAGATCGTTTATTACGAAAAATCAACACGTATTTATAGATTTTTATGTACATTATTGTAGGTCAATGTTAGTAGAAAATACAGTCTGTTGATTGGTTGTTTCTCACACAAAGTTAACCTTGCATCTCTTGTGGCTGTGTCAGTTCATCTATATGTTAACTGTAACCGCCTGTCCACCTTGACCTTTGACCTCAATTACTGTCCACCACTTGGCTAGTAGACAGCTCTCACCACACTCGTCCCCCCGTCAAATAGTTTGGACTGAAGTCGGCTCGGTCTTCTCGGTTCTTGGGGCTTTGCTCTGTTGTCTTGCTGTCTGGAATCTCGGCGCTTGCGGATGTCCACTTGTTTAACGGTGTTTACCATTGCGATTGTGTCTGCGTAACCCCATCTCAACGTGACCATATATGGTCCTTCCCACTTTGGAAACTGTTTGCCTGACCCTGTCGCACATTCGTAGGTATTTCGCCTCACACTTCCATATGCTGCTTTCTCCCGACCTCCCAGCAGCGTCCCAAGTAGCAGCCTCATCGCTGACAGATCTTGAACGCCACTCAACTGCGAATAAGCCTCAAAGTCCTGCCCGAAGATCCATATATCTCCATCAAAAACTGCAGGGCATAGGCTTTCCATTTGTCGGTAGGCAGCGACACCAAATGTAACAACAGAAGACAAGGGCCAGGCAACAGATCGTTTATTACGAAAAATCAACACGTATTTATAGATTTTTATGTACATTATTGTAGGTCAATGTTAGTAGAAAATACAGTCTGTTGATTGGTTGTTTCTCACACAAAGTTAACCTTGCATCTCTTGTGGCTGTGTCAGTTCATCTATATGATAACTGTAACCGCCTGTCCACCTTGACCTTTGACCTCAATTACTGTCCACCACTTGGCTAGTAGACAGCTCTCACCACACAGCTACATAATCAAATTAGAGTGTCTGGAAAATAGTATGCTTATTGTCACAAATTATAGGGATATAAATTGACTCATGTTCTGTGACATTTGTTATAGTGTAATGAACGGTTCATGACCAGGCTGAGTGACATCGCTGACACTGACTTCACTTATCTTTCGATAAAACGTCGATGGTTGTATACAAAAGCTCAGAAACATCAAAAATGTCGGATTAATTTTCCTTACTAATGTTAGCACATATTATCAGATTCCCAAGTAACATCTACACATTCACAGTCGACAAATAACCTTTCAGTAGATAAAATATAAACGGAGAAGCTTGTTCGTCCAGGGAGCATATCATTTTTTGTACTTGAAAAAAATAATGCCCTGAATCATGAAAATTGAATTGAGGTTGCTTCGAATACAAAAAATCCTTATACCAATCGTCGTATTTCTGAAGTCACAATGACAGGCACTGAATCCATTAACTTCATCTTTCTGTGTAATTTTTGTGGTTTTAGGTTGGAGAATGCAAGCAGTGTGTGTCGATAACTACATCTAACAACATTTAACATGCCGAAATGGCAATTCATTTGCACTGACAACTTCTGCGTAACTTGTGACAATAACTTTTTACCTAACTGATCTAATGATAATTGTTCATTCTAATTCTGTCACATTTATGATTTACTTTAAATTTAAATCTCATTTGTTTTAATGATGCCTTCATTAAATAAATTCCTATAATTTTTACACATCTAAATACATCTTTTAATATTTAACTGAGAGTCATATCTATGGGTAAATATCTTGGGTTTGGATAAAAACTTTGTTAATAGAATCTTAATAATCGGTTTATCCGATGTGTCACACAGTGAAGATTACCGCTTCATTGTGTGATATGTGAATGAAGCGATTTAATATATAGTTATGGAACACATGAGATGAAACAGTGTGACTCAACGTGACCCAACGTTTTCAGGCAAAAGTTGTGTTAACCATTTCAAATAATTATTTCGGTTGGGAATTATACCACACAAAAATTCAGTTACATTGTCCACTTCAGATCATAATGAGAAGCTCAACAGAAAGAAAGTTAAGTTCATTTAATTAAGTTATATGTCTTGATTTCAAAGGTAGAATGAGGAAACACACCCTCTTTACACTTAGTGAATGTACAGCCAACCACCATAATTCTCGTCAAATAGCAATTTTCAGATTTCCGATGAATGCATTACTTCGACGTCCAATTTCATAGGTATATATATAGAAATGCCAATGATATGTGACAAAAATGAAATGAAATTGATAAATTTTAGAAAGTGAATGTAGAATAACTGCGATGTATAGGTGATTAGATCTCAACAATAATTAATGGCAGATTTATTCCTTCAAAATGCAAATAAAACATGTTTTATTAGCTGCCTCTTGCCTGAAAGTTCAATCGTTGTAAGTGTCGCATATGTCATTTAGTTCATTGCTATGACGATCGTAATGGGAAATCATAAATATGGCTCATGTATTCCTTGCATTTCGCAATCATTTTGGCACTGTTGATCTATCGCAGTACGACTATAGGGAAACGCCTAATAATTCTGTATTACACAATAAATTCCTATTGGAAAGCCAACTATGTTTCCCTGGGACTGCCTGGTGTCAACTCCTGTGTACTGTCGTAACTTCAGATAAGGATGATCCGGATCACACCTTAACTAGGCTCACAGATTACCTCAGATGTAATGTAACACTTCTATAATAGCGTTGCATTGATGCTTCTTAATCAGGCAAAAATGTGTCTAATAGCACCACTGGTTTACTAGCAATTTGGATGACAGCAGAAACGTTTGAGCTCCGTTGACAGTTACATCACAAAAACAAAGTTGGTCCTTTAGATGTACAAATGTATGGAGGTCCACAAGCATTCATTTCGGAGAAGAGATTTGCTTCCACATATTACAAGTTGAGTGAATGTATCGATGTTTTTATTTGAAGAGCTGATATCTTCTATTAAACAAAGCGAGAATGTGTGGGATACAGTCAACCACTTATGCATCATTTGATCGTCATGAACAGTGTGGAAGTAGAAACCTTTACATTCGGTTATCTTCAAGTCGGTCGTATTAGTACAAACTAGGAAAGTGCACCCAATTCACTAATCAAAACTCTACCGTTTAACCACTAGTGAATGGGATTTACCTGTTTTATTAAAACCACATTCAAAGATTTCATCACTTTGTTTCCGTTTAGTAGAAGCACGAAAAGCAAGAAATTCCTACTGTACGCATTAATATTAAGTTAGCCCAAGTAGAATATCTTATTATAAATATTAGTATGTAAACTGATCTGAATGAGACCTTGTGGTTGCGGAATCAGATCTTAGAGTAATCCAATCTGTGTTGGTGAGTGTTTTTTAGCTGATTTCATTGTTAAAACACCATGAAATGAAGAGTGACGTTACTCCAAATTAGGTAGGCATGTCTATACATATAAGTTGGAGTAAGATACTCAATGGAATAACATGTTCATGTATAATTAACACCAAGAAATAACCCGGGTAATCAATTTTAAATTGCTTATGAATGTTCTCTTTCATGTGATTACCCAACCTGTTTTTCATGTTTGTGATCCGCAGTTAAGTAATTACCAATATTTATTGAATCTTTATCCAAACCTATAATGAAAACTTAGAGTGTTTTCATGAAATTCTGAGTATAATTATGTAGACAGAAAATATGAGACTTCGATACTGAAATACATAGGAAAGTATAAAACAATCGAATCGGTTCAGAAAATTGACAGCACTAACTCTCCAAAGGAGGCAAAGCATATATTAAATGCATTCATCCATTTGGTCAACAAACGGTGCCAAATATTAATTCCGAAATCAGTCAATCATGGATAATGGGACAACGGTCAGTGGAGATAGAATTCTTAGACATTAGGATTCCAGTCAGTTGATTGAGTAGCAGTGTTACCACGTTGTGACTTGAAATTCAACATGATACGATCTGTCAAATAATCTCGAATCACAACAAGCTGGATATTCATCACACTCAGTCTTCACTCCAACTCAAATTGACTTTGTTTTGTGAAATTATAATCAATCAACCACGCACTAAACAATACATGAGAATAAACCTGCTTATGTTTTTGAAGACCTTAGGCAGTGTGGTAGAATGTAATTTGATATCAGGCAATATGATAGGTAAGAACATAAGATTATCTTTTAAGCCCTAAATTCACTACTCATAAATTGCTAGAAACCATAGGGACTACCTGGAGTCTCGACGAATAATCATGATCGATGGTATGGCATGTTGTGAACTGATTCTCGAAGATAGTAGTTCTTGAAGTCGATTCATAATTCTTCCCTCTTATACTGAATTCATCAAGTACGCATGGTGGATCTGCCGTTTGACTCGACAATATACTACAGAACTAAAGTGAGAAAGCAGTTGATTCCTTGACCTATTCAATAAATAAATCTGATATTCACAAAGAAATTCACATCAACTCCAAAGTATAAAAGTTATTCGAACAATATTCTTTGCTACACGTTCGAAGTTAAAATTCTTTTATTGTTTTATGTTTTATTCTTCATATGAAGCAAATAGCTCATCCTTTCATTGTCAGTCAAATGTATTTATTGGTAATCCTAAGAATATCGAGACAGTAAATGTAACATTACTGAGTTTATCTTTCTGTCTGATTTACAATGGAGTTTTTATCTTACAGTGGAATGACTTCAGACGAGATAAAATATATATCACAATTCCTCCTGCCTTGTCATTTTTCGATACAAAATAGAGAGTATGAAATCGATTTGATAAGGAGAAACAGAATAACTAACGGTTTCGCAGATTTACTCACTACATTTCTACATTCGTTCAATATTCCTTTTTAATACTGATATCTAAGCTGTCATGGGCTTCTGTAAAATAGAACTTGACATCTTTGTTCCCGAAATTCTGCATTAAAAATAAAATTCTGAATGCATCTGCTCCAATGCTTCTCGACTAATTTGTGTTTAATGTTTAGTTTATTCAAAATAGGTATAGACAGTTTCTGACTCACATCTCAAGAAAGGAAGCTGACTTCAGGGATGATAATGTCAGTATTCGATGTCTTGTATTTTATTCCAAAACTTCTTTTCTGCATGACTCTCGTAAGATTACCTGAATGGGTAAACTCCAATCTCGTAGTTGATGACTCGGTAAAATCACGTCAGGCAGATCGTGTTATCCTACAGATATTTGACCTAGAATTACACTTCAAGGAATTTATGAGCTGTTAAAATAGTAAGCATCATTATTAGTTCACTTACGAGTTAAATGACGATACCAAGGATACACCTCACTTTTATTGTTTACGTCTCCTATGATAAACATTTCAAGATAGACAATAAGTCAAAATGCTTCTTAATGACTCGGAATGGAGACTACGTCGAAAGGTTTCTTTAAAAAGTAGACATATATATATAACTTTCTATGATTTCAGTTTCCATCTGAGTGATAATATCAGACGGACACAGCCAAAGTGACAGAGAATGGTCTACCCACAGTCATGTAATCATTAACAGTTTTATTATAAATAGTGTGCCTCAAATGTCATTGGTTTGCAATGTTGAATCAGTGTCAGCTTCATCAAGTCATATATTCTTGCATATAGTTTCCACGTACTGAGCCATAGTCTCCTTCATTTCAGATATAACTTGTCGCGTTGGTTTAAGTGTACACTGATATGGTAGGTCGATCGTCAATTTAGTAATGTTAGATTCCTTGTTCGCACATCAATTTCATTACGTACGCCTTGATCCTATTGCTTTGACACGTATAGAAGGATGAGAATAACTTTGAGTAATTGACATTTGACCCCACAGGAGGCGGTAACACTTGTGGAATATACTATGTGAATCTTCTTAGATCACTGACTGTTTTGTCCGTCCACCTGCCAAAAACACCAGACGAAATAATAATTTCAAAGATTTATTTTTAAAACTAAATACCAGATGTTCCGATCCAGTCGGCATGAAGCCTTCAATCAAGGTTTCATGCTAGTTGACACCGATCAGAAAGGCGTATCTGCGACACTGGAGGAACTCGTACCTCTTCTAAAATTAGAACCCGCATCACTCTATGTTGCAGTCTGAGACGTTACCAGGGCTTGCAGCTGACTTCGCGTCGGACTAATTGGCATACATGTTAAACACAAAATATGAAACTGCAATGTAACTGTCTGTGAATAATGTTAATAAATTATATTTTCTATAATCCAAATGAAAGCTCGTTCCCAATATGTGTACTGGTGGATGAGCTATGAGTCCATTTGATCACTTATTTACTCTCTCATCCTTAATTTGTCATCCGTCTTTCTTCAAATATGCAGAAGCCTGAGTATATTCAGTTTTATGTACGACACAGCTAAAGTAGCTTCAAAAAATGCTAACCAGTACTAATTTCCAGGTTGTCCATGATGACCACTTTTTCATGGTTAAACATGAGTGTATAACATTTAAATATACTTATATTCATTTTGCGTGTGAACTGTGGTTTATGGGTAGAAACACATTATTTCAATTGATTTCGTACTTGTTATCACCTATCAACAGTATATGCCCTAAGCTTTAGGAAGTTCATTTTCTAATGAAAAGGATCATTAGTTCATTATGAGGATAAAATTCGCTTGATACTCTCTAATACTGGCGAACACCCCATTACCAGCTTTGGGAACATTAGCACATAGTTTAGTGTCATATAATAAAACATCAATGATCAAATGTGAAACGTAAAAGAATTTCCAAGGTCACTCTTTCTCACTGAATGGAACCTGTTTCACTGAATTTCAATGTTGCGGAGAGATTTGAGGAAATAATCGCTAGTAGAATCGTTTGATCTAATATACTGCAAAATAAACAACCTGGTATTGGAAGCAAAAATGAGGTTGCTTTGAATTACGAATTCTGACATCCATTTCTATATTCGGTCGTCAACCAAACCACGTATCAGATGCCTCGTTTTACTTTCCAGAATATTCGCTTTCATTCCCCAGATGGCTGAGATGAATTCTATTGAGAATATAACCACAATGGATAATCTTCTCCCTGACCGAACTCACATCTTCAGTACTGACTTCATTAATATACTGACATAACGCAAATCACGAAATATCAGAGATCAGGGAATTTTCAGAAAAACGTTCCTTTGTTTCCGTGAACACATCTCATTCACTTCTGACAATACAATTATTCTGTCTGTCTCAACTAATAGAAATTCAGTCAGTAAAATGTGTTTCTTTGATTTTAGAATACTGCCTGAGGGACAATAAAGCAACAGATTAGATGTGCAAAAGCGGAAAATATCACGAAAATACGTTTTATAATAATCATTTAACTTAATTTGCTGCAAATTATTAGCTTAATAAGATAAAACAACAGATTGAGCGAAGAAATATTTTCGTTTTCAACTCCTTCCACATCGTCATCTCGAAACATATTTCATCTATCAATCCGTTGATTTTCCTAATGCGCAAATGACGATTCGAAAATTACTAAATAAGAACAGGAAGTGAGAAGCTATTAAGACATCCACATTCTGATATTCATTCCTGTATTTCTATCCAAAAAAAATGCATTTAAATGTCCCTCATAACTTTCAAAATATTCTCCTTTTTTCAGCTTCTGGAAATGAATTCTATTCGGAAGACAAACAAAATTATTATTGTTCTTCTTATCCTAAACTGATTATCCAGTGTCATTGATTTTTTCCTGTTTATTTGTTGAACTTACTTTTAATGTTCCTGCCTTCACTTCTGGTAATAATGTTTTGACTTTTCAAATGAGGATTAAATTCTGTTTGTTTTAATAATGTCTGAGTAAAATAAACGTGATATACAACCCTCGATGAAATTTTTCATTGGTTATAACTAAACAAGTGATACTGAGAAGACCGTCGTGATATGCAATAGTTATTGAGACGAAATGCGTGAGAGTGATTGGATAAAACGGAACTATACACCACAAACAAGTCATGAATTTAAATTTATCTTAAGGCATGAAGTAACTGTTTTCTTACTTTTCTACTCCAGAAGATTCCCGATGACATTTTTCTTCGGTGTGATAGCACTCACTGGTTTCTTCAGTGTGTACATCATCCATGTCCGTTATCATCAGCATCCTGAGTTCATTCGTTTTCCGAATTGTTTTTTGCTAATGCTTTATTGCTTAGTGGTCTTATGTATGTAGTGTAGACGAACATTTATTTATATCACAATCGATAAGAATCCTCCTGATAAGGCTGAATCAGAAATATTTCTGCAGGTGTCAGACCGGACAGAGATGCTTCACGCGGACAGCTCGAGGCTAAGACGTCACTACACCGAATAACAATGCCCACACTAAAACAAAATTGCAGTCTTTGGACAACACATTTTGAACACCACAACATAACAGCAAATATATGCCATAAAATTACTGACAAAACAAAATTAAAAAGAAATAATAAAGAGTAAGTCAAAAGAAGAAGTGCAAGTGCTACAGCAATGATATGCAGTTCAAGGGAAAAGGGTTTTATTTGATAAGATTGTTGAAATGTTTGAATGAATATGATTGTCTCTGTGTTTGAAAGACATGGGATCTTGAAATTCTGCAAATAATTCTTTGCTCTCAACTTGTTTGATCTAATGAAGACATCTGTTTTTATGAAAAATGCTAAAATTTATGGTGTGTACAGCACGAATTATCAACTTGCGTCGGTGGCAGAGCGGTTAGGATGCTCGCCAACCATGCACATGGTCCGGGGTTCGATACACGGCCGACGCACTCCTTTACCCCGCTAAGCCAGAAATAAGACTGGTGAAGAGGAAAGGTTGGGCATGAGGCTAGCAACCCCATCCTGTAAAATAAACACTGCTACAGAAACTTCAAGCCCCTAGCCTGAAGCCCTATGTTCCACTGGCGAACGTGAAGGATAAAAAAAAAATTATATTGACATTTACTACACTAAGTTTCAAACTACATAACAACGATGTCCGCTACACATCGACGTATTTCTGCCAACTTGCCTTCACGAAACCACCCTGCGTTTTACTTCATTAGTAAGATGATATGGGTATCCGGTTTCATCTTGACTAGATGTTTTAATGTGAATATACTAAACACAAATCATGCTAGACGCCACATTCAATATATATTCAAAGAATGTTCAAGCTAACAGCATGTGACATTTAAAAGATGTAATCACTGCAGACGGTGAGTGATGTAAGCTGTTTAGAGAATAACTCAGTATTAATACGCTACAACCGATCACATATTATGTTACACTGCCAAAAACTTAATGGTCCTTTCACAACTAACAATCCTGTCTCTGATATGCTCTTATTCATCCTCATCGAATTACCAAACATTTAGTTTAGCTTATTTTATGGGGCGTGAGCATCAAAGTGTATGAATGAAAGGAAGATGTGTGAGTAAAATTCAGCAAAATTATTTATATTGATAAATAGAAGTGATCAGCAAGGGATGATTATTAATAATAATAATAGCTTTATTCCAAACAGTATTTGTGGTACAGGTATGGAATTTTCAGCGTGCATTACAAAATTGCTCCAGCTGGTTTAAGTGGCCATGAATTCTATGCAGAACGAAAGCCCGAATTGTCTGCAGAAGACGAAAAACATGTATATATTTTTGAATGTCAATGAAGGATACCTGAGGCTAAGACACATTTGGCTAAGTAAAGCTGGTATCCTTTGTAAGTGAAACTGACTGGGATTTACAGTTTTATTTTATTGTATTTCTCAGTAAGAATCAGCCCTTCAGCGTTCCACTGACAGCTGAATTTATGCTAGCACTAGACTTCACAATTACGAGTTCGAATAAATGAATGCATGAGACACCCAGTCTTTCAAATGTGAATATGGGATAAATCAGACTGATACATTTAATCGGAATACAGCTGAGAGAATTAGGACATCCATGTACAGCACGCCTGGGTAAAAGAGGAGGCATTTCAGTTGTCTATCGTTTGAATAAAATCCTGTGAGGCAGTTATCAAGAGGTCTGATCTGCACAGAAGCTAAATTGAGTGGTGATCTCATTTTGTTCACCAAGGTGACACTTTCGTTCTTCGGAGCAAATTATTCAGAAAAATCTATTCCATTCATCAGTTACTTGAAATCTTTTGGAGTATTTTGTTATAAGGTTACAGCTTTTGAATTTTAGTTTCCAAATCATTGAATATGCAAATACGCTACTAATTGACTTATTCTTTGTTATCGCCAAATCTGTACATGTTCACACCTCAAAACACTAAGCAAAATCAAATTAGTGGTGTATATTGTGAATGCCACAGGGTTTAAAAGATTTTCAGAATATCCTGGAAAGCAATATCATTTCTGAAACTGTGCTAACGACTTGCATTTTCAAACAGTCAACCAATCCTACTATTTTATGGAATCGAATTCGATGGTGAAGTGGAAAAACACTAAGATGAAATCCCTTCTTTTAACTAACTGAACGACAGGGACGATGAATTTCCACTCAAAACCTGTAATCAAGAACAACTGGACATAAATAAATGACAACTTATGTTGGCTCTCTCTTGTCATCATATTTCACACTATGCTCAACAAATTCTTGCTAAGTGAATTTGCATTTATGTTAGCTATATTAGTCGAAATACTCTCCTATGGTGTTATAGTCTGTTTAACAGGAATTTTTCCATTCCTGTTGTAGGTGGTTGGTGAATAATCATTTCAAAGATCACAAATTCATTGTTGACATTAAAATCTCAAAGCATCTGGTAGGATGGTTGGTTACTTGATGCCTTTCATATTTTAGCATTTCGACGAGGAAGAGAATATTTTTCATAGCCTAATAGCCAACCGAAAACGGGATGGCACAAATTGTTGAAAAAAATAAGATGAAAAGAAAAGGCGTTCAGCAAAGAGTTACTCTTTTCGGCGATATCATCCTCAAGCTGTACAAACCGCAAATTTATAGTAATTTTTCTTGGCAACAAAAGGAATATATCCAAAGATGCAATTGTTAATTTTTGACAACAAATTGCGTAATTTAGAAGGCGTAAATCGGTTAGAAACTAAAATAAAGTTACAAAAGTAGGTTGGGTGACGTAATCTAGTTGCTAGGGTTCAATAAAAATGAATGAGAGTCAAGTTAATAATCTGAGTAGAATTCACTTGAAAATGGATGAGAGTTAAGTTGATAAGCTGAGTAGAATTCACTTAAAAATAAACGAAAATGGAGTTAGCAACAGTTGTCATGAGGGTAGAGATTTAATAGAGGGTGGGGGCAGAAAATAATGCAATTAAGAAACAGACAAACAAAGAAGAAAGAGGTAGACAAAATTACGTATTTGGTGTTGAGATAGATCAGGACCACTGTAGATTTAGTGACTGAACAAACTTCTTTTGTATGCAGAGTTCAGGATTCAATATGTGAATTGCTATTGCTTCTGCAGTTTGAAGAATTTTAATTAGTACTCTTTTGGCTAGATTCCCACGCATTGTGTAGATAACTGAGAAGTTGCTTTGTGGGTTTGCTTGGTGTCCGGATTCGATCAGGTGTTCTAGGATAGAGCTGTGGCGGGGGGGATCTTCTTTCTCCTTTATAAAACCATGAAGGTAAGTGTTCGCTGATTCGTTTGGATAGCAAACGCTGGGTACGCCCGGTATACCTAGCTCCACATGAAGCAGGTGAATTGGTAGATGCACATTGATGAGGCCCCCAGTGGAAGCCAGTGAAAAATAAGATGAACATTTCAGTGCATTCATAGATGTCTCATTGGTTTCTGTGTCCATCTGCTACAAAAGGTCAGGCAAACTTGAAATTTAACAGATTTCAAAATGCCATAACAATATAAGGGATCAAATTTCATTCAATTCTCAACCACAAAATATCACCAAACATATTTTTATTTCCTTAACATTTATTAAGACAATAAATATCTCCTATGGAAACACTCATCCTTAGTTTAAAGTAGCCACATGCTTTGGTTATTAATTGTGAAGCTGGTCATTAATATCATGTGATCGAACGACATGCTGGAAAGGGACCACCTCATCACTGCAGCTGTAGCGGTATGCAGGGAACAGGAATTTCCTTGAACTTTGTTTAAATGAAATAATTTTGAGACATCTCTTTATTGACCACTATCTGTCAGATGGAAAACAATCATAGTACTGAACACTTTAGAGCCTTTCACTCACAAGTTCATAGACATGTGATCAAATAAACAGTCAGAAATCCTCCTTTCTTTTCGTCCACCACGCGAGTGAATGTATGTACACGTGAACCGATGGATACAATTGGAGGTAATATAAAAGGCAGCCTTTTAAAACTTGAATTGTTTCAGTAGGCATCAGGTTTATGAACACTGGTTTCTGCTCAACTATGTCTAGCTTCGAATTCATAATCGGTGCTTCTACAACATTCTCATAATTATTTCTGCATGTAGCAACAAACCTACCAAAATCTTTTTATACCTAATACCATACCATTAATGGCCCTCACGCTCACTTTGTTCATCAAAATCAAATATGTATGAATATTTAGTAATATTTATATTGAAATCATTCTTGGTTGTATTTCAGCTGAAAATGATCAACATAATGAAATGGTGCATATTACCTTCCTCAGTTTCTTGTTTCTCCTCTGTTCAAAATAATCCAGGTTTAGTTAGAAGCAGGAAAATGATATCTTCATCTATTTAGAGCCTTGTATGTTAACAAAGATAAACAATAAACTAAACGGAGCTTTTGTAAAAGGTGGAAAAAGCTTAGAGCAAAAACCTTCTGCTCTATGCATTAAGTCACTAGAGTGTATGCTGGGTAGCAGAATATTTACCAGTAAGTTGTAATGAGAAAATCAATGCATTTCATAAAAATCTGGTAAAGTTTCAATCGATCACAAGCTTGAGTAATCGGACTAAGTCAACTTATCAAATAACAAAAATACTACAGTTATACATAAAAGTTACAACTTTTTAATACTTTAGTACTTTAGATAAGTGAAAAAGACAGAAAAGTCAAAAGATGAAAATCTAAAACAGCAGAAAGAAAAAACGAGATTTGTCTTGTCTCATTCAAAAAGTGTCTTTCTGTCATGATATTCAAAGTCGTTTTTATGCTCAATGTCTTCTTATGCTCTTCATAAGCGTTTTGCAAAATTCAGTTGTAAAATAGTCACGTATTTCAACCTCTGCGAGTTAAAACACGACACACACGCACACTTATCATTCTCATTACTATTTACAGCAGTTCACAATCTTTTCTACATTTTCATTTTCGCCTTGCAAATCAATATTCACTGTTATATATTGTATAGTATATTTAGTAATCTCTAAGAGAATGGAATATTCTTCTTTCATTTTAACGCACACAGATGTTTCATCTAGAAAGCGCTGTTTACAAAAGTTAAAAGAATATCCAAGATTTATACTGGAAATTCAACAGAGTGTGGCACGAAAGAGTAATCGGCTTTCCCTATTCTGAAGCTTAGGTGACCAAGCAAACTACTCCGTGATAAGAACTAATCGTGAAAATATAGACAATGGTACTATTTCCGCCACCTTTAGTGTATTCAAATCTTCGTTCTAGGTGGACGCTGTCAAATCTGACTGATAAATATACACTCATGAGTCAGCCGGAAAGATGTCTCATATAAATGAGACAATTTTAAAATATTTCAGAATATTTTAGTGGCATGAATTCATCTTAACAGCTGAAAAATATGCCAGTTTTACTGTAATAGATTAATTTTCACATGAAACAGCTGCAATTTCAGTCATTAGTAAAACTGACTAATTGGTTTGCATTTTGTAACAGACATTTGTCCTATCCGTTCTAGTCACAGCGACTTCATCATACACAAAGGTAATCACCGTTATTATTGCAAGTAATCTTCAAGAAAATACCAAGAGTTCATTAAATATATAAAGTGCTATATTTAACATATTTTGGATATGATGAGTGATTATTCTTATTGTTTTACTATATATGTGTTCATTATGGCTATTTGTTTTATTTATAGCTTCTTCGTTGTCCTCAGTTTACTGAAGCTAAGAGTGTAGCCACCAAGATCAACTCATTGTAGCATTACCAGCCTCCTACGGTATATCTGTCCAAAACATCCTTGAGAAAGGCAAAGTCATAAAACACTCAAAAGACAGTAAAGAGACGTTTATTTATCATATTTAATTATATGCAATTCTGTCGTACAAAAATCTCACTTCCAAAACTCAAAACTACGTCATTAATGCCATTAGACAGTTTTCAAATCCAGCTAATTTTCATATATGAAATTAGTGCTGCAGAACAAAATTAGTCAACAAAAGTTCAGTTGTAACTAGTGGTTGGGAATCATTTAAAATATCCCCAACAATGTGGGATCGAAACTTTATCCAAGGGAACCACACCTTGACGGTTCTTCCAAAGAGTCCATGATTAGAAACACCTTGATTCATTCAAACAAAATTACATGGTAATACCACAAATATATCATGTACAAGCAACCACAATGAGAAGCAGAGAAATAAAAAAAATACACAGATACAGAGACAAATAGTGACGATCGAATCAATATATGATATGCAACTGTCACAACAAAGATATGCAGTTTTCGAGAAAAAGGTATGGAAACTTCGAATTTAAGTGAAACATCGAAATTAGCCTAATTATTTTGACCAGATTAAGCAATTTTTCCGTTAGAATGGGTGCACTCTCTTTATGGGGTGGATATCTTAACCCTAAACCTCTCCTCCTTTTCGAGACTACGACTTGATAGTATTCTACATTTAAAAGACAGAATGCAAAAAGCTTTCCGGAAAACGGCTGTGTCATCACTGTATTCCCCATTTTGTCGTCTGGTTCACTGCCATTCGATGAATAATAATTACAATTACGAGTAAAATTTGAGTTAGTCGAAATAAAGTAAGTTCCATGTCTATATCACGAAACACAGACACACAGCTACGCACCCGCGATTGTTTCGATTTTTAAGAAACTCTGCTTGAAGTTGACAATATTCTGTCTACAAGTACTTACAGATATTTGTTATAAACAGGGACGTCACTAGCTAATGAACAATACTTTTCAGTTGCACAGCACGATTAATGTGATACGAAGAGGAGATGATGAAAACATGTGGACAGACGTGGTGATGAGCCAGGTGATGAATACTTTGGCAGAGAAACGAACGCAATTGAGATATACGGCTGTAGCCATGTGTTCCTCTAGGAATTAAAGGAGACAATAATAATAATCATGATAGTAATAAAAATAATTATAATAGTAATCATGATAATGATAATTATCTTTAAGTGATTTCCATTCCGATTGCAATCGGAAACTCCAGAATGTAGTCACCATCCTTGGCTGTAAGGTGATTTTGCCCTCGAGATTCACTGTTAATACTAAAAATGTTTAAGATGTTCGTACACCACAAGTTCGCAATGTCCGCACCATGTACGAGACTAGCAAAGCTGCCCAGATCGCAAGCGATATGAGGAGATACGGAATACAAGTATTGGGGATCTGCGAAAGCAGATGGAACGGAAACGGACTCACCAAATTGTCAACAGGTGAGTCAGTGATTTACTCCGGTCACCCAGAAGACAACCACACACACACCGAGGGCGTGGCTATCATGATGTCACCAACTGCAACCAAGGCTCTGATACAATGGGAGGCGATCTCACCCAGAATAATGACCGCCAGATTCAACTCCAAAGGAAGAAAAGTGTCAAATATACAGTGCTATGCACCCACAAACAACGCAGACCTCGAAAAGAAAGAAGAATTCTACAGACAACTACAGGCAGCAATAGACAATACTCCAGTCGGTGACATTAAAATACTAATGGGAGACATGAAAGCCAAACTGGGATCAGACAACACAGGAAGGGAACTCATCATGGGCAAAACAGCTCTGGGAGAGATGAATGAAAATGGAGAACTCTTCGCCGACTTCTGCGCCTTCAATGAACTAGTGATTGGTGGCAGCGTATACAAACACAAGGATATTCACAAGGCTACATGGGTGTCACCACATGGGCGAACCAAAAACCAAATTGACTTCATCACAATCTCTAGGAAGTGGCGGCGAAGCCTACTGGACACAAAAGCAAGGAGAGGAGCAGACGTTGGCTCAGACCACTACCTCGTACAAGGAACAATCCAACTCAAATTAAAAGCTTTCAGAGAATCAGGAGCTGCAGATAGACCACAAGCCAAGTTCAACACTCAAAAACTAAAGGACCAGGATAAAAAGGATATCTTTACTGCAAGTATAAAGGACAAAGCTGAGACACAAATCAACATTAGCGAAGAGGTCAGCGTCGAAAAACACTGGGACAACCTGAAAACAGTATGGGGCGAAACCTGCATGGAAGTTCTGGGCAGAAAGAAGAGACAGGACAAACCGTGGCTCACGACGGACACTTGGAGGCTAATAGAAGAGAGAAGGATGGTGAAACAAAAGATTCTCCAGTGCACCGACGAGCAACAGAAACAAGAGTTGAATGCAAGCTACAATACACTGAACAAGGGAGTAAAGAAGAGTGCCAGAGAAGACAAAAGAAAGTATTATGAAGCCATGGCCAATGAAGCAGAACAAGCAGCAGGCAAAGGAGACCTCGCAACACTCTACCAAACAACTAGGTACTTCTCAGGCAAAAACTCGTCACAAATTAAGCCAGTGAAGGATGAAAATGGAAAGTCAATCACCAAAGAAGTGGAGCAAAGGAAACACTGGGCTGAACACCTCAAAAGACTACTAAACCGACCGCCACCTACAACGCGCCCAGCAATACCAACAACGGAAACAGAATTACCAGTGAACATCAACCCCCCGACGAAATCAGAAGTCCTGAAGGCAATCAAGATGCTGAAAGCTGGAAAAGCAGCAGGACCAGATGGAATCCCAGCAGAAGCACTGAAAGTGGACCCAGAGACAACAGCAGACTTGATGACGCCACTACTGGAGAAGGTGTGGAAAGAAGGCAAAGTACCCGAGGATTGGAAGAAAGGATACCTATTCAAACTACCAAAGAAAGGAGACTTAAGTCAATGCAAGAACTGGCGCGGAATTATGCTCCTGTCCATCCCAAGCAAAATACTAAGCCGCATCATCCTGGAAAGGATCAAACAAGCCCTGGATGAAAAACTTCGACCGGAACAAGCTGGATTCAGGAGAAACAAGTCATGCATTGATCAAATCGCCACACTGCGGATCATCATTGAACAAAGTTTGGAATGGCAGTCACCTCTCTATCTCAACTTCATCGACTTTGAAAAGGCCTTCGACAGCGTCGATCGAGAGGTGATTTGGCAACTACTTCGCTACTACGGGGTGCCACCGACAATTATACATCTCATCCAACAGTTGTATGACAACGCTGCATGCCAAGTAATCCACAACGGGAAGCTCACGGAATCCTTCGAAGTGAAGACAGGAGTAAGACAGGGTTGCCTACTATCGCCAATGATTTTCCTGATTGCAGTAGATTGGATAATGCGACAAACAGCGGGCAATGAGGAAACAGGCATAAAATGGACTCACACAAAGAACTTGGAGGATCTGGACTTCGCCGATGATATATGCCTGATTTCCCACAAACTGGAAGATATGCAAGTGAAAAGTAACAAGTTGGCAGAAGAAGCATCAAAGATAGGACTCCAGGTGAACATAGAGAAAACGGAGGTGATGAAGATCCCTGGCCAACACCAACAACAACAACAACCACAGACAGCAATCAGCATAAATGGAAAGAACCTGAAAGAAACTACCTCCTTTACCTACTTGGGAAGCATTGTTTCAACTACAGGCGGAACTGACGAGGATATCAAAGCAAGGATCGGGAAAGCAAGGCAAGCTTTCATTACTCTCAAGTCTGTGTGGAGGTCAACATCATTCAGCGTCAAAAATAAGATCGGGATTTTCAACTCCAATGTGAAGTCAGTACTACTATACGGATCAGAGACTTGGCGTGTCACAAAAAGCACCTCAAACAAGCTACAGACCTTCATTAACAGATGTCTTCGCTCAATACTCAAGATCAGATGGCCGGAAAGGATCAGCAACAAAGATCTCTGGGAGCGAACCAACCAGGAACCGATTGTGAAACAAATAGGCAGGAAGAAATGGAGATGGATTGGCCACACTCTGAGGAAACCAGCAAGTGACATCACTAGACAAGCCCTCGAGTGGAACCCGAAAGGGAAGCGACGAGTTGGTCGTCCAAGGGTGACCTGGAGGAGATCATGTGAAGAGGAGATGAAAGCATGTGGGCAGACCTGGAGCCAGGTGAAAACTCTAGCAGAGAACCGAACGCAATGGAGACGCATGGCTGAAGCCCTATGTTCCTCTAGGAACTAAAGGAAATAATAATAATAATCTATTTCAGTTTAATTCCTTAGTTTTCTTTTTCTTTCGTAGTTTCATCACCCAGTTCATTCTTTCCATTTCAGTAATTGAATGCCACTATTTCAATTTGTTCCCAAACTCTTCCTATTCACACTTGTATTTGCTAAAAGCTGTTTTCTAATCCGGTGTAATTTTGTTCTCAGTTTAATTGTAATCTAAATTCACTAATTCAAACTTTCATATGAAATTGAAAATAATTATCACTTCTAATTTTCTTCGTTATTGTGTGGAAATGAGTGAAGAATAATTGTTCTTATGAAAAATTATGCAACTAAATGCCATTGTACAACCACTTTTGTGAATGAAACCGCCGAAAATACATGTTTGCAGAACTCTCTCTCTAATGTCCTGATAGGTGATTTCCATGATGGACTATAACAGAATTTGACCTGGTTACGGCAACAACCTCCACTATGAAATGACAGAATTAACGCGAATGTGATAAGCAATTTGACTGTGTAAACGCACACTGCTTTTATACTTTCATACACTTATCATTTCTCGAATTCCAATTGTAGAACATAGATAAATTTTCATCCCTATCATTATCATTCCCAGAATGGATCTTCATTCAGTGCGAAAATAATTAAAACAAGGCGGGAATTCATGGTAAGTGGTTATAGATATTGATGGAATTTTTCCCAGTAGTATAGAATTTCAGATGTCAACGTTTCTAATAATGAGACATACGTAAATCTTCTGAAGAAATAAAAAAACACTCCATTTTTATGAAAGCTGATATAAAGTTAGAATAAAATCAAAGTACATGAAAATTTAAATTATTTTACCTTCCGTTTGATTCATGATTTTTAACAGAATAATGAAAGGAACTTCAGTGACATCCATATTCAGGGCTGTAATGCAGCTGTCAAATATATCACAGCAGAACGCGTCATAGCGATATTTCCATGAGACTTTTATATAGATGGAAAACAGTGAGTTACAAATAATTCCCTGATTGCAGGGAAAATCATGTAACTACTCGAATACTACGGCGTACCCCAAATATTCATCAACCTTATTCAACAGCTGTACGACAACGGCACATGTCAAGTGATCCACAACGGAAAACTCAGAGAAGCGTTTGGAGTAAACACAGGAGTCAGACAAGGGTGCTTATTATCACCAATGATATTCCTAATTGTGGTGGACTGGATTATGCTTCGTCAGACAGTGGGAAACGAGAAGACAGGGATGTCCTGGACCGATGTGAAGAACCTAGAAGACCTGGATTTTGCGGATGATTTATGTTTGATGTCACACAAAATCGAAGACTTACAAGCGAAAACCGACAAACTGGTCGAAGAAGCAGCAAAGACAGGACAACTCCAGGTGAACATAGACAAGACAGAGGTTATGAAAATAACCAACCAACAACCACCAACAACAACAGCAACATCCATCGCCAATCACCATCAACGGGAGGGATTTGAAAGAGGTTACTTCTTTCACTTATCTAGGGAGCATTGTCTCAACTACAGGAGGAACGGACGAGGATGTCAAATCGAGAATCGGGAAGGCGAGAAACACATTCATCAACCTGAAACCAATCTGGAAATCTTCGTCACTCAGCATCAACAACAAAATTCGGATTTTCAATACAAACGTCAAGTCAGTTGTTCTTCTATACGGATCAGAAACTTGGCGGGTCACCAAGAATATTTCCAACAGGTTGCAGACCTTTATCAACAGCTGTCTTCGCTCTATACTGAAGATCAGATGGCCGGAAAGAATCACCAACAAGAAACTATGGGAACAAACAAAACAAGAACCAATCGCCCAACAAATATGCAGGAGAAAGTGGAGATGGATTGGACACTCGCTGAGGAGGCCGTTGGGTGACATCGCGCGTCAGGCCAGTGCTCGAGTGGAACCCGAAAGGGAAGCGGCGAGTGGGACGTCGAAGGGTGACATGGAGGAGATCGTGTGAAGAGAAGCTGAAGCAGTATGGATTAACATGGATGCAAATGAAAAGTACAGCAGAAGACAGAAGCAAGTGGAGGCGTGCAGTTGAAGCCCTATGTTCCACTAGGAACCCAAGGGAACAAAATAATAATAATACACATTTTGGAATGTGTGCATTGTTCAACGTTATTTTGATTTCATGCATAAACAAACAGAGGAAAATACTTCATTTGAAAAAGCGAAGACGTTCAGCGAAGAGACTCTTTTCGGCACACTCATTCACATAGTTGTACGATCGCATTTATATACAAATATTTTAGTGTGTGCGCGCAAGATGTTTGTCAGGTTTAGATAATTAATTAGGTGATACAAGAATGATGGAAGGTTAATTGGACAGCAACTAAAGTAAGATTGAGTTATTAAGTTTGATGACGTTATATACTTGACATTTCCTACCTCCATACCCTGATTACCTGAAAGCGAGAAAGATTATATTTTGTAGTCGGCGGTGTTCATCGGTGCATCATCTTTCGTAAGTGTGCAAAATTAACGATTTTTCTGACATTTGAGAGACAAACACCAGCTGACGAAATAAAAGACATTTATGAGTATATTCCTGCACATAATTGGCTTTACGTTTCACTATGTCGAGGCATAATGCAGCTCACATAGATTATCTTGATGTGCTTTTAGATTTTGGATTGCATTAGGGTTGATATTATTAAGACATCAAACTTTTCAAAACCTTCCATTTGACTCATCATTGCTACTGTAAATCCTATAAGACGCATTTCGTATAGATCATGCTAACCTTTGACTTCAATCAGAACTAATGTGGTTGACTATAACATGGATTGAATAGTACCGATGTTGAATGCATCTCACAATTTTGTTTAGAAACATTTGAGCTACTTATCCATTGACAGTAGTATAACGGTTTCACACACACGTTTTCTTCAAGTTTCGTTTCTTATTATGCTTATTAAAATTTTGTTCAGTTGAGACTAATGGAGGCTCCTCTGTCATCGGCAGATTTCCTTTAACGAATAATCTCAAAGACTTTTGTGGTTTTACTACGTGCATTTACCCTTTCTGACGGGTTAGTGTACATCAGCTCAACTGAAATTATTTTATGGTGTTATAGTAGTCATTATCTTGTTTCTGGACTAACCTTTCGTCATTACTTACTCATTATTTATTCGCTGAGGAATGGCTCGTTTTTTTGTTTCATCGAATGAATACGTTAGCATAAACGAGATTAACCACTGCTTACCAGCTGAATTCCATTCCTTTGTTTACAATGGAACATTTCCGGCCGTATCTGTTAGTGATCTTTCACTTCAGAAATAATTACTGTAATCAAATTATGGGATTAGTCATTCATTAGTGCCCTCATTCAGTTAATAAATTTCTTTAAATAGTTGAAGGCAGTGCAATGTCAATTTCAAGTAGAATCTCTCAAATGACCAAAAGATCTTCAGGGAGTAGGTTTGTGTCTATTTTTGTTGATATGAACATGGTGTGATGGGAAAAATGTTTGGAAAATCGCTCCTGGGCGATCTTCAATCACAACATTTATAGTAATTTAGACGTTCCAACCAACGCTGCATTTATAACAGGTATTTTCTTTGGACCGTATATCTTCAGTTTGACCTTTACTATCCGCCTCTGCCCTTGATTAATCGGCTATTCTAATAATTCTCTCTCCGTTTAGTCTCTTTCTTGAATGCTACTCTGTGTGTCGTCGAATGTCAATTTTATTTCGGGTATAAGGAATAATTCTATTATTAATAATAGAAGATATCTTAATTTTATTAACACTCCATAGAACGTGTATTCACTTCTAATTGAGTTCGTATTCTTTTGACAAATACATGGACTTCATAGATGTCAACTGGTCACAGTATCTGGCAGATCTCCACATTTTGCAACGTATAATCATACTCAATGCAGTCATTTTAACACTGCTAAAGGTCTTATTTCCGAATATATTTCAGTGCATAAATGTATGCGATTAATGGAGAAAGATGTCACGTCCAACTGAAACTTACATATTCCGTAAATTGGTTTCAGTTTAAACCACAGAGAATTTCCAATTTCGGTTTCATCTCTTGAAGGAGTCTGCTTCTACTTAGTTCCATTTTGTTTAATTCGGTAGATTTCTTCTTCTCTTCAATAAGTAACTCAACTCTATTTATCCTGTCATTTCATTCCTTTCGAGTGTCAGTTTTAGGAAGACTGGCTTCTGTTGCACTATGTGTGACGTCGAATTCATAATCAGTCCTTCTAAATCATTCTTCAGCTTATTTCTCCATGTACTGCCACACTTACGAATGACGTTTATTACTTCATACTTTACCGTTCATTAGTGGCCCTTACATTGTCGATCAACATCCAATGCGTGTGAATAGTTAGTAAATTGATATTGAAAACTTCCTCGTTTGTAGCGAAGTTGAAAGTGACCAAGGAAATGAAATTGGGTGGCATAACCTTCCTCAATTTCTTGTTTCCCTATCTGCTTGTGGTTATCAACAGGAAAACTATATCTTCATTTAACGAGACGCGTTATTGTTAATGAAGGTACAAAATAAACGAAATGTTCTACTCCGAAATGCAACACATTTCATAAAAATCTGGTAAAGTTTTTCATCGACCACTCCTTTAGAGCAATCGGACTGAGTCAGCTTATCAGATAACAAAAATACTACAGTTATCCATAAAAAGTACAACTTATCGAAGTTTAATACTTTAGATAAGTAAAAAAGACAGAAACCTTAAAAGATGAAAATGTAAAAGAGCAGAAATAAAAAAGATTTTATATCAAAAAAGTCACACATTTCAAATTCTGTTTGTTAAAACGTGTCCTACATACACACGCACACACGCATCATTTTCATTACTGTTTACAGGAGTTCGAAATTGTGTCTAAATTTTCACTATAGCCTTGCAAATCAATAATCACTGTAAGATTTTCTAAACGATTTTTGGCGATTGCAAAATGAATAGGTCCCTTTTCTACGTTGGAGAAATAAGACCAAAATACCACCTAATTTCGTCTCTTCTATGTGCATCTACCAGTTTGACTGCTGCTATGGAGCCAGCTACACATCTGGCAAATAATAAGACAGATTCATCGCCGTATTTCCGAATATCATTCTACATGCTTAGGCAAGGGACAATTAAGATCCATTGGTAGCTCTGTTTCAAAACACCTAGAAAGTGAATATAAATTTTATCGTAAAACGGCATTTAAAGTTACTCATCACAATCCTACCAATTGTTGTTTTTCTTTAAAAAGGGGTCCATCTTCCACATACAGCTGTAGTCATAGGAATGCACCTGAAAACGTCGAACTTGTTTGCTCATGAGAAATTCGTACAACCACTTCCCTTACCTTGACCATCGTTACATGTATATATAAACTGGACTAATTAGCCCCGTTCTCCTAAACCTCTTTAAAATGTTAATTGTAAAAATTATTTTTCTGACTACTTCATTTCGATCATGGGTTATCACCGTCAATCTTTAATTACAAATTACAATTTTCCGAATTATTTTATTTTTGAAAATAGTCTCTTATGTAATCAACCTGAATACATGATTACACTTCCCCTACTCTTCATTTTCTCCATAAAAACGGATTGTGCAATCCACTTGTTGTAACCATTTCTATCCATTCATTGTGTGTAATAATTCTCTGTGTTAATTATCACCATCTTGACATGTATATATATTTATATATCAGATTAGAGACAAAGATGAAGATCTAATTGAAAAGTAAATAATTCTTCCACTAATCCTTCTGTCTTCTAATGGAGACTTATTCCACAATATGTCATTCACAATGTATTCTGATATTTAACAGGGTTAAACTAGTTATTTATTAACAGATTTCTAGAAACTCCATACACTTGATCAATAGTTGCTTTATTGTCTTTCATCTTCGTTATAACAGCGTTTTTTGAACTGAGTAGCCGCTCAACCTTCACTCAGTGGCACAAAATTAGCTTCCATGCCTTAACCCCCCACAATTGCATTGTCTGGTCAAAAGTAATAACGTCAGATGGCTTTTCACTTTGTCCACTACGTTTTTGTCGCATTTTCCTTTCATAAGTTACATTTGAAGTTCATTTGAATAAGGCTTCAATTTGACTACTCGACAAATCTTACCAAGTAGAATAATATTACTGATAAAATACAATCCGCTCTCTCACTATGTAGTTTTCAGGTGCTTTTGTCGGAGAAACTACACGTCTAATACTTTAGTTGCCACTCTGGAAGCTCCTATTTTCCTAAAATTCCAACAATATAACCTAATAATGCTATTGGAATATTAAATGTTTAGCAAACTACTTATGAGTAGTATGAAATGTGCTGAGAATTCAGACTCTACATACACATTTTGGAATGTGTGAATTGTTCAACGTTATTTTGATTTTATGCATTAACAAACAGATGAAAATACTTCATATGAAAAAGTGAAGACGTTCAGCGAAGAGACTCTTTTTGGCACACTCATTCACATAGTTGTACGATCGCATTTATATACAAATATTTTAGTGTGTGCGCGAAAGATGTTTGTCAAGTTTAGATAATTAATTAGGTGATACAATAATGATCTAATATAGAAGAGAGGTTAATTGGACAGCAACTAAAGTAAGATTGAGTTATTAAGTTTGATGACGTTATATACTTGACATTTCCTACCTCCATACCCTGATTACCTGAAAGCGAGAAAGATTATATTTTGTAGTCGGAGGTGTTCATCGGTGCATCATCTTTCGTAAGTGTGCAAAATTAACGAATTTTCTGACATTTGAGAGACAAACACCAGCTGACGAAATAAAAGACATTTATGAGTATATTCCTGCACATAATTGGCTTTACGTTTCACTATGTCGAGGCATAATGCAGCTCACATAGATTATCTTGATGTGCTTTTAGATTTTGGATTGCATTAGGGTTGATATTATTAAGACATCAAACTTTTCAAAACCTTCCATTTGACTCATCATTGCTACTGTAAATCCTATGAGACACATTTCGTATAGATCATGCTAACCTTTGACTTCAATCAGAACTAATGTGGTTGACTATAACATGGATTGAATAGTACCGATGTTAAATGCATCTCACAATTTTGTTTAGAAACATTTGAGCTACTTATCCATTGATAGTAGTATAACGGTTTCACACACACGTTTTCTTCAAGTTTCGTTTCTTATTATGCTTATTAAAATTTCGTTCAGCTGAGAGTATTAGAGACTACTCTGTCATCGGCAGATTTCCGTTAACGAATAATCTCAAAGACTTCTGTGGTTATACTACGTGCATTTACCCTTTCTGACGAATGAATACGTTAGCATAAACGAGATTAACCACTGCTTACCAGCTGAATTCCATTCCTTTGTTTACAATGGAACTTTTCCAGCCGTATCTGTTAGTGACCTTTCACCTCAGAAATAATTACTGTAATCAAATTATGGGATTAGTCATTCATTAGTGCCCTCCTTTAGTTAATAAATTTCTTTAAATAGTTGCAGGCAGTGCATTGTCCATTTCAAGTAGAATCTCTCAAAAGACCAAAAGATCTTCAGGGAGTAGGTTTGTGTCTATTTTTCGTGATATGAACATGGTGTGATGGGAAAAATGTTTGGAAAATCGCTCCTGGGCGATCTTTAATCACAACATTTATAGTAATTTAGACGTTCCAACCAACGCTGCATTTATTACACGTAATTTCTTTAGACCGTATATCTTCAGTTTGACCTTTATTATCCGCCTCTGCCCTTGTTTATTCGTTGATTCTAATAATTCTCTCCCTGTTTAGACTCTTTTTTGAATGCTACTCTTTGTGTCGTCGAATATCAATTTTATTTCGGGCAATAAGGAATAATTGTATTAATAATAATAGGAGATATCTTAATTTTGTTAACACTCCATAGAACGTGTATTCACTTCTAATTGAGTTCGTATTCTTTTGACAAATACATGGACTTCATAGATGTCAACTGGTCACAGTATCTGGCAGATCTGCACATTTTACAACGTATAGTCATATTCAATACAGGTGTTTTAACACTGCTAATGGTCTTAATTCCGAATATATTTGGTAAATTTCAGTGCATAAGTGTATGCGGGTAATGGAGAAAGATGTAATGTCCAGCTGAAAATTATATATTCCATACAGTGATTTTGTAAAACGTGTTTGGCAAAGTAACTTACTTCGACGATAAGTGTGTCTAATATTATTTATTGATGTCCCCCCTACATTATTTCTCCATTAAAATACATATATTGTATTTTCAAAGTAACACGTCGTCATCTGACTCTGTGGAATTATGTGAATAAAGGAATCTGTGGACATGAAAGTGGGATCCTGAAAGAACCCACCATAAACAGCAAATATTACAACCTCGACAATGTGATACACTAAGTTGAATTATTGGCGGCCTGCTTGAACATAGGGCTACCAAAATTCCACCTTACAACATTTTGCAAAATTGCTTTGGTTTGCTTTTTTAATTTTGTTTTAATTTATCAATAATGTGTCCTAATCGTATTATTTATAATCGCGCATTTTTAAAATCATTACAACCTACTGCGTTGTGTCATCCACAAAAATTGAGAAAAAAGCATCACTGTGGATGTCAGCGTGCACTGAAACGTACACAAATTAATCAAATGACTGTTCCTGAACTCGTTAGCACTAATCGTTGATCCCTGTCCAACAAAATGGATTATCTTCAATCCATAATGTATTCTAATGTTTATCGAAACGCTGGCGTTTTAGCAATACAAGAGACTTGGCTGCACCAGCATTATGATGACAATCTAGTTTCATTAAATGGATATAAAGTTTTTCGCCAAGATAGAAAAAGTTCTAAGAAAAAATGTGGAGGAGGGGTAGCCACTTTTATAAACACAAGTTGGTCTACATCAAATCACGTTTGCTTCAATTACTCTAATGACAATATAGACTGCATAACCGTCAGGTGTCGCCCAAAACACTTAAGCAAATATTCTTACATATACATAACAAATATCTACATAACACCCAATTGTAGCCTTTCAAATATAGTTACGTTTGCAGATGAATTTACTGAATTCGCTGCTCCTGCATTCGAAAACTCACTGTCTATAGTCTGTGGTGATTTTAATTCATGTGATCACAGCTTTCTTACTTCACTTGGTCATGAGAATCTAGTCAAGTTTAATACACGTCTGGACAAATCACTAGACCTGGTTTTCATAAACGACCGTGATGTATATGAAACCCGAAGGAGAGCTCCTTTGTTAAATTCTGACCACTGCATTATTCGTATTTTACCGAAAGTGTACGGCAAGTTACAACAAAAATTGTTTAGTCATTTAACAAAGAAGATACATGAACGTTCATATTCCCATGATAACATTCTAGCACTAAGAAGCATGTTGTATGATACCAACTGGGAACTATTTACTGACGATAAGTTGGATGCTACTGTCTCTAATATAGCCGATTATCTGAAGTTTTGTTTGGATATTTGCTGTCCATATGAAACACTGTTTTTGAGATTTGACAGAATCTCTTCTTTGCAGCTGAAAAAAACTTAGAAGACAAAAAGAGAAGTTGTATAAGAATAGTGATAATACTGGTGTCCGTAAAATAAACACCCTTATAAAAATTGAAATAGAAAGATTGAACAGACTATATAATGAAAAAATTTTATCATGTAAAAATCCTTCAAACATTTGGAAACTTTTCAATAAACTTACAAGTAAAAAACAAATGTCTGTTGACGCTTATTCTGATGTTAATGCTTTAAACAAATCGTTTACCATGAAACAAATTAATATGCCTGTAACTGATGTACCTAGTCAAAATAATGGTCATTTTCCGGGTTTTAAAGAAGAGGTTGTACTATTATGTTTGAAATCTTTAAATCCTACACACAGCCTTGGTCCAGATGGTGTACCAGGCATTCTTCTTCAAAAGTGTGCAGACATCTTGTGTCATCCTCTTACTCAAATCTTTAATGTATCACTTAACAAGGGAACGGTACCTGCCCACTGGAAAGAAATCAAGGTTGTACCTGTACAGAAATCATCTTCTGGTGCAGGTATAAAGTTTAGACCGGTCGCTATAACATCTCCTTTTTTGAAAACTATGGAGAAACTTCTTTTGAACATTCTTAAACCTTCTTTAAAAGCTTTTAGTGACCCTAAGCAGTTTGCTTATAAGTGTGGAAGAGGTACATTAGATGCAGCCATTGTACTACACCACAATATTGTTTCTCGCCTTGATAAGGGTGCTAAGTTCGTTCGAACAGCTTTTTTAGACTATACTGCAGCTTTCGACTCTGTTCCTAGGACACTTTTATTAGGAAAGATGATTTCAGCACAGACAGAGTCCTGGGCAACTAGATGGATGTCTTCTTATTTTAAGGATAGGAAACAGCATACTGTTTTGGCTGGAAAGCGCTCCACTTCTCAGCTAACTGAAAGTGGTGTGCCTCAAGGTGCAGTACTTTCTCCATTTCTTTTCTCTTTCATTTTGCATGACCTTCCGAACTCACCCAAAGTTAACTTCATTAAGTATGCTGATGATCTGACCATTTCTGTCCCTGTAGTTTCCACATCGGATTGTTCCCATATGAATGGCTTCTTAGCTGAAGTTAAGGATTGGTCTGGCTCAAATGGTCTTAAACTAAATCCAACTAAATGTAATACAGTTGATTTCAGCTTGAGAAGTGGAAAAGACATGCATGGATTGATCCAATCTCATGATTGTTGTATTATTGATGGTACCATGATAGAGAATAAGTCAAGTGTTTCTTATCTTGGCATTAGTTTCTCTTCAAACCTTTGCTGGTCGTCTCACATTCTTATAGTTTCTACGAAAGTTTTCCGTCTGACGTATTACATAAAGAAGTTGAGGCACTCAGGTGTAACCCAATCTCTTCTCATACAATTTATTAATTCATGTGTTTTGCCCATCATTCTTTATTGTTCTCCATTATTCTTCCCTGGGCTACTCAAAAAAGACCATATAATATTACGAAGAACATTGAGGGCTGTAAGTAGGGTCAGTGCTATCCCTTTTACTCAACTAACTGACACTGTTGTCAATAGGCATATGAATTCTTGTAAACAATTAGCTAAAGTTATTTTGTCTGATAGTGAACATCCTCTTTATTCACATTTGTTTCCTTGTATCTCTTCGGGTAAGACCAGAAGAAATTTCATAAACATTTATGCACTCAAAAAGGAGTCTAAACAGGGAGAGAATTATTAGAATCAACGAATAAACAAGGGCAGAGGTGGATAATAAAGGTCAAACTGAAGATATACGGTCTAAAGAAATTACGTGTAATAAATGCAGCGTTGGTTGGAACGTCTAAATTACTATGAATGTTGTGATTAAAGATCGCCCAGGAGCGATTTTCCAAACATTTTTCCCATCACACCATGTTCATATCACGAAAAATAGACACAAACCTACCCCCTGAAGATCTTTTGGTCTTTTGAGAGATTCTACTTGAAATGGACAATGCACTGTCCGCAACTATTTAAAGAAATTTAATAACTAAAGAAGGGCACCAATGAATGACTAATCCCATAATTTGATTACAGTCATTATTTCTGAGGTGAAAGGTCACTAACAGATACGGCTGGAAAAGTTCAATTGTAAACAAAGGAATGGAATTCAGCTGGTAAGCAGTGGTAAATCTCGTTTATGCTAACGTATTCATTCGTCAGAAAGGGTAAATGCACATAGTATAACCACAGAAGTCTTTGAGATTATTCGTTAACGGAAATCTGCCGATGACAGAGTAGTCTCTAATACTCTCGGCTGAACGAAATTTTAATAAGCATAATAATAAACGAAACTTGAAGAAAACGTGTGTGTGAAACCGTTATACTACTATCAATGGATAAGTAGCTCAAATGTTTCTAAGCAAAATTGTGAGATGCATTTAACATCGGTACTATTCAATCCATGTTATAGTCAACCACATTAGTTCTGATTGAAGTCAAAGGTTAGCATGATCTATACGAAATGTGTCTCATAGGATTTACAGTAGCCATGATGAGTCAAATGGAAGGTTTTGAAAAGTTTGATGTCCTAATAATATCAACCCTAATGCAATCGAAAATCGAAAAGCACATCAAGATCATCTATATGAGGCGCATTATGACTCGACATAGTGAAACGTAAAGTCAATTATGTGCAGGAATATACTCATAAATGTCTTTTATTTCGTCAGCTGGTGTTTGTCTCTCAAATGTCAGAAAAATTGTTAATTTTGCACACTTACGAAAGATGATGCACCGATGAACACCTCCGACTACAAAATATAATCTTTCTCGCTTTCAGGTAATCAGGGTATGGAGGTAGGAAATATCAAGTATATAACGTCATCAAACTTAATAACTCAATCTTACTTTAGTTGCTGTCCAATTAACCTCTCTTCTATATTGAATCATTCTTGTTTCACTTAATTAATTATCTAAACTTGACAAACATTTTGCGGGCACACACTAAAATATTTGTATATAAATGCGATCGTACAACTATGTGAATGAGTGTGCCGAAAGTAATCTCTTCACTGAACGTCTTCTTTTTTCATATGAAGTATTTTCATCTGTTTGTTAATGCATAAAATCAAAATAACGTTGAACAATGCACCGATTCCGAAATGTGTATGCAGAGTGTGAATTCTCAGTACATTTCATACTACTAATAAGTAGTTTGCTAGTCATTTGATATTTCAGTGGCATTACTAGGCGTATATTATTGAAAATATAGGAAAATAGGATTCTCCAGAGTGGCAACTTAATTATCAGACATGAGGTTTCTTCGACAAAACACACCTGAAAACTACACAATGAGAGAGCAGATTGTATTTTGTAATATATTATTGTAATATTACTCTACTTGGTCGAGTAATCAAATTAACTGCTTATTCAAATGAACCGAAGAGTGTTACTTATGAAAGCAACAAAAACCTAGTGGGAAAAGTCATCCGACATTATTACTTATGACCAGGCAATGCAATTGTGTGAGGATTACGCATGGAAGCTAATTCTGTACCGCTGAGTGAAGGTAAAACTACTACTACTTAGTTAATAAAACGCTTTTATGAAGAAGATGAAAGACAATAAAGAAAAGGAAGACACTGTTGGTCAAATGTATGGTGTTTCTAGAAATTGAGTAATAAATAACTAGCTAAACCTAAATAACTTAACCCTGTGAAATATCAGAATACATTGTGAATGACATGTTGTGGAAAAATCCCTATTAAGATATTTGGAAAGCAAAAGGATTTAGAGAAGAAATATTTAGTTTTCAATTCTATCCTCATCTTTGGCTCCACTCTGATTTATACATAAACATACACAGGCCACATGTCAAGATGTTGATTATCAACACAGAGAGTTGTTACACACAATTAGAAGATAAAAACGGTTACAACAAGTGAATTGCATAATGCGTTATTATGGAGAAATTGAGTGTAACTGAAGTGTAGGCGAGTGTTCAAGTTGATGACGCAACGGATTATTATGTAAAAATAAAATGATTTGGACGACTTTAATTTTCAAAAGGTTTAGGAGGAGAGGGTGAATTTGTCCGGTTTATACATACATGTAACGATGGCCAAGATAAGGAAATTGGTTGTACGAATTTCTTCCGAGCAAACAAGTTTGAGCATTTCCGGTATGATATGATATGATTATGAGCAATAGTTTGTGCTCGAAACGTCATCAGTAAATATTACTGTATAACACTGTGAGACTCTATCAAAAATAAAAATTTCCGGTGCACTGTTATGACTTCAGGTGTATGTGCAAGATGGACTCTTTTTAAAGCACATGAATTTAAATGCTGTTCTACCATAAACCTTAGATTCACGATCTATGTGTGTTAAAAAAGAGCTATGAATGGATATCGTTTGTTCCTTGCATAACCATGTTGGAGGATATCCAGAAATACGGAGGTGAATCTGCCTGATTGTTTGCCTAAGGTAGCTGGCTCCACAGCAGCAGTCAAACAGGTAGATGCGCATAGAGGAGACGAAATTAGGTGGTATTTTGTTCTTATTTCTCGAACATAGAATAGAGGTCTATTCCTTCTGCAATCACCAAATATCGTTTAGGAAATCTTACAGTGATTATTAATGTGCAAGGCGATAGTGAAAATGTTGACACAATTTTGAACTCCTGTAAATAGTAATGAAAATGATGCGTGCGTGTGTAAGTAGGACACATTTTAACAAGCAGAATTTGAAATGTGTGACTTTTTTGATATAAAATCTTTTTTATTTCTGCTCTTTTACATTTTCATCTTTTAAGGTTTCTGTCTTTTTTACTTATCTAAAGTATTAAACTTCGATAAGTTGTACTTTTTATGGATAACTGTAGTATTTTTGTTATCTGATAAGCTGACTCAGTCCGATTACTCTAAAGGAGTGGTCGATGAAAAACTTTACCAGATTTTTATGAAATGTGTTGCATTTCGCAGTAGAACATTTCGTTTATTTTCTACCTTCATTAACACTAACGCGTCTCGTTAAATGAAGATATAGTTTTCCTGTTGATAACCACAAGCAGATAGGGAAACAAGAAATTGAGGAAGGTTATGCCACCCTATTTCATTTCTTTGGTCACTTTCAACTTCGCTACAAACGAGGAAGTTTTCAATATCAATTTACTAACTATTCACACGCACTGGATGTTGATCGACAATGTAAGGGCCACCAATAAACGGTAAAGTGTGAAGCAATAAACGTCTTTCGTAAGTGTGTTAGTACATGCAGAAATAAGCTGAAGAATGATTTAGAAGGACCGATAATGAATTCGACGTCAGACATAGTGGAGCAGAAACCAGTCTTCCTAAAACTGATACTCAAGAGTAATGACATGACAGGATAGAGTTGAGTTACTTATTGAAGAGAAGGAGAAATCCGTCGAATTAAACAAAATGAAACTAAATACAAACAGACTCCTTCAAGAAATGAAACCCAAAATTGGAATTTCTCTCTGGTCCAAACTAAAACCAGACTCTTATGTACCTTCAAGATTCTACGGTCAACCAAAGATTCATGAACACACAGTTCCATTAGGATCAGTAATAGATTTCACCAACTCACCGACATACAAACTATCTAAATACTTACTCTCGGTACTAAATCCACTAGAAAAGGACACTCAAAATGCTGTAAGAAATTCATATGATTTCAAATCCAAAAAGGAACACCAAGATATTGATAAAGAAGACATTATGTTTAGCTATTTTATTAACTCATTATATAGTAGTATCCTATTACTGAAAGTTTGAAATTTTGTCTAGAAAGTAATAATTTTACATTTAAAAGGGAGTTCATATAGACAGAAAAATAGTGTTGCTGTGGGTTCATCAGTCTCCCCAATAGTCGCCGACCTTTTCATGAATAGACTCGAAAATAACATCTTTTCAAGTATACTCACTCCTAAAATATGGTTCAGATATGTAGATGATACTTATGTAGTACTAAAACGAGATCTACACAATTCATTTCTGGAGAAAATAAACTGTGTATCTCCCAGAATCCAGATTACTTCGGAAGCAGAATCCAATGTCGGTGAACTACCATTTCTAGACTGCTTAGTTAAGAGAAGGGAAAACAGACATTTTTCTATATCCATATTCAGGAAGATTACCCACTCCACTAAATATTTAGACTTCATATCATCACACCTCATCAGCGCAAAGATTTCAGTTGTTTCAAGTATTCTAAGACGAGCACACTCTTTGATGTTATTGGATGAGAAGAAAAAAAAAGAAGAAATATCTAACATTACTGAAACTTTCAAGGGACTTCATCAACAAAATCAACACAGACATTAAGTATGGTCGAAAACGCATTCCGAAACATGAACCTCAATAGTCGTCATTCCATATAGAGCAGAGACGTCAGACAATATCAGAAGAGTACTCAGTCAGACTGACATTCGAGTTTTCTTCAAAACATGAGACACACTACGAAAGAACCTTGTCCATATAAAAGACCAGATACCTAAAGATTCTCTATCTGATTGTGTCTATAAAATAAAATGCTTGCTTGGAATGTGATGCGATATACATCGTGCAAACATTTTGAGAAATCAAAATCAAAAGAAATGAATACCGTAGAGCATCTGTTCGACCACTGAGAAATCCAGTTGAACCATAAAAACTTGAAAAATCATCAGCTATAGAATCAGGCTACAAAATTGATTCTGACAATTTTGAAATAATCCAGAAAAAGTATTTCATAAATCACAAAGAACGTCTAATATCGAAAGCACTCCATATCAAGTGGAATCCAAAGTGTCTGAACAGCAATGACGGACTAAAGCAGAATTTGACGTGGTTACAACACCTTCCTCCCACATGAAGTGACAAAATCAACACGAATGTGATACACAAGTACACTGTATAAACACACACTGCTTTTATAATTTTACACACTGATCAAATCCAACAATCTACACGTGGTTTTGTTATCTTCACCAATTGGCTAACTGGACAACGAAAAACGACGCCAGACTGACGAACGATGATCAAGTTAGTAAACTTTGTTTTGATACCATAACAGATGTACTATTACCTTTGTTATTTGGTTTATTGATCTTCATTTTTATTTTGACTTTCAATATGTCCTTTTAACTTGACTTAAGTCTATTTTCTCACCTCTTAACTCTTTGTTACATATATGCTGAGATTTTGTAAATTCCGGTTTAATAATACTTTGATAAAGCTATTAGCATTAAATAGAGAAACATGAGTAAAAACAATTTCGTTTTGTTTCTCATTCATTGGGAAATATAAAAACCTTTATTTTAATTAGAGATAAATGAGATGAAAATTATCAAGTCTGTATGAAGTTCAAGGTAATTCCAGTTGCCCTCATATCGTTGCAGCTGCAGTCATTGGACGGTTAAAATAATTACTGTCCATTTCCAGGATGTCGTTCAGTTACATGGTTTTAATGACCAACTTCACAATTAATAACCAAAGCATGTGACTACTTTAAACTACCGATGAGTGTTTTCATAGCACGCATTTCATTGTCACAGTAGATGATAAGGAAATAAAAAATATTTAGCAGTATTTCGTAGTTGACAATTCAGTGAAATTTGATCCCTCAAGCGACTACTCTTACTACGAGTACTAGGAAAATATAAATGCACCCAACCACTACCCAACTTGGTAGGGAGGGAGCGAAACATAAATGTGACTGTCATAGACAGCGAGGGTGGTGATAACTCAGTTATTATCACTTTGATATCATAATCATCATCATCATCTTGTTTATCCTTCTCCCTAATAAGTATGATTACAGTTCAGTTGACAAGATCGGGGTCAAATATGAAAAACAACAGCTAAAATGAATTTACAAACTGAATAGAGGTTGGGGTGGGTTGAGTGTGTTAATGTAGCGTAGTGTAGTGTGATGCATTCTACTAGTGAGTGAGGAATAAAATATATCTCGTCAGTGAAATGTTACGAAATTTAATGGCAACATTCAGTCAACATGAGGTCGAAAATGTAAAACCAAAAACAATTTATGAGAAATAGAACATATCAGACAGACATGTTTAAGGCACTCACCACTATCAGTGCACTACTATTTGTAGATTATACTTGTCACAATTTACGTTTAGCAACATTTCATTTAGCCTGATGCTCATGATGATTATGATGATGACATGCCGATTACTCAAAACAAAACAAAAAAGATATTAGAACAAAATTTCGGCTACATACTACTAGTACTACTACAGGTGAAACCACTTATGTAATGCTTGTCACGAGTGAATGAATTGATGAATGAATGAGTGAAATGTAACGGAGAATTTAGATTCTATTTTGCTAAAAATTAAAACGAACCAACAAGGGGAGTTGGGGGTGTGGTGTGAAAATTGAAATGTCACAGAGATGAAATAGGATACTTGAATAAGTAAAATGTTGGTAATGGATGTTTCATTTGCACACCACTACGGTCACATATCAGATCACATACATGCAAACCTAAACGACTAAGACAAACGAAAAAAGGGAGGAAACGTGTGTGTGGTGGGGGGAGGTTAGAGAGAGGTATATAAGGGGTGCTGCTTACGTTCAAAGACCACTATTACAGAATTGATTAGGCATGCAGGTGAATGAGTAAGTGAGTGAGTGACATTTTCGGTGTAGACTAATTGTCCATTTTTATTCGCAGCATCATCATCATCACCATCAGGAGGAGAAAAGCAACTCAGATAATGTGGAGTTCGATTTGGGGATATTGAAGATTATGCAGCAAATTGTAAGACAGGAAGAAGAAGATGCTTTTCTGGTAAACTGCATGAATAATGACGCCTTGGTGGATACAGCTAGTCCAGATTTTACTGACGTGATTGGGATTTCTGGAAAGGTGAATGCGCATCTAGGGAAGAGGTGCCACGGGATGGATAATACAGTACCTTGTCGTATTTCCCCCATTTCATCATTTCGAGACGGTGTTGTCAAAGTATATAATAAAAATGAAGACACTAACAATGACACCTTGCCAACGCCTTGTTATTACCGGACCGTACCGGAGTGGTAAGTAAGTACCGTTTTCTCTGTCTTACATATTTATAAAGGATACCATGACATATGACAGAGATTTCGGTTGCTTACATCAAGCCACATGATCCAGATTTCAATATATTTATGTATTTGATGACTCATTAGCTCCAATTTCAAGGTATCAACCTAATTATATGCCATTCATCATTTTCAGTAATTTGATTGCTCCTAACTGGCATTCTTCATCTCCTCTTGGCAAAAAGACGACAAGTGTATCTAACCAGTAGGAATAATTCTTACTTACATTTTGCATACTTGTTGCTTTCGATTAAAGCCAGCTGTCTGTCTCGTCTAACGAAGCTAGCTGACAGTGATTATGAATCGCTGAATATTGACTAATTACTCACTCGGTAAGTATTTGAAAATGATAATAATTTACTTAAACATGTGTCGTGTGTCAATGGAACTCGTCAACTTGTGGTGTACGAACATCTTTAACATTGTTAGTATTAACATTGAATCTCGAGGGCAAAATCACCTTACAGCCAAGGATGGTGACTACATTCTGGAGTTTCCGATTGCAATCAGAATGGAAATCACTTAAAGATAATTATTATCATGATTATTATTATTGATATTATTACTACTATCATGATTATTATTATTGTCTCCTTTAATTCCTAGAGGAACACAAGGCTACAGCCGTACATCTCCATTGCTTTCGTTTATCTGCCAAAGTTTTCATCACCTTGCTCACCACATGCTTTCATCATCTCCTCTTCGCATCACAGTAATCGTGTTGCGCAACTGAAGAGTAGTGTTCATTAGTTAGTGACGTCCCTGTTGGTAACAAATATCTGTAAGTACTTGTAGACAGAATATTGTCAACTTCAAGCAGAGTTTCTCAAAAATCGAAACAATCTTGAGTGCGTAGCTGTGTGTATGTGTTTCGTGATAAAGACATGGTATTCATCTAATTTCGACTAACTCAAATTTTACTCGTAATTATAATTAGTACTCATCGAATAGCAGCGAACCAGACGACGAAATGGGGAATACAGTGATGACACAGCCGTTTTCCGGAAAGCTTTTTGCATTCTGTCTTTTAAATGTAGAATACCATCAGGTCCTAGTCTCGGAAAGGAGGAGAGGTTTAGGGTGAAGCTACCCACCCCATAAAGAAAGTGCACCCATTCTAACGGAAAAATTGCTTAGAAAATCCCTCCTGAATAATCTAGTCAAAATAATTAGGCTTATTTGGATGTTTCACTTAAATTCGAAGTTTTCATCCCTTTTTCTCCAAGACTGCATATCATTGTTGTGACATCTGCATATCATATATTGATTCGATCCTCACTATTTGTCTCTGTATCTGTGTATTTTTTAATTTCGCTGCTTCTCCTTGTGGTTGCTTGTACATTATATATTTGTGGTATTACCATGTAATTTTGTTTGAATGAATCAAGGTGTTTCTAATCATGGACTGTTTGGAAGAAGCGTCAATGTGTGGTTCCCATGGATGGAGTTTTGATCCCACCTTGTTGAGAATATTCTACTTGATTCTCAACTACTGGTTACAACTGAACTTTTGTTGACTAATTTTGTTCTACAGCACTAATTTCATATTAGAAAATAAGCTTGATTGCATAACTGGGGTTTTTGTAGGACAGAATTACACATAATTAAAAATAACAAATAATCGTCTGTTTGCTGTCTTTTGAGTGTTTTGTGACTTGGCCTTTCTCAAGGATGTTTTGGACAGATATACTGTAGGAGGCTGGTAATACTACAATGAGTTGATCTTGGTGGCTACACTCTTAGCTTCAGTAAACTGAGAACAACGAAGAAGCAATAAATACAAACAAATAGCAATAATGAACACATATATAGTACAACAATAAGAATAATCACTCATCATATCCAAAATATGTTAAATATAGCACTTTATATATTTAATGAACTCTTGGTATTTTCTTGAAGATTACTTGCAATAATAATGGTGATTACCTTTGTGTATGATGAAGTGGCCGTGACTAGCGTGGATAGGACAACTGTCTGTTACAAAATGCAAACCAGTTAGGCAGTTTTATTAATGACTGAAATTGCAGCTTCCTCAGGTTAAAATTAATCTAGTACAGTAAAACTGTCATATCTTTCAGCTGTTCAAATGAATTCATGCTACCCAAATATTCTGAAATATTTGAAAATTGTCGCATTTATATGAGACATCTTTCCGGCTTATTGGTAGTATGTTATAGGGGAGATATGCACACATCAGGAGATTGCAAGTATTCGAAGACTGACTGATAAGTTTTGACAGCGTCTACTTAGAACGGAGATTTGAATGCATGAAACGTGGCGGAAATAGTACCATAGTCTATATTTTCACGATTAGTTCTTATCACGGAGTAGTTTGCTTGGTCACCTAAGCTTCAAAATAGGAAAAGTCATTTACTTTTTCGTGCCACACTCTGTTGAATTTGCAGTATAAATCTTGGATATTCTTTTAACTTTTGTAAACAGCGCTTTCTAGATGAAACATCTGTGTGCGTTAAAATGAAAGAAGAATATTCCATTCTGTTAGAGATTACTAAATATACTATACAATATATGACAGTGAATATTGATTTGCAAGGCGAAAATGAAAATGTAGATAAGATTGTGAACTGCTGTAAATAGTAATGAGAATGATAAGTGTGCGTGTGTGTCATGTTTTAACACACAGAGGTTGAAATACGCGACTATTTTACAACTGAATTTTGCAAAACGCTTATAAAGAGCATAAGAAGACATTGAGCATAAAAACGACTTTGAATATCATGACAGAAAGACACTTTTTGAATGAGACAAGACAAATCTTGTTTTTTCTTTCTGCTGTTTTAGATTTTCATCTTTTAACATTTTTGTCTTTTTCACTTATCTAAAGTATTAAAGTATTAAAAAGTTGTAACTTTTATGTATAACTGTAGTATTTTTGTTATCTGATAAGTTGACTTAGTCCGATTACTCAAGCTTGTGATCGATTGAAACTTTACCAGTTTTTTATGAAATGCATTGATTTTCTCATTACAACTTACTGGTAAATATTCTGCTACCCAGCATACACTCTAGTGACTTAATGAATAGAGCAGAAGGTTTTTGCTCCAAGCTTTTTTCACCTTTTACAAAAGCTCCGTTTCGTTTATTTTTTATCTTCGTTAACATATAAGCCTCTAAATAGATGAAGATATCATTTTCCTGCTTCTAACTAAACCTGGATTATTTTGAACAGAGGAGAAACAAGAAACTGAGGAAGGTAATGTGCACCATTTCATTATGTTGATCATTTTCAGCTGAGATACAACCAAGAATGATTTTAATATAAATATTACTAAATATTCATACATATTTGATTTTGATGAACAACGTGAGCGTGAGGACCATTAATGGTATGGTATAAGGTATAAAAAGATTTTGGTAGGTTTGTTGCTACATGCAGAAATAATTATAAGAATGTTATAGAAGCACCGATTATGAATTCGAAGCTAGACATAGTTGAGCAGAAACCAGTGTTCATAAACCTGGTGCCTACTGAAACAATTCAAGTTTTAAAAGGCTACCTTTTATATTACCTCCAATTGTATCCATCGGTTCACGTGTACATACATTCTGTCGCATGGTGGACGAAAAGAAAGGAGGATTTCTGACTGTTTATTTGATCACATGTCTATGAACTTGTGAGTGAAAGGCTCTAAAGTGTTCAGTACTATGATTGTTTTCCACCTGACAGATAGTGGTCAATAAAGAGATGTCTCAAAATTATTTCATTTAAATAAACTTCAAGGCAATTCCTGTTCCCTGCATACCGCTACAGCTGCAGTGATGAGGTGGTCCCTTTCCAGGATGTCGTTCGATCACATGCTATTAATGACCAACTTCACAATTAATAACCAAAGCATGTGACTACTTTAAACTAACGATGAGTGTTTCGATAGGAGATATTTATTGTCACAGTAAATGTTAAGGAAATAGAAATATATTTGGCAATATTTTGTGGTTGAGAATTGAGTGAAATTTGATCCTTTTTATTGTTATGGCATTTTGATATCTGTTAAATTTCAAGTTTGCCTGACCATTTGTGGCAGATGGACAGAGAAACCAATGAGACATCTATGAATGCACTGAAATGTTCATCTTATTTTTTTCAACAATTTGTGCCATCTCGTTTTCGGTTGGCTACTAAGCAGTGAAAGTTATTCTCTTCCTCGTCGAAATGCTAAAATATGAAAGGCATCAACTAACCAACCATCCTACCAGATGTTACGAGATTTTAATGTCAACAATGAAGTTGTGATCTTTGAAATGATTATCAACCTACCATATCAATTCGTTGTAAGACACCTACAACAGGAATGGAAAAATTCCTGTTTATTTTTTCTTCAATTTTAGGAAGATGACAAGGCAGGGGGGATTGTCAAATATGTTTATGTCGTCTAGCGTCATTCCACTGTAAGATAAAAACTCTATTGTAAATCAGAGAAAAAGATAAATTCAGTAATCTCACATTTACCCTCTCGATATTTTTGGTATTACCATTAAATGCATTTGACTGACAATGAAAAGATGAGCTATTTGATTCATTTGAAGAATAAAACACAAAACAATAAACGAATTTTACTGCGAACGTGTAGCGAAAAATATTGTTCGAATAACTTTTATACTTTGAAGTATATGTGAATTGCTTTGTTACTGGCAGATTTATTCATCGAATCAGTCGTGGAATCAGGTTATTTTCCTCTTTCATTCTGTACTACACTGTCTACTTGAATGAGAGATTCACCATGCGTACCTGATGAATTCAGCATAAAGGTGAAGAAACATCAATCAATTTCAAGGAGTATCATCATTGAGAATCAGTTCACAAATTGCCACACCATCAATCAGGATTTTTCGTCAAGACTCCAGGAATCTTCTCTGGTTTGCAGCAATTTATATGTAGTAGATTTATCGCATGTGTCGGTGGCACAGAGGTAGGATGTTCGCCAACCACGCATGTGGTCCAATGTTCGATCTTCGGCCACAGACGCACTCCCTTACCTCGCTAAGCCAGAAATAAGACTGGTGAAGAGGGAAGGTTTGGCATGAAACTATCAACCCCATCCTATTAAGATAAGCACTATTGCCACCGAAAGTTTAAGGCTCTGGCTTGAAGCCCTATGTTGCACTGGAAACGTAAAGGAATGAGAGATTTAGCCAATACTACGTAGGTTTATGTTACTATCTATTTTATAGTCCAAAATCCAATCACATTCTACCGCACTGGCTAACGTCTACATACACATAAGTATTCTAAAATATTGATGAGTGGGTAGTTGATTGATTATAATTTCACAAGACAAAGTCTAAATCCTTTTCCTACTTTGTGAATAAGACTGATTTCAAAGACGCATCAGTTAGCTGAGAGTTTCAGATTGAAAACTTCTACGTCAAAATATTTTCAAACGAAATGTGTCATTCAGATCAGTTCAGATAAAAATATTTATTAACAAATATTCTACCTGAGCTAAATTTATATTAATGCGTACAACACGAATTTCCTTCTTCCCATGTTTGTAATGAACAGAAACACAGTGGTGGAATCTTTGAATGTGAGTTTAATAAAACAAGCAAATCCCATTCACTGGTGATTGCACAGTAAACTCGTGTTTGGTGAACTGTATAAAGTTTCCTGTCATATTTATAAACAGGTGATGTGCAGCTGTTTGTTTGCATCAACACGATCGACGTGAAGATAAATTTGACAACCATCTACAATGAGTTGGAAGAGATTCTTATATTCATTTGAAACTGAACGCCATGCAATTTCGTCTAATCTGTTGCTTGTGATATTGATATGTGACTTGCATTCACTACGCGAGTATTTGAATCTAGTTGAAACTGGACTGATTCAGTTGAAATGTTAAAACATATCTAGTTTGGATGGTTTCAACTTCCACACAGTTCATGACGGTCAAACGAGACATGAAGGGTTGATTGTATTCCACTCATTCTCGCTTTGTTTAATTAGAGAAATGCGCTCTTCAAATCAAAACAGTAAGACATTCATTCAACTTGTTATGTGTAACAGAAAGCCTATTCTCCATACCTGATTCTTGTAGACCCCTATGCTTCACTGCATCCGAAGAAACTGTGAATGAAACGCAAACTTGTCAGTTGTCATAGAGTTAAAAGATCCTTCTTATCAGAATAAGAGCAGTTGTTGCAACTCTGTTATAAAAGAAATGTCTTATTTTATCTCAGGTAATCATGGTTCCCAGTCAAGCTTTAATAGTGATTTCTGTATTCTGGAACTAATGACATTTCACGCAACTTGACACCAACCTGTTTCAGTGAAACGTATTTGCCTTTTTGATGAAAGTATATTTTGTAACACAGAATTAGCATGCATTTCCTTATAGTTCTACTGAAACACATTTGCAGTGTCGAAAGTGATTTCAAAATTTGAGGAATGTAAGAGGCAGATTTGTAATTGCCCATAACAATCTTCGTATCATTAAACTAAGTTATGCATAAAAGACAAATTCAGCGAAGACAAATTTTCTTTATCGATAAAATCATTTTCACAGGCTGTGTAGTCGCATGTTTATTTACCAAAAATGTACGGTAGTCTTTTATTGAGTATTAAGATGTGACATTATTGGTATAATTACTCGGAAGTGACTTTAGAAGTAAAAATAAAACTTGTAAATTACGCAGTACTCAACAGCAGAAAGAAAGAAATGGTTTCGAATTCGATAAAATTAAAATTGCCATTGAGTGAGAATAAAGGTAGTTGAGTGTCAATTTAACAAGTGTGATGAGGATGTGAAAATGTACAAAAGTAACATATGAGAGTGATTATGGTGAATATTTATTTTTTACTTCTAAAGCCATTTCTGAGTAATTATATCAATCATGTCACCCCCTATTACTCAATAATAGACTACTGTACATTTAAGTAAATATAAATACAACTGTACAGACTCTGAAGATGATCTCGTCAATAAAGAAAATTGTCTCATCTGAGTTTGTCTTTTATTTCCTTCATCACTCAATCGATATTTTTGCCTAGTTACATATACCACACTTACAACGATTGAACTTTCAAGTAATGGGAAACTGATGAAACATGTTTAATTTGTTTCAGCAAGAATGCATTACAGAAAAGATTCATTACTCTTGAGCCTTTGAGTTTCTTCTTGTTGAAGCCAGGCGTACACATTTCATCCCCGTGTCAGGTTTCCCGACTTACTTAGTTTTTTCAGAAATTAAGGGACAATATTGTGGTGTCACGTTGAACAAACTCTGTGTAATTCTCACTTTTAATGTATATAACACAATTATATGGTTAAACTGTCACATCAATTGAAAATATTGTATTTCAGTTGGAATTACTGCTAACCACAGTGCTTAGTTTCTTTTCTTATCCCAGATCTCCATGTACTCACTAGAAATGTGTCAGTCCGACAAGAGCACACAGTGATAAAGAGGACATTTCCTTTTTAGTTAGAAACGCAATCCTGATTTACTTTATTTGTTAAAAGAAGGAGACATTCATAGAAACAGTATGTCTTACCCACAATCGCTCCAAATATCTTTCTTCAAATTGAAACTGTACATGTATGATAAAGTCAGTCTATTTTGCAGATTTCAACCAGAGTACGTGTCTAGCACAAAAAGAGCCTTTATTTCTGTAACATGAATGGCCAATTCAACAGAAGATTTGAGACTGAGTATAAATAGTCGTAAAATAGCTTGTCCTCACATTTATTCATTTGGATTATACAACTATGAATACGCCTTTACTCATTCTTATCTTCTTGTTCGCAATGACGATTCACGTTGCAAGCGAAGCACGTAAGTGTTGATGCTTTTAAAGTTGACCTCTAATTCATTACATATTTTAAATTAGAAAAAGTAACCTTAAAATTGACATTAATTTCAATGAGAATAACTTTAGCACTGATTCACACATACTAGATTTTGTTATTCTGTATGTTCATAGCACAATTCAAAAACGTTTTATGACTAACACAGTAGTAAGGGGACAGAAACAAGTAGGACTGCAAATGTTAATTAAGGTCCTAATGTCACTTTCTGATCAAAATGCAACGATATTTGATGTCAAGAGAATACGTGTTAAGGAGAGATTAGGTGATAATTTCAGTTTATGTGTATCGCGGCATATGAAGCACACCTACGGAATCTATGAAAAGAAAATCAATCATTTCCTCCAGCAAAATTTTTCAGGTGCTAACTGAGCGATACAGTCACCATTTAATTGGAATTCCTATGCGATAACCAATAAAACGAGGTATATGCGAAATATGGTGTGCTTCGCATATGACGAGAAATTAATCGTCTATTAAGTACTGTTTTCGGAGTTGATGATCTTAATAGTGCGATGTAACCAAGCTCTTTGGACATGTTTCAAGTTGCCAGTTACTGTCATCAACACCTTATGTGGACGAGAGTGAATAGTGCTTCTTCTGTGTGATGCCTGAATTTTACTGTGTGAATTCATTCAAAATTCATTGAGAGCAGATCTCATTTTGAATGGATATTTGCGCTGCTTCTAAATCAACGGCTGTTTCAACCTAAGCTAATATTCTTAATTCCATGTTACTTTGATATGCTAGCTTGATAACCATTTAAGCTTCCTTGCAGTTTCCTTCAGAATCAGAGACGGATCTCATAACTTCAAGCTATGATTTTCAGATGGATAGTGGAACTATTTCTATGAAAATATTTCTGAGGCATAAATTGATGCTGCTTCAGTGAAAATACAAAGTAGCATCCATTCGTATACATCAAAGAGATTTAATTACCTGGTATTGTGTCTTAGATACGTACTCAATGGATTTCCGCCTGAGTTTACATATATATATCGTTTTTCAAGCAGAAAGCAGAATAATACACTTTTATCTTTCGGTGAACCAAGCTAATAATGAATATTTGATTTGCCATCGATTAAACACCTTGTGTTCGTGTGAATTTTGACGTTACTTCAAAATTTTTTGATCTGCATCTTTGCGAATTCCCGTGTGTATATTCAGATGGCATCTCACATTATTCGCACTCCAGATCATAAGTTGTAGAACAATAATAGTGTGCATAGTCTATAGTTGTGTGCGGCATTATGGACTAAACTTTTTATTATTAAATGGCATTACGTCCTAATGCAATTTTTTCTTCATTATTATTCAGTAATAGAAATGACACGCAAACTGACTTATTCATTATGTTGATAATATGTCAAAATGTGCTAAAATTAACTAAAGATAAGTATGTTGCTGAGATTGTTTCACGCTCATTTTATCTGGTGATTATCCGTAGACTTTTACGCTACAATATTGAATTAACAGTTTCGAAATTTATAACTTTATTTCTCAGCAGAAGCTTTTCTTAGGCGAAATTTCACACCTGCGGCCACGTTTCTTTGCTTACATTTCAAGCGTTTGCTTTCCAGGATAGACTGACTCTTCTCAAACTCGTAGGTGAATGATGTATAAATGTGTCTTCTTAAATACATCTCCCACAAAATTTCCCGTTTCGCCGAAATTGTCATATCTTCCATGGGAAACGGTAAAGTGAAAGTGTTTTTCAAACGAAGGCGTGGTCAAATCCTAGGGAAGAGGAAGATATATTTGCATTTGAATATAAAAATCCCTGGCTAAAATATTTGAAACCATTTGTCTATAGGTGACGAAGAGGGTGAGAACAATTTTATCTGTCTCTAATCTATTCCGTATTTTGCCTATTTTAAAAAATCAGATTTAATTCTGCCTCCATGTACTTTCCGAAACCATCAATCAGATTCAGGTATTTTAATAGACAGGCGATTTACCTCCACAAGTATATTGAATAATGTTTAGTGGAGTTTCTTGCGCAAAATAAATAATTTCTTCTTCCCATCGAATTCACAATTCTCGTACGTTTTCCATAAGTGGCAGAGTCCTTGGTTATGCATTAACTGAAACAAAAATACTTGTCACCTCCGATAATTTTGCATCTTCCATTACTGACACCCCCATATCACAGTAGGTTGACCATTATTTTATCTGTTCTTGGTTAAAGTCATTTCAAACAGATAAAAACAGCATCGACCTAAACCAATTGTAGAATCACGAGTCAAAGACTACCTTCGAAGTGAAGTCACAGCCAAGAACACCATCTTCAATGAAACATTTTTTTCAAGTCTCACTGTGGATTTTCAACTCAGCCAATATCTATGGTCGGCCTGCAAAATTGGGCCACCGATATCACATGCTGAAAATTCCATACTTGTACCAAAAATACGGTGTAGAATCAAGCTATAATAAATAATAATAAAATAATAATAATATGAGAAACAGCTCGATGTTTAACCGTAGCCTCTCTGACTACATGTGCTCACCTCAATGAGCCGATGAAATCTGTCTTGAAATAAATACATACCTATGTAGAAATATCGACTGGTATGAAGAGTTAAATGTCAGTATATGAATAAATACCGCTTGTTCTGTGTACGTGTCTATATCAGTGACGGCGATTTGTGTAAGCATGTTTCGCACAAGTAAGGCTAAGTGACACTGAACACTGTGAATGTAGTGTCTGTTTGATGATCAGCGATGAACATGTGATTGCTCTCTGAAATGAGACTAGACAATTTATTTTAATTTAAGTAGCCTATGGTTCTCATTCATTTTGGGATACACAGATACGTTGGAGAAATTGTTAACAGCTCATGTAGAATAGTGTTTGTTATGAGTATGAGTTCAGATGGATTACAGGAAATGAGTTTCAGCAGTATGTGAATTATTCAGCAGTTATTTCTTATTCTAATTCACTTTGTTTTGTGTATATGTTCCATGGAGTCGTATGTTTGACAGTTCAAATCATCATTCTCGATTATTGGTCGTACCAGTTATATTCAGATAAAGTCGAGAGTTTAGTTGAGTTTTCGTTGAGAACAAATGATGGTTTTAATCTATAACCTCGAATGTTTCATTCCAATGTATGTTTTTACAAAGATGTTTTGTTATTTCTATCGGTGCTTTTTAGTAGTGAACAATTTAAATAAAAAACATTTATTACACAACCGAGTCCTAAGGATTCATTGATACGTGCATCATTCCAGTGGTTAAAAGTGAGTTTCGAAAATCGAATTCAGTAGATGAGTTAAAGATTATTGAATTATTCGGATAGTGAACATATCATAAATAGATGTAGTATAGAGGATCGTTGATGATTTTGTATAAACCACTATAAAAAAATGTATAGAGTCTAGCCTTATGAACTCTACTTCTCATAAAATCGCCGACTTATTCATGCATGTGGTGACAACTTTTTAAATTGAAATGTAATAGCATGAATCGATAAGTGATATATAGGGGTATCATCGCAGTCGAAAGGTTGCAGGTGTTACAGTTTCACAGTAAGAACATAGTAACAGATAAACCTAATAATCAGAAATTATCTAATACTGCAATGCCTTTTTCTTACAAATTTATCGTAATTTTGAAATATTCTTGCCAAGTTGCTTGAATATGGCTAACTGGAGTTAGTTTTACAGCCATTTATAATTTTCTCATGTTTCTATCTAGACAACAGCATAGTGATTATTGTCATTCGTGTAACTGAGATATTTCGAGTTACGCGTACTTTAAGATTTCTTGCAATTTTAACTTCTGCTGATATTTGCTTAATTACCTCAAAAGATGGTGTACTTTTGTTGAGTTTTCAAAATCGAATTCAGTAGATGGATAAGAGATTATTGATTTATTCGGATTATGTGTATATCACAAATGCATACAGTTTAGAGGATTGTTGATCCACTGTATAGAATGTATAGAGTTGAGCATCAACAACTCGATTCTCATAAAATCGCCGGACTATTCATGCAGTTGTCGGCGACGTTTTAAAATAAAATATATAATAGCATGAATCGATAACTGATTTACAGCGTTATCATCACAGTCGACTCAGAAAAACATTCGCCAGCAGAAAAAAAATGCAAGTTTCTCAGTGTTACAGCAACAGATAAACTATCACTTAGGAGTGATCTAATACCGGATTGCCTTACAAAAAATATCGAAATTTTGAGACAGTCTTATGAAGTTCCTTGAATGTGGCTGATTGGAGTTAGTTGTACAGTCATTTGATATTTTGTTATGTTTCTGTGTAGCAAAAAGCATTGTGATTATTGTCATTCTTGTAACTGGGATATTTCGGGTTACGCATACGCTGCTGATATTTGCTTAATTACCTCAATAAATCATGTACTTTTGTTGATAAAATGGATTACTATGGATTTTCATATATACACAATTATGCCATCATCATTGTCTTATTTCAGTATGCGAAGGTGAGTACCTAGACGAATTGTATTGCCAACTATATCAGATACTGCCTTTGCTATTAGGTCATGCTGTAATTAAGTGACAGCTGCACAAAATCCTTGATGAGATGATGGCGTGAACTAAGTACAACGTCAATTGTGAATGACTGATTTATTCATGGAGTCAACAATGATTTCATAAACACGTGGTAACAATTTTCAAGGAAAATATTCATCCGTAAATAATCTTCACTACTGTGAGACGAAGGAATGAACATTGTGTGAGAGTGCAGTGAAAAAAATTGTCTAATGGTGATTTAAGGGCGAATTCTACTATTGAAAATAATCAGAACACAGTACGCACAACATACATAGCATATAAAAGTCGAAGGATATCGAAACTAGGGACAAGACAAATTCAGAGGATGCTCATTGAACTGATCATGACATTACTTGAAATTGTAATCTCGAACTCCCATCTGAGTTTCAATGGTTCTCTAAATGATTTTGATTCGTTACGAAATCCCTCTCCAAATTGACTGCATTGAAAAAACCAAACGTCATGTGTACATTTTACAGTCCTGTGACACTTTTGCACAAGTTTATTTGCATTTATGGAGAAATGATGTGGTTTGTCTTCAAATATGTACATAACTCACAATCTCTAATTCTTTATTTTGGGTATGTAGCGTTGGAACGAAATTTTATACCATCAGATATATTTCAGTTAAGTCCTGACGTCTTGACTGCACTGCCTTTTAGAGTAATGACCAGATATTGATCAAGACACAAAAAGATTTATCCGATTAAGGTCTAGGTCTTCAGTTCACAATATGCTCTGCTATCAAACAAAAGACACATTTTAGCTCACCATTTGCTGGCCAGATTAGTAAGTTTATGTAAGATTTAGAGAGTAAATCTCAGTGATTCATTTGATCACGATTATCGTGGATGTGATCCATTTGACGCATATTTTCGGTTTCGTGTAAAAGCAGATATTTTCTACCAGGTGAAAAACTTACTGAGGATTCTTTAAATATGCAGATTACGAAAGTAAGCTGAAATACGCTATGTGATTCACATAAACGTAATTCATTATTTTGCATTTACATAATAAAAGTTGCCATCTCATAAGAAAGGTAAAGCTAAAATAAATGTAATGCATCCGATGAGAACACTACCTTTCCACTTTTCTCTGATATTACTGAAACTATTAGCCAGATACAAATTGGAACATAGGCCTTTAAAAATAAATCTCCTTTCCACTCCGTCCACACATTCCAGTCTATTCTTCACATGATACCTTTCATGTCACCATTCGACGATCAACGTATCCTCTCACATATATTCAAGTTACACTCGAAAGCCAGCCATCTGGTGTCACTTAATGCTCTCACTCTGCACTCTGAACAATGCACTCGACTTCATGAGTATATACAGATGTCTGGTTGAGTCACGTTTTCAGGGTTCACGATACACTCAGAATCGATGCCATTCTGATGTTTGTCAGTCTAATATAATGTCAATCACTTTGCTGTATTCACAAAACCGGTTATTCATCACCGTTTGAGAAATGAAGGCAACTGAAATCCTGTATGCTGTACATCGGGAGGGCACAGTGAAATGGCGTCATTTTGATGTGAATGATAATAAGCTGTGAATCCACTTATTCTGGCCGATAATGTGATGAGTTTGTTGTAACACGTTCTGCAAAGGATCCCTATTTCTGACTCATTCCTGAATTTGTCAATACATGAAAAATATTTAGAATTACTTTCATGTGTGTGCAACGCCTCAGAAAAGAGCGGATGATAAGAAAAGCCAAAATCATGTGTAGTCGTGTCACACCGATTTCGGGGATATATTGGCTGTAATCTTATATAAATAAGTGCAGCAGGTATTGAGAACAACCCCAGTGTAAACGGATTCATGTGGATGAATTGATGTGAATATGGAACATGAGGATATTTGACAGTTGAATGATGTTCACTAGGTTCCCCGTACTATAACTGCTACTGAGGAAATACGAAAATGGTTTCATTGGAGGAAATTCTCTTTCCGGTTTTGGTGTATTCATCAACTCGAGAGGCGAGAAAGCTCCAGATTTTTTCACTGTCACATTTGCGAATATGCCTAAACGCCATATGACGTTAGACAATCTAAGTTAGGATGAAATTGAAGAATGTGCAGTGAATAGGGGTAAAGAAGAACACTGAATGACTTTGGTGTTTAGAAACATTTTCCTACTTGGTTAACATGGCGCTGACGGCATCGAAGAAATTTGTTTTTGTTAAATTATTGATCCTGTCAATTTCAAATTCGCTTTACGAGTTCTGGTGTTGGATTTATTGGAACACCTTGTTTGTTGGTCTCATGTCGGCTGTACATTATGTTGTTTGCCAAACAAGATAGACGAATATATGGATGTAACTGTTTTTGAATTGAATCGTTAGTCCTATGTTCGTTCAATATTATTTGTCAAGTATACTTCAGTCTGTCTGTGTGGATCGATGTCAGATATCTCTTCCTGGATTTCATCTAATTGGATAGAATCGTTGCAAGATCATCAACATAGCCTGATTCATTCTCTAGTACCATTCCAGAATCTTAATCTGGACACATCACGATCTAATGTTGGTCATTCTATGATTCGTTTAGTTCATCTCTATGTCCTTTGGTTAATAAAATACCAAATCTGCTTTTGTTATCCATGTAATCAAGACATTAATTTTAAATGGTTTATTTGAAACAGTCTACATCATAGCATGGATATTGGATTAATCTGAATAATAAGAGGTTCTGATTACAGTTTGATTTTCAGGCTTATAAAAAGTGGGTATTACTCCATCGAAACAGATACCAGTTGTTGTAGCTTTCATTTACAATAGTGGTACGCTGGAACAACTACACGCGTCTGCTTTTCCATATCAAAGAAGGAAATGGTGTTTCTTTGGCTATAGGTGATAACCTTATACTTAACTGTGAAGTGGTTTTATCTGAGAGTCTTCTGAATCATCCCCAGTTACTTATGGTTCTTTACGGAATGCTTACACAGATAAATTTGTGCACTTCTCTCAGCAGCTTTGACATTTAACGACAGGAAAATGCTCAGCCACCATGTCGTCGTACAGTCCCCGCTTCTCTTGCTTGACTGGGGTGCTGACATGCATAATATAACTGTCTGTACCATACACAATTATGCTACATTCTATCAATTCGCACTCATAAATAGCTTTTCCTTTAACCCCTTTTTATTTGTCCTCAAAGTACAATGTAAGTTATAAACTGAAAAACACTTAATGAATTTATGAATGTCTGATGATCAGATAAAATCAGTGACATGATGCCAATATCTTGATGTTGTCTAGGACAGAGATTCTGATTTTCTTATTCTTTTACGTTCCCAATGTAACTTAGGGATTCAAGTTAGAGGCTTGAAGTTTAGGTAGCACTTGTGTTCATTTTTACCGGATAGAGTTGCTAGCATCATGTCCGACCTTCTGTTTCTATCAGTCTTATTACTGACTTGGCTAGGTGAAGGATCGCACCGGCCAAAGATGCAACCGAGGATGACTGAATTGGTTAGCGAGCATTCCATCACTGTACCACCAACGCACCGACCAATAGTTATTTCATTCACATAACGCTTGTTTAGCCTTTCAAAATGAGTCGAAACTGCTGTACAAGTCATGTGACTGGTACTGTACAAACATTTTGAGGATAATAACATCAGTTATGTCACGGTGTGAGCAAACGTTGTTTCAATTTGCCACATTATGAAATTCCACTTGCTTTATAGAGGCTAGTTCACCCGTCTTATTACATTTCACCTGACAATTTCGCCTTTTCATATTTTTGAATGTGAATTTGAGAAACACTTCAGGCTTCTTAATTCCTTTGATAATAAGCCTCTCCAAGTACAAATGTTCACCTTAACGAGCACATGAAATCAGTCTTGAAATAAAAGTATACCTATGTAGAACCATAGTTACGAAATATCGACTGAGATGCAGAGTTTAACGTCGGTATTCGAACATTTATCGCTTGCCCTGTATACTTCTCTGAATAACTGGATACACTTCATGTAGGCATGGTTGGCATAGGTATTGATACTCAAAACTGTGAATTCAGTCTCTGTTTGACGATAAGTGATTATCCTGTGATTGATTTTTAAATGGAAGGAGGAATAAGTAAAATATTTCACTTGTTAAATTTCATATAACTTTTCATTTGAAAAGAATCAAATTGAACTACTATCATGGAAGCGTTCCCAGGTTATCATCTTCCTGATTCTCTTGATGACTGATTGTCTAATTATCCATGGACGACAAAATTTGTGAAGTGAGAACATATGTGTAAACGAATAGGCTTCCTTGGTGATATGAGCCAACTTTTGATAATTTCCATATGAAACGAAAAGAAATTATAGTGGACTGTTGATCACGTCTTACTATTCTTCTATTTCCAAATGGAATGAGAATATAAAAAATTTTCCAACGATATATTTTATAAGTTATATTGAAGCACGTTGGAACCAAAGATTTAGACATTTTCGTCAGTGTCTTCGAATGCACGTAATTCATAGCTAGTTATTTATTTCTACGACATTGAATACTAGCACATTTTATTCATGCTTTGACATGGATACACACGTCAATTCAGATGGATTTGGTAAGTATGATTCAACCACTTCATTCAGAGATAATTAGTGAATTGCAATGTGGCGAAAAATTAACTTGTCACAGATCGACATGCTTTAGACAGAAGGAGTGAAGAAATACTTGCTTTCCAACTGGATTTCTCATCTATGCCTCTACTCCACTCTACTTCAACAGAAAAATAACCAATACCGTTGTGAAAGGCATTCCTGCAGTTTTTCTTTCAAAGACATGCCTAATGTAGCATGTTTCTTTTCACTCCGCTTAACAGCATACTGATTTCACATAGTCCAGAAAAGATTTCCTTGAGTCCGTCCAAAGCATAGAGACTTTTATCAAAACTCTTTGATAATTCAGTAATAAATGATTTCAGAGAATCGAGCTGACCTAATGAGTGACGTTTGAGTTTTCTATTATTCGATTGAACGCTACTACAACATTGAGATTCTGTTAAAGACTTGGGACACCAGTCAGTCTCATTGCACCAGGGAACAAATTTTAAGGGAAGTAATCGCTTTACTAGACCTTACTCTGTAATTCACATACTTAGTAGTAAGATTTAATGCAAACCATTGCTCAAAATATTGAGAAATGGAACAAACGCCCATTAGACACTTTTCAGACAGAAGGATTTATTTTGACTACTTCATTATTAACATCTTGATACATAATCAAAGTGCCGACCCATTTATTCCACAGTTATTGCTTATTTTTCCAAAATTAATCAATACATTTCATGCGCGTATTTAAGACTGACTTGAGATTATCCATCAGTACTTTGTAATTAGGGATTCTATGTATTTTTGCTTGTATTGTGGTTACAAACTCGTAATCTACCACTCAAGTGAAAGTGCAAATCATCGTGCACATGAATGAGACGAAATGACATTAATTTGCAGCTTAAGAGGATTTCTAAACAAAACTGAATGTAAACTGAGAATGTAAATCAATCTTGAATTTGAAGTCGTATAGTGCATTTCATATTGTGTCACCTGCAGAAACTGATGGTATGTTCCCTATCTATCTTTCCATCTATCTATTTCTCTATGTTTCTATCACACGGCTCATGTTTTCGGTGGAAAAATTCTCATTATTTATTGCAGTGCAGTTTGATGAGTGTAATAATTATTCAGGCACTATTTTAATATTTTTTATACATGCTGATTTGTCAATATTTTCGTCAATTGAAGCTTTAGAATATTAATCCCACATTGTTTCATCACCTGGAGGACTTTTCGCTTTTCTCTCTTGCGTTTTTCAATACTTTAGTATTTAAGTGAAAGGAGTAGTTTTAGTTATATGAGTGCGAATGATTTGTTGCATGTTATGCTCACTTCATTCCAGTGTGCTATGGTGAGTGTTCAGCTTTCACGCTGAGGTTTGAGATATTTTTCGAATCCTTTACTTTTGACAAAACGACGCCATCTGCTGATAATCTCATAATTGGCGCCGGTATTTTTAGACGTCCCGTATGACGTATGAATGCCAAATACATTGGTGAAATCGCCATTTCTCTCCATGACACAGGCAACAATGATATGAATAACAAAAATAAAAACACTTTTGAAAAATTTTGTTATCTTTAGTGAGGGCAACGTCCAGGCTTTTTTATCAGGATTCTTTAGTTAGTTGATCTGTGTAAAAATTTATTTTAGTCCATGTTTTAGAATATAAAAATTGAAACACACTACTGATTCATAACTTGAGGAAAAAACACAAAGTTGTAATCAATTAAATATCACAGCCTAAATTCCAGAAGATAGACTGTACAGTCCATTTGGAAGATGAATCATTCTTTCATTAATTTATTTCTGATAAACTACAAATCATAGATTTGATGTGTAAGTTGAGCTAAGACTTCCTATATAAGCAGTCACTGAATTTGAACTTTCAGACATTCATAAATTACCAGCAATAACTTCCGGATAAGAAAACTCTGACATAAAAAAGCTTCTTCGAATGCTAACCCAGGTTCACAAGATTTTTCGCATATTATTGTTTTTATCATAATTATTATTGCTTCGGATCCCAGAGGCAATATTGGGCTGCCCACAGAATCCAGTCTATTCTTCACATGATACCTTTCATGTCACCATTCGACGATCAACGTATCCTCTCACATATATTCAAGTTACACTCGAAAGCCAGCCATCTGGTGTCACTTAATGCTCTCACTCTGCACTCTGAACAATGCACTCGACTTCATGAGTATATACAGATGTCTGATTGAGTCAAGTTTCTGTGATCATGATACACTCAGAATCGATGCCATTCTGATGTCTGTCGGTCTAATATACAGTCAATTACTTTGCAACGTTCACAAAAGCGTTGATTTGTCATCGTTTGAGAAATGAAGGCACCTGAAATCCTGTTTGTTGCACATCGGGAGGGCACAGTGAAATGGCGTCATTTTGATGTGAATGATAATAAGCTGTGAATCCACTTATTCTGGTCGATAATGTGATCAATTTATCCTGGTACTTTTAGGTAATATTTGGAATCAACTTGATCAGTTTTCGCTGATATGACGCAAACATTTTGAGATGTTTGCTATAAAAATTGGCAGTGTGAGAACATGCTCACACTTGGATGTAAAAGTTTTTATCTTAAACACTCTTCATTATTATTTTTGAACTTTTTTTGACCTGGAAGTACTCCGTAAGTAATTAGCTAATTGACTGGACATTCATTTCTGTTGATCTTTGTGACCACATGAAATAATTGACAGAATATTATTTTTAACATCCACATAAATGAAGTTTTGAGTCATTGACGAATTCTTGTGGTTTTTCATGTAGTATACAGAACACCCAGGAACATAATTGAAGAATAGTATCTCATGTATTGGAACACCTTGCCACACACATTCAATTTCATATGTAACTTGCGAGTCAGATGTTTGCTAACGTTTTAAATACTCACAAGAGTAGATAAGACCGATAAACGTCATATCCTATTCCATTAAAACAAACATAACGATAGAATATATATACAGTAGAGAGATAGAGGTTTATGGTAGCCCACGTTTTTAACAGGCCGCTAGTAGGCTTCTTAATTGCTTACTTTTTTCTTTTCTGCAGTCCAGGATAAAGGTCAGTTCCAAGCATTGCTATATTGATATTACAATCATCATATTCAAAGTTATTCATAAAACTTATTCCTTCTGTAATCAGACCAATCAGCTTATTCACCAGAACCATCCGCCGTCTATTTTTTGATCGCTTCAGATAACTTGATTCAGATTATCCCAGTCATATTTCCGCTACATATATATTGATCACTAGGTCTTTTGCCAATGCCCCAAGTTCCTTATCCTCTTTGAGCAGTTATCTGGAGGGATGATTCCGAATGTGCAACTACAAAGACGCTAATCAATATGGGAAGACCATCTTGACACTGATGATGAAAATTTGCTGTTCACTCAAATTGCTACTTTCTGCGAATCTTTAGACTGATAGATGCTTCTTTTGAACTGTTATCATTTACTTGGCATCTTTATCGGTGACACAAGACACCGTCCAGGCAGGGAGGAAGACGCGATACTGTTGGTTTTTACTTACAGATCATCGACTTCAGGATACATCACACATAAATTAACTGAACATTTTAGATCTTCGATGGTCTTAATTTCATAACAGTAGTTGTCCATCTTTCCACCTACAACGACTGTTGCATTATCTAGTCCATCAAAGCAAGGAAGATCCTTAGTGATAAATGGCAGCCTTTTACTAAACCTTTCCTCACTTCAAACGCTTCACTAAACTTCCTGTTGTGATAATGGGTTCATAAAGATTCTGGTACTCTGCAATGTTTAAAAAGCTATCAAATTGCTAAGCCATCGAAGCAGTTGACAGCCTTTCAAAGTAGATATGGTTGTGTTGAAGGGTTCATTATCCTTCTGCAATATGTTCAATGAAAATGCAAACCATTGCAGTCTGATAGGTAAATAGTTTGTGCTTTGCGGGTGAAGCTTGTTTGAGCTAAACACCGTGTCTAGAGCTTCTTTCGGTTTAAATTTATAAGACTGATTAGAGAACAAAGTAATTCCTTCAATTTAATTCTTCATCAGTTTCTGCAGTTATATTTGACTTATGCAGCGAAGTTGTTGTTCCTGCCTTTGTGTCTCAGCATTGTCATCTGTTTACAGCTGTAACAAAAGAGTACTTAGCAATGAGGCTGTTTGCTGGCAACTCAATGTACATATTTAGCTAAAATACATCTACTTTATGTTGACTTCGCTTCACAATTAAATCTCTACCTTCGCTTTTCTATTTTACTGCATATGATATATATATTTCTACTAGTTGCAAGTCTTCTCAATAACACACGTTACACAACTGATCTGCTGCGTTTCCAATTCATCATCATCAAGGATGTCAATGCCGACATTCGAGTGGGCTCTTTTCCACAACTGTCTGCAGTCATTTGCAGAGATTCGCCATCTTCTTCACTGTTTCTTTATTCCTTCATTTCTACAACGCTGTATAAATGAAACGTTACTTCATTATCAGTCGAATGTTGTCATCGATATCCTGGAGGAGACTGATTCCCACTGCATGAGTACCGTCAATTCTGTTGTTGATATCATGAAAGCACCTTCGTCATTGCATTCAAGGTTATTGGTCGTAAGACTAGAATTGAATACTGACTTAGCATATATTTGTTCTGGTGGTCAACCTCAATTCCATTTGCTGTCATAACTCCTGCCACTTATATACATTTTCTATGCATCACTTATTCTTCAGTCTGAGCACCTGTTCCAACATCAGACAAGGTGTGGACATTCCGTATCCCCATGCTTATTCCTACTTTATTCAGAAGAAGTTATTACGATGATCGAATTCCAGCACAGAATACGTTTTTTTCTTATACTTCTTCTGGGCTTTAAAGTTTCTGTAGCTTTTCTGTTCATAGCCTATTGTAGGTTCTCGAGTCCCAAGTTCAAACATCCATTCCTCTTCAGGTTTGGCACCAGTGAACTGGTGAAAGTCAACTTTCATCAACCTTTGAACATCCTTCAGTTATCTGAACTGTTTTTCCTAGGATCAGTCAGTTTAACCATTGAGATTAAAGGATGGGTAACACTATGCTGAAGCTTGACAAGAAATAATGTTGGTTGATTTACATTGCAATAACTCCATTGCAAATCTCAGTTTGTATGTCGCAAAGTGAGTTATCTCTTAACTTGATCAGGAGATAGAGGTAAGTTAACGTACTCAGAAGAGTGGGAGAAATATCATAAAAACCCAAATAACGTAATAAAAGGAGCTTTCGTTCAGCTTTATCTATTCCTGTATAAGGCAGAATTTTGAGTGCAGCTGAAGAAATAGGGAGAGTAAGACTAGTAAGTCTGAAGGCGATGGACCCTGCTAATCAACGATCGAACTGCAATGAAAACAGCCCACACAGACAACACACGCAATTCCTTTCTTTGGAAACTGAGGAATCAATTGTAGAGAAAGCCTTGACTCCGAAATTTGGGTGTGAAGACGTTTCTTTGAATTACAGGCCAATTAAATACATCTTATCTTCATCAGCTAGGAAATAAGGCACAGCTTTACTCAACTTATTGTTTGTCGCAAAAAAGTTCTTGAAAATTGGAAATAACGCATAAGAACATCCTACAGAGTTAATGAATAGGGTTCAAAAAATTTCCAATACATCCTTTTGATGGGTATGCAGCGAGCTCCAGTCCAGGTCTGCTGAATGGCACACGGATGAGTTATTCGTCTGAAGTGTGTATTGTGATACGATGTTAATCGTCAGATTTATGCGAGATAGATGGCTTCAAAGATTGTGTCCTTCGACAGAACAGTAAGATGATCTAATTTATCTTAAACCTGTTGTGTATTTGAGTACCACATTTAGGAAATTATGACTACACACGTACTTGTCATACATACTTATTTAAAAAGGAAACAGAGCATAAAGATACCGCTTTGTTTCATAGGTTGAAGTAGCTTGTAAACATTCAACGATATGATTAACTGGTTGAACGTCTACCGCACAAGTTCATGGCATGACTTATTTACTGACTGGCTGGCAACTTCAGTGGGATTACCATAGGATCAGTTGCTACTCCAATGATTCTTTGTTTTTAGTACTGCATTATCTGTTCAGTTAGCTTCCTCAGAATTTGGTATCACAGGAACTCGAAGGAGGTGAGAGATGTCTGGGAATTCAAGTTAGGTTAGTGGCGGATGAACCCGATGTTTCGTAGTTCCTTCGGTGGATGAGATCAATGCTTTCATTTTATCACTTAATGAATTAATAAAAATCTTTTGGATTTTCCTTTGAAATTGGCGAAATGTGCCCTGCTAAAATTATAGATCGCCTTAACTTGCTTCCCATAGTGTGAAACCAAAGTTTGTACTTAATGGTGAATTGACCTGCCGCAAATAATCATGAATTGCTTGAGAAAATCGTTGATCTGTTCGAATTCAAATCTGTAGTTACCTAATCCATGGTAAATTCGAATATCCGTCATGATTTTCTCTGCAATCAGGGACTTATTTGTAACCTACTGATTTTCATCTATATAAATGTCTCATGGAAATATCGTTATGACGCGTTCTGCTGTGATGTATTTGACGGCCACATTACAGCCCTGAATATGGATGTCACTGAAGTTCCTTTCATTATTCTGTTACAAATCACAAATCAAACGGAATGTCAAATAATTTCAATTTCCATATAATTTGTATTTTATTCTAACTTAATATCAGCTGTCATAAAAATGTCTTGATTTTCATTTCTTCAGAAGATTTACGTATGTCTCGTTAATATACACGTTAAAATCTGAAATTCTATACTACTGGGAAAAATTCCGTCAATGTCTATAACCACTTTCCATGAATTCTCACCATGTTTTAATTATTTTCGCATTTAATGTAAATCCATTCAGAGAATGATAATGGCAGGAATGAAAATTTGTCTATGTTCTACAACTGGAATTCGAGGAATGATCAGAAATTGTCTGATTATTCTTATATATGTTAGGCAGTGTAAATGAAGATGTCACCAATGAAACAGGTGTTTTGTCAGTTTACATAGTAGACCGTGGAAATCATCTATCAGGACATTAGAGAGAAATCAACATTGAGTTCAGCGAAGATATCTTTTCGGCGATTTCATTGGCAAAATTGGCCGTACAGTGGCATTTATTTGCATAATGTTTCATAAATACAGTTGTTCTTTACTTAATTTCACACAAAAACGAAGAAAATTAGAGGCGAAAATTATTTTCAATTCCATATGAAAGTGCAAATGTGTGAATATACAGTACAATGGAATTAGGAATAAAATTATACCAGATCCAAAAACAGCTTTTAACAAATACAAGTGTGAATAGGAAGAGTATGGGAACAAATTGAAATAGTAGCATTTTATTACTGAAATGAAAAAGAATGAAGGGGATGAAAGAACAACAACAAAACAAAAAGAAAACTGAGGAGTCAAACTGAACTAGATCCATAATGAATTTAGAGGTTGGACTAGTTTCTTTTAATCAAATAGCTCGAAATTTTTGACATATATGACAAGGGTTTCTGCAGTACAACGAAATTGAAAACACACTGCATTTAGTAGATATCTGTTTACTGTTGTCTAGATCAAATGTTTGTGGAATACTACATTACAGTGCTGTTGCATTTTCTCTCTCTAACTCGTGACCTTGGAACCGCATTTGTTGTTGACGGTTTTATCTTTATCTTAACAGTGTAACTAGTGTCTCTCAAGGCATAGATATACGAAGTGACTGTCAACTCCGTTTTCACTGTTGACCTGAGACAGTTAGGTATCTCTACTTGAAAGGTCTTTCTCCTCTTGGCTCGATGGTATGGTGTCGTGTTGTTGTTGTTGTTGCTAAGAGTGACTAGAACAGCAGACTCGCAAATCTACTAGGCACGAAGTTAGTTGGCACAAACTACCAAGTGTACTACTGTTCATATCACAATTGGAGAGTGGTACAAGGCAGAGATGGAACCTACAAACTTCAGGAGACTGATTGAGCAGCAACTAAAAATGAAAGAGTCGCTGTATGTTCTACGGATATCCATCACTTGATGATTCATCTCCATCTAGTGACAATACTGATAGCAGCATTTCTGAATTTATTTGTGACACATGAAAATACTATATTTGTCACTTGAAAGCGCAGATACGCAGATCGATTTAAAGTGGATTTCGCAAGGAAATACGTTGCATGTTAAATTTAGACAATTACCGATGGAGTTAGACAAATTCTGCAACCTGATTCTCTCAAAGAAGCCCAGTGACAGAGCATTCGATGAGAATGTATAAACACGGCGTCTTTTGTTTGGTGACCACAGATCGTTGTTCAAACATTCGTAACTACCTCATGAAACGTGTACTGAATGAAAACGACGACATTCACACTCAGCTAGGCATTGTTTATCACCAATGTGAGCGATTGAATTCAAGGTCGCTAACAGAAAATAAGTATAAAGTCCTAATCTTCATTTGCGATCTGCAATCATCCACCTTATTTATCCTAAGAATTCGAATGTTGAGCAGACTTGAACAAGACCAGCAGATGACGTCTAAAGACGTTATTGAAGAATGTCATGAACTTACCAACCTTCTCAAAGATACCACCTTGACCCAGTACCACTGACTTTGAACTCACCACATCGTCCAAAGCAGACTCCTCCTTTAACACACTGTCATTAAGGAGTTTGTCAGTTAGTGAGATAATGCCCATATAAACACAATAAACGATGCTACGTCCCTGGTTACAAAGATGGAGGTTGTAGGCAGACTCGTCGATCAAAGTTCAGGAACATTCACTGCCGCAAATTATTCTGATAAGTTGGGCCAGCTAGATGATGAGCATGCTTCTTTGACTGACAGTTTTCCCACTGCAGAGGTTTACCAGATATCTATCCCATGATGGTTTTCTGTGGAAGGATCTTTTCAGAGTTCAGTCATCTCTTCTTGTCAACTTATCGTCCAAAAATATAATCTTTGACTCAATTTTCAATTCCGTTGTGAATTCTTAGACCCCTGAAACGTACAACTTATCAGTCATCATGACAGACTATAAAAGTGTCGGTGACATATCTCTCATACAGCAGAAGTTTGTCTAAATTTGATTTAAATATCCCGTTTTCAAACTGGCTATAAAGCAGTCTGCCAAAATTGGGTCAAGTTGGAGAGACAAAATTAATCCCATCTTTCTATTTAAATGAATGTAAGTTGTACATTACCACGCATCTCAGTAACAACTTTTTCAGATATGCGGTTGGTATTCCGACACTCACATCCATGTCCTTCATATATTTGCACAAGATAATAATTCGTTTATGTGAGCAGCACGTTGGTAAAAAGAGATTCTACATCCAGGGATAACACACTTTTGCCATTTACATTCAGTCAGGTCACAAAATTGGTTTTGGCAATAATGGAATAAGCCAGAAGAATTTCACAAATCTCAAAGTACGTCTGATATCAGAAGCACTTCAAAGCACATGGAATTCAAATTGTCTGAGTGAGAATGATGGACTATAACAGAGTTTGACCTAGTTACGGCAACAACCTCCACTATGAAATGACATAATTACCACGAATGTGATAAGCAACTTTACTGTGTAAATGCATACTGCTTTTATAATTTTATACACTTATCATACTCAACAACCCACACTCAGTTTTCTTATCATTACCAGTTGTCCAACTTGATGTAATGAAAATTAACTCATGCTGATGAACAATGATTAAGTTGCTATGAATAAGCTGAGACTTTGTTTATTATTACTTTCATAGACCTATCAGCACTGAATAGTGAAACATCAGTATAAAAAACAAAACCGTTTCATTTCTCATTCATTGGGAAATAGAAACACCTTTGTAATTCTGAACATCACTTATCCAATGGTCAAATATTTTGAAAGTGTTGAAATTGATCTTCTATTGGACATATTTAAATACTGTATACATTTAGTAGGTTCAGTAGTATCTCAGAGAGAGTAATTACACAGTTTTGCTTCACAGACTCTGACATTTTGGACGACTATTTGACAATCGGATGGCATAGTGACGCCGACATATCTAAAATTCGTCGATGTCGTAGATCAGGTGTGTTCAAATTTGGTAGACCATAGAGGCGAGGGATAACTGTCCGTGTCTGCCTCAGGTGTTCAAGAAGGTCTTGAATTGATGTAGTAAAATAAAATATCGTCAATTACAACAGATGGCAGCACGTAACTGCAGACGACAATACTTCACTGATTGAGTTAGATGGGTGGACTAAACACCATATTTGTCGCAAAAATATTGTAAACCACCCGAAGCAAAGCGAAGGCAAAATTATACAAATTTTTGTTATTTGCCACTATGAGTGTATATGCAGCATAGAGAACATGACGTTACATCAACAGACTTGTAGATTAGCTGGATTCAACAGAATTCAAGTCAGGCCCCAAATGACTGTGTAATATACAATTTAAATTTTCAGTTGGTTTGAAAGATTTACACTCATGATTTCTATACCATAACCATGAATAATTTTGTATTTCTCTTCTAATTTAACTTCCACACCTAGACCATATTTCTTCATAAAATTGTTCTGTTTTCAACGCATATCTTCTTTTTTAGTTAAAATGAGTAAGAAAGATATTGCCTTGATAGTTTGGTACAAATTCACAAAAGTTCATGACCAGAATCAGTAAAATATATTTGATTCTTGAAATACTTTCTCAGATTTATTCATACTAGACACGCCAAAAAGTCATTTGTGTGAACCTTTCGGTCAGAGCCTAATGACTATTAGAACTATTCACCATATCCTCGACAAGCTTGAGGAATTTTTGTCACTGGAAGTAATATTCACACAATCCTTCTAATTGCCAATTTTCTTTGTATTGCAAAAGAATCTCACAAAAGGAGAACATTGTTTCAAATGTTTTCGACATTGTGAACTCAGATTGTGTATATTCACCTTCAAGTGACTTCTGTCTATCATTCAAACTAGATTTGTTTGTGAATTAGGCAGCGATATGCAACTAAAAATGTAAATTTACTTTATAGTATGAAATGGAAAAATTAAATTGCATTAAGAAGCTTGAAACAATTGCAGAAATAAACAAACACCAGTTAGTAAAATTGGATATCAAACTACATCTCGTCACAAAGCAGTAATGATGTGGAAGAGAAATGAGGAGCACCAACACTGTTAATGAAAATATTTCAACCTTCACTCTGATAAAATACTTGTTAGTGAGCCTCATTTAAATGAGAGCGTCTAAAAGCGTCTACTTACGTATTCATTTTCCCATTAAATTAATAACTTTTGTACTTCGAGATAATTCGATCGCATAGACTTCCGATAAAGATCAAAATATACCAGTGTGTTGAGAAATCCGTTGATTAATCTCCTTGACACATACATTTTACCGTTTCGACCGTTAAGTTGAATATTGTAAGTCATATTTTGCATTGATGTTTGTTCTCATTTCAGTAACTAAAGGATTCTTATCTTTCAATAAGAGATGTTTATTCCAGCCATTTTTCCAGAGACATCCTACGTTGTGTAGTCGTGCTCCTTGAGGGGACTTTAAATGGATAATGATCAACGTGATCATAATGATAAGGGCAAAGTCGATAAGTCGGTAGAATGTAAGTAACGCGTGCATATTTGTAGAGACACTGGAGAACAATAACTACTTTGGCGTAGCAATTATCATAATGTTGTTTGATTCTCTAATTACTAAAGAATTCTTAGTTAGAAGTGAATGTCATGGAGATTGGAGTGATTAGACAGAAATTAACGATTACACAGATCAGCTTAGATAATTCTGATGTCAACTGCCTCAGCTTTAATGGACAACAAAAGGCGTACAAACCTTGAGAATTTACATGGCATCTTGATATTCACGCAAATGATTCACTAGGTGTGACATTATCAAAATACTGATCCATCTTAATACACTTCTACCAGCCACACTGGACAAAGATCAGGAAGGAGACAGTGCGCTTACCTAATCATTTTACTGAAGTAACTGTCTCTATCAAAGCCATTACATTTAGTGGTCAGTCTCTATGCAATAGTCACATATATTTCTTTGTTGATATCGCGACCGCTCAATATTCGAAGAAGAATTCATACACGGGTGTGTCAGTAGGAAAAAGAAAACGTAATTTGGAACAGGTGTTTTATCTCGCCTCTTTAAACCATAATAGTAATTTATCTGTGGTTAGTCGTTTATGAATATTTTCTCTTTTAAGTTCCACGTAAGTTAACACTTTAGACGAAATCGCCTGCCTCTCAAAGAATCAATGCCGATTTCGAGATGATTCCTTGACTCGTCAACCAGGTGAAAAAAACGGAGAGTTAGTAATGAGTTGAACCTGCTCAGTGAAGACTGAAATTACTACCTGGAGTTTTATATATCACCAGTTGAAGAGGAGTGAGGAAGAATAGTCTAGTGGTTTAAATCATACCACTTGAAATCACTATCGACGAGTTATGATTCAACAAACATGGATATGTTTAATGGTATTATATTGAACAATGGTGAATGGTGTAGTTTTTCACTCAGCAATTCATTGTGTTTATTCTAAGGTTATTCGCTGATAACATTGATCAAAGTCGTAATGAGTGAATGACAAAATGGAAGCAGGAAACTGGATAAACCTCGTTAATTAATTCTTAATCAAATCCAAAAAGGTTCTATCCGCCAAGCTATGAAATGGATCTCGGATCCGTTTTGTTGATTGGAATGATAGTCACTTTTAAAGGAATTGGTTGGATGCACTCATGTGTAATAATGAAAATGTGTTCTAAATCTCTTACAAATTTTTGTCTTTAACTGTAAACGCACTGATTTCATATTTAATTCTGAAAAAAAAGATCATAAAGAAACATCCACAATGCAAAGTAGTTTCCCCGGACGCTTATCAAGTATGCTTTATCACTATCACAACAAAAGGGAAACTCGACTTTGACACTCTCCTTCATCAGATTTCCAGCATACATGTTGATTCTGAACCTTATGAATTTTAATGTGGATGATGCAAATGCATAGAGATTATACATGACATGATTTGGAGTAAATATACCAAACACTATTAAGCACATTACTCCAAGGATTCCTTACGAGATATTTTCTAAGTGCTTTCGGCGATTCACTTTTTATTTAAGAGTTTTTTCCATACTAAATTGTCTGTTGGACACATAACAGTGTGGAGTAAAAATTATACTTGTTTCTCATACATATGATCATGTCGCAATGACCGTGAACGATAAATTCGATTCAACATGTCATCTTAAGAATCAAAGTGATACACATTTTAACAGGCATAACTTTAGATTGAATGCCTCTGTTTTTTAGCACAGTTCATCGCACCTTTACTTGAACACTACTCACTAAACAAGATTCACCCTGATTTTTCCAAGATTTGTCGTTTCTAATTCACCAGTACGGAAAGGTGTTCATAGAACAATTCCTTCTCTTATTTAACTTAAGAATTAAGTGATGCTTTGTAAACTCAGATTAGAATTTGTGCTCTATGAGAGAACATTTCTGAAAAATATTTGCTCCTGTGACTTCATGTGATTATGATCACGCTTGCTCATCAATCTATACTTAAAAAACTTTAGATAATTTCGAGTGAATTTCTGTGTTCATAGATTATGTGAAGATTTATCATACAACTCATAAAGCAGGACAATCGCATTGTTTATTTATTCAGAAAACGTCAGTGAGTCAGAATATTTGAAATAATATAAAGCCGGAAATCGACGAGAAATACTAGGAATAAATGAAAAGGTTGTGAAAGATCCTCTGTGGAATTCATAAGTACAATTTCCATATCAGCTGAAATACCTACATATGTTTCCTCTGAATGTTGAAAGACGGAGTTCTTGCGAATAATTGCACGTTCTTTTATTCTGAAAACCCGAATAATAAAGACTGCAAACTCTTTACATAATTTTAACAGTGACAGGTGTTCACACGATGTGTGTTTGGAAATAAGATGAAATTTACGCTGTCATTGTATCGGCAAGACACATACTTATATTCCCATCAATGTTATTGGTATAAAGTGAACAACCGACAACATTCATGTAACTCACCGCCATCTGTTGTCACTGAACGACATCAAACATAATGGCAAAGGACAATGTGAATCTACAGGTTAATTTCTTTCAAGTTGTCAGTGTCCCGGTCAGCGTTACAAAAGGAGACACTCACAGTTGTTAGGTTAATCGAGTGAACAGCTAGACGTTTACTCACAGTCTGTTGGATTCACAATATCTGAATTTTAAAGACACGATTTTAACGAAATACTGCCTTACGTCACATGAGAACGTGTCTGCTTGAAAGTTTAAATACTGAAATGGCAGTCACAAATATTTTGGTATCAATTTAAATGGAGAAAAATACTTATAACTTATTTCACAATAAATATGAAAGTTATTCCGAAGAACATAAGCTTTTGCTGGTGTCAGGCTAAGATGATAATTTAACACAACATTTATTCTTCATCAAGTACAAATATCTCATTTGAGGCCAAAGTGTTATATAGAATTCATGTGATTCCATCTTCCATTTCGTTGTTAACACTGGTTTAGTTATAGGGAAAAAGTGTAAAGCTTGATAATCTCTTACCCCGTTTGTTTGAAGGAGTCATCTACTTCTGTGTTATAACATGTAATGAAATTTCATACTTTTTATTCGTAATATCACTTGTCATTTCAGCCAAGATGTGTAAGTCGTTTCTAAAACTGTCACTCATTTATTTGACGAGCTTCAACTACATTGAAATAATATTTAATTGTTAATCGTGTCAAAGGTAGTGTAGAGTATGCAGTCAAATCAGGAAATCGTGCCTTACGATTTTTTGGAATGTAACTGCTGTCAAAGTGCGTTTGAATGGTCACAAAATAACTTCTGGGTTCTTCGCTGAAGAAATTGTTTCTGAGCAAATATCTCACGTACACGAGAAATCTACGAGACCGAAAACTAGCACTTTCCAGTGTAAATATTGACTCTGAGCAATATTACACCGTATGGAATTACATGGAAAAAAGATCGAACGTAGTGTTAAGGTGTTTGTGACCTTTAGTAGGCAGAGGCCTAATGAAAAATATATACGCCAAATTCTAAACATGTGAATTAGTCAGATCCTCCTCAGAAACCAAAATGGATGTAAGTTCCCTCGAAAAGAAATATGGAAATCAATTGTCAGAACTCTTCATTAGTCGTGGATCTCCCAGAAGACGACAGTTTTATTCTGATTCAGAATAAATTGTATGAGAATGACCTTCAGTGAAATCGACCGTTCTGATGCCTTTCTCTGCTGTACATCACGTTGAATGTTTGTGAAACACGATGAAGAAGTAAGAAAATGCTTCTTCTAGCCATCTTATAGATACCGGTATCATCTGAACTAACTTTGTGGTCTCCGAAATTATAACTATAATTATTGAAATCAGCTTTTCGTCAATATTTACGCCATTTACAATCCCCTATATTGAATAATAGTAAACGCGAGGTCTTTCACAGTATTTGCTGAAAAAGTGTCTAATTCATTAAAGTGTCACAGGTAAGATCCCCAAAACTCAATTGCAAGACAGATATCTTTCACAAAATCCGACCAGCAGGAAAACTTGTGAAACTGAAATCAAACCGAAATTGAAGAAAAACACGTGAGCATCAAACTTCTGCTCGTTATTTATTGAATAAAAGAAACTTGATTTAAACAGCTTGAATTAATCACCATATTCTGGTAACCAATGACGTGAAATAAAACACTGAGTGATAGATAATCACAGTGAATTTAAGAGCTACTGATACGAATTCGTTCACGTAATCACAAATTAACGACAATTTGAGCATTGATAAAATCTCAACTTGTGTATACTCCAATTCAGACGACGAAAGTAAGCAGCTTTTCAAATTAAATCGAGCAATTTCTTTACCAAAAACGACAAAGTGCTGGTAACTGAATAATCGAGAAAGATGATTGAAACAGTGTTCAGCATTGAAAAGTATCTCAGACGAACTAATGGCCGACAACATTTCGTGAATTATTTCAGTTCATATGATTAGCTTATATTGCTAAATGTGGAATCACGTAATTCGTTATTCGACAAAAGGTACTCAGTTCAGTGTGACACATTTGGTAGATGTCACTGAATATGTAGTTTCTATCGCTTTGCGAAAGTATTTCAAGCAACCCACATGTACTTGTCTTTCAAATTAGTCTGTCGAAATGCTATACGCTTGTCAACATAAAAGAATGCAGTTGGACATAAATACAGAATGGTTTACAATGAGACTTCAAAATATAGTGAGAAAAATTCATATCATAGGCAACAAAGAGGAGAAATGACAACATACGCTAAACACGAGAATAGGATAACTAAGCAAGACAGTTTTCACTCAGAGGAACAAAATTAATTTTGCATGGAAATAAATACTCGCCAGAGTACCCCAGAATTACAGTAAAATAAAAAATACCTCAATGTCCGGTTAATGTGTAAATGTCTGACCACATCTGTCTGTACATATTCACAATGTAAAGCGTTTTTATACAAAGTCATAAGGAACAATCGAAATGTGATTAGCATATTAAATCTGCAGGGAAACTTCTTGAGCTCAGAAAGTAATAATGAATGTGTACGCTAAGTGCATTTCATCACAAGTGTTCTCGTTCAAATACCGTTTTTAAACACCTTGTCAGTTCGGGACGGTGAGTTGCTTTCTTATTTAAAACCAATAATTTCTATGAGGTGAGGACAAAGTCCATGATAGAACACCTTTTAGTGCCTTAGGTCTCATATATAAGGATTTCGGAAAACGTTGTAGGTTACAATAAGTCTTATCATCTTCGCTAATATGTGTGCATGAAGAGACCGACGAATATTTCTTTTATTTTCGAGGTATGTATTTCACCATGGACTACATATTTCAGTTGTCAAAACCAAAGTTCATATAATTACAGAATTATCTTCAGTCAGACTTCAAAGCTCGTGAGCAAGAGTATTGTGATAAGCAACATAGACAAGCATTGAAAATATGTGGAAGAGAGGAAAAGACGAGAATGAAGGATTATCACCAAATAATTCATAATTTTTACCGGAACGTTCACTATTTATTAAGTTCATAGCAAAAGTATCTTTCAGTGAGATACACAGTGTAATTTGTAGTTGAAGCAGTGTGATTCTAATACACTCTCTGTTAGACTTACAGTCCTCAAAGTTCCAGTGATATTTGTGCACCAGGCATTTAGTCACCTATTTAGTATTTGCCGTATATTATTTTATTCATAACAGATGGATTGAATTTTTTAAGTGCATCGTGATCACTGTACAGAGATAACACAGATTGTGACAGAGAATGTGTGTTCACAGATTTGTTTAGTTCGAAACGACAGTACAATAATACTACCGTGATTTTAAAAGACAGGACCAACTGAAAGTGAAGATATGGATCTTTTTGCCAAGTCAAAGAATGATTTTTCCTACAGGATAACCCAAGCAAAGTGGTACTGATCGATTAAACAAGTTAAGAGGTTGTCGTTTAACAAATGTGAGCACGAAGTCAACTCATTTAATCATTTCAAAAGAGATTTCTGGCTGTTCATATCATAGTAACTCATTGTTATTCCTCTAGGACAACCGTCAATCCAGTTGAAGAACACGAACGTCGACATATTGTTGGTGATAAAGCCTAAAGTGACAATGAAATCATTCTCGTGAAAATGGAGAGGGGCAAGTAAACTAGCAGGTGACATGTTTTATACGAAATCAAGCTCTTTTATTCGTGCGAACACTTAGATGACGAAATCATTATTATGGAATTATTATTTAATATAGTGTCTAAAATTTGCAAATGATAATTGAAGTGTATTCACATTATCACGTGATTTAACATGCTTAGATAATTAGTTGATATAATATGCGAAGTCAGTTACTTGTCTGAGGAATGTAATCCGTTTCATTTTGTTTTATATAGAATATAGAGGTGGGTATCATTCAAAATGAGAATGTATTTTATATATATATATATAAGTTTAATACACAGACACTGCAAATGGTTCTGATTTCCATTTAAACGAAGAAGTACGAAGCTGTTGTGGTTGCTCCTCACCTACTCCATCAAATCTATAAAACATTTCTAGCTTTATTTTCTTTTCGGGAATGAAATGTGGAACTTCACACTTCTCGGTAAGGCTCATTTGAAGATGTTCGGCCACAGTGGAATTTCCTTGGGATGTCAACAGCTGATTAGCTTTCTTCACAGGTATCGAAAGTGACATATAAAATTGTGAGTATTGCTACTGAGAAGTAGATTTACTTCTCGCAGTCCTTTATCTGTCCAGTGACATGATGTTTCCCAATTACTCCGCTTTTATCAGGTGAACTCCACTTGTGGATTACGAAATCAGATCACACTGCAAATTTCAGGATTGCATTTATTGTGCAGTATAAATCTTTCGCGGACGGTTTGTATCATTTCAAATGTGCTCTACTGATTAGTAGTTTGATACATTCGAATACTGGAAATAATTCACATCAATTGGCTTGTTGGAAATTTCACACAATGAAAGAGTTCTGTAAAATGGATGATGCTTCGAATGGATTTCATTGTTCATATTCACTCCAACTCATACAATTATTGATTATTTCTCAATGCGAACTAATCGCAGTGCCCACAGTCAATAGAGACTAGTCAATGTTTATCTGAATAACCACGCTTTTCATTATATTTCAAGACGTTATTTCGCTTTTTAAAATCATTGACGCTCAGGCTGATACCTTTTCTGTTTTCATCATACTGAATCTTTCAAGATGAATGTATATTAAGGAATTAAATATTGCCTGATAACTGTACCCAGAATGCGTCCTGATTTCAGTTTTTTCCCGAAAATATTAAATTTAGATTCATATTTTAAAAAGCTCCGTTTTGCATGCTCATGTTGGATATTGACAGTGGAAATATCAGTAGACATTTGCACTGAAATTATGTAGGAAAAGGTGGATTGGGTGAGTGGAAGACTTTCATGCATTGAGAGCATTTTTGTGCAGTAATGTGGATGACCTTCAATATATTGATTACTTTTTTCACACGCATGCACACACTGGCTTTCTGATAAAGTGATCTTTATCCCTGCTGAGTTGTCTTCACCTAACTACTGTTAATAGTGTCTATGGAAACACAATAAGAAAAATGATGAATTTTGTGAAGTATTTTGATAGCTAAATTTCCCCAATTGGCTGATTAGATTTAAGTGAAGCCGAAATTTCACCTTTACATCGGTAGAATCTGGGCACTAAAATGGAGCATAACTCCACAATACACAGTTTTGTTTTGTTTAACACAAAGTGGTGCAGTGTTAGTGACTGCTTCATGTTGCAAGAGCACCTTAATGCTCATAATTATATTAATTCAACCACTCCGATTCATATTGTGCCTTTTGTATCCATTTTTTCCATCTTCGTATTTATTGAAATTTTCCATATTTCCGGTACATGCGCTGCGTCAATTCGGTTGAACGTATTTATTACTATTTCGGTAAACCAAGATTCGATGATCAACCTCTACATCCGATTAAATATGCTGATTTTTAATAATTTCACAAGCCGATTGCATGAAATCATGCAGGTGAACGCACTCACACAGTTGAGATCTTTCTAAGTAATCTTACATAGCATGTCTGGCCAGGCATTTATATTCGATAATCTAATTGATACTGACCACATGTTTGATCTGTGACCTGAATTTGATTATGTTATAATGATGGATGTCCAACTATGCCTTACCTCCAAAACATTCAAATTTAAAATGAAATATGCAAACGAACAAATGTGATGGCAAAGGGGTTGTCATTCTCCTCAACAGTACTGGATATATAAAATAAAGTATAATTGTATTTTAATAGTTTACACACAATGATAAGTTTTGTTATTGGTAATATTTCGAGCAAAATTACTGCCCGTGTTCACACCAGTGTTGGAATTGTTTGATATATTTATGGATAGTTGGAAATACATAGAACTTAGAAAGGAAACTTCTGCTCCCACGTTACAGCGAAGATTGGTTTCTTTAAGTTCAAGGAAAATTTCTGTGAAACAATGTAAGAGAAACAGACGATTTGTCACGATGAAATTGATGTAATCACAGGTAAAACAAGGAGTAAAATTTGAATGAAGACGGTTTCAAGTATTTCATCTGATTTTGGTGAAGCTCTGTGCCCGAATACTTTGAATTCATTGATATAGATATAAATAATGAGAAATATCTGCGCCGTGGAATGCCAAATAAGTAAGTCACGGTGGATCGATTATTCAAGATGACATGGACACAAGCTAAAGGGTTGAAATTTTGGTAGATAAGTAAGCGAGTTGCATGAAGGACTGAAAATTAAGACTATAACCGCGTGCGGTACTGCTTCATCTTCATTATGAACAATTATTTTTCAGATGAAAAACTTATAAATGTCACAAGCATACATGGAAAACCAATACAAAGAAATTATTACAGGCAAATGTTCATATGATGTGGGATACACGTGAAAATTGTCAACATCTGTAGTGAGTAAATGAAACAATTCAATTGAAACTCTAAATTCTTTACAAATATTTTGAAAATTACAGATTACGAGAGTAAGTAGTTGGTTGTATCTTTGAAATCATTTATCCAAACAATTTCGAGAATGATATAAGCCTGTTTCATATCAATGAAACTATTCCCATGACAGTACGTGATATTTTTAAGTAACAGAGCTGCAATTCAGCAAGCTGATTATGTGCTTGATGGAGACGCAAGTGACTGTTTATACAGACGACTCAGCGTAACAGAACATCTAGGGTTTTCTTGAGTAAACTGTGGAGTAACTTGACTTCAAGAAAAGTGCAAATAATACAATTCACAGACTAGCAGAAAGTAGGTCTAGTTATAAATTCCGCCACCATTATTCAAAGCTTTGAGAGCGAATAGGATTTTATCAATAGAATTTTCTGGATATCCACTTTTACTCAGCAACCTGTTTATTGTTATGAAGTTCTTCATCAATTCATTCATCCGAGCAGATTTCTCTTGCTCTGTGAACCAAGCTTTTTATCGGATTGCTTTCATATTTCTAAGGCAAGAAGCTGAGAAGAAGAGCATACTGAACCGTGGATGTAGGTTTTCGATATACACTTCTTCTCATTGTGCCATCCTCCTTTCTGCTCATGAAGACGTCTAGAAATGAAATAATAGAGTCTTTTTCTTTCTCAATAGTCAATTTTATTGGATAATAAACCTTGTTAGATTTAAATAACACGTTCTTTGCTTCCTTCTAATTCTTCATAATAAAAAATGTATCATCCATTTACCACGAAAAGAATTCAAGTTCCTCAATAACATCTCTCAAAGGTCCATTTTCTAGTTTCCCAAGGAAAATGTCGGCTAGAATGGGTCCTAGTGGTTACCCCATTGCCACACCGTCGACTTGTCTGTAAGGTTCCTAAATAAATGAAAAGTGGACATTCAAGAAAACCTGTTTCATAGAAGATACAGGTATGCCAACATCGATGTTTCGTCTTACGAGTTGTTCGCATGAAAAGTTCACTGTTTCCACCAGTGGTACATTGGTGAATAGGTTAGATACGTCAAATAATATCATGAATTTATTGTCAACATTTAAATCTTTTATCCTTTCAACAAATCCAAAAGTATCTTTTACATTGTGTTTCAACAAATCGGTATGAAGAGGATGTAGGAGTTCGCCTAACCATTTGGCTACGGGATGGTATGGTGAATTTAACATATCTAATACTGGTCGAAGCGGCACACCATTTTTGTGCACTTTGGGCGTGCCATATGATCTTGGTGTAAACGTTCTAGTGGGTTAAAGTGATGTATACTGACTCTCTGAGATAAAGCATTCTTGTTTCAGTCTTCTCAATGTTTCCGCTAACTGTTTCTCTATCTTTTCAATCAGATCCAGAGAAGAGTAGATTTTTTGGAATTTAAGATTATCATTAGGATTACTATCACATCCTCAAAGTAATCCGCTTTGTTCATGATAGCCGCTCCTCAGCGCTTATCTGATCTTGTTATTATGTTATCATTTTTACGAAGAATATCCAGAACGTCTCTAAGTTTTTTTGGTCAAAATACTATCCAAATTGCGTTTGCTATTCATGTAATAACGGCAACAATCGACCAGTGTTGATTTAAGTCGTTTAACATCTTCAGTTGATGAGGGTATTAGGCCTTCAGTTTGAGTGTAGAGACTTTCGAACTGAATTTGTGCATTCATTTTGTTAATTTTAACATGGCTATCACAAAATTTAGAGCCAAGCGATAAAACATTTAGATGCACTTCACTAAGGACTACATTCAAAAGAGTCTACACAAAACAGTTTGGGTGCGGAGGAAATTTGGTTTCAAGTGCCTCGTTCTCCAAACTCTGTAACAGCCTAATCCATTTCTTTTCCTTCCTTTTACTCACAAATACATCTACATAATCAAAAACTTGTTTCTTCACGTTTTCTGATAATTCCTTGATAGTCATAAAAAGTTTCTGTTACCTTCTTTGTTCTAATGATAAGACACACGAACGCCATGCACGTAATCAGATTGACTCAATTTAACCGGGTATTACTGAGTTATCCAAACTCTTAGGTATTTACAAATATCATGGAAATTCCAGGTCTCCCGGGTGAGTAGTTGGTTGTATCTTTATCACACTAATTTTGAGAATGATTTAAACCTGTTTCATATCGATGAAACCATTCTCATGACAACACGTGATATCATAGTAACAGAGCTGCAAGTCAGCAAGCTGGTTATGTGCTTGATAGATACGCAAGCGACTGTTTATGCAGACAACTCAGCGTAACAGAACAACTAGAGTTTTCCTGAGTAAACTGTAGGGTAACTGGACCTCAAGAAAAGTTTCAAACACTACAGTTCACAACCCGGGAGAAAGTTGGCCGAGCTATGAATTGGGCCATTATTATTCAGAGCCTTGATAACGGCTGTTATTTCAATTTTTTCCAGTGACATCCAATTTTTGATAGCAGTATACAGCACTGTAGTTTAGATGATGCAGATTTGTAGATCTATGCCTAATATGAACCATCTCTACAACATCTACGGAAATGAATGTTTGACTCAGTCGTCCTTCTGCAGGCCAATAAATTATTTTTAACGTGTGCATTAATGGAAGTCAAAGGAAATGCAGTTGAAATCTTGTAAATGTAGATTTTGATTTTCATCTGAGAACGACTCAGTGAAACAGACAGAATCGTAGCAATGCGTTGTACAGAAACATAGTTACTAATTAACTCGATTATGCATCGCATTCTTGAAATGTCTTAACAACAATAGCCCTAGCTTATTATCATTCTTATCAGGAAAAACTCATGAACGCATACGAACAAAAACAAGTGTACATAGCTGCGATTGTACAGCTAAGTGAATAAATTCGTTGCCGAAAAGTGAACCTTCTCCGAACTACGTATTCTGTTTTCATTGATTTCTGCATTGAGGTCATTCATGAACTCAATTTATCACTTAATTCAGTCGTGCCATTGATATAAGGATAAGAGTTGAGGACTGAGGTGGAGTATAACTTCACTGTGTGTTACATTTTAATTTTGATAAAGTCATGCATTGTTATGCTGTAATATTTAATGATTGATCACGTTGCCATCACAATATTATATTCATAATAATAGCGTGGTACGCACATAACGTTCTTGCTTCGTTTATATACAATAGATATTACTGTATGACACTGTGGCTTTATGAAAATAAAATTTCATCCATGATGCAATCGTGTCACTTTTCTTGATTTGAATCCCTCAGATTTTGCAGCTTCTAGACTTTGTAGTTTTGTTTTCTTCGGTGTTTTTGTTTCATTTTACTTTCTCTCTTATATTGTCTACTCCACATATTTCGCATCAATTCAGAAAACATGAGTATGTCAATATTTTGAAATCTGGTGTTTGAATATGCAATGTGGAATTTCCAGCGTGTAATATCGTACTATATTTCTATCAGAAATACTCTCTGGAATAAAAGCATTATTAGAATAATGATCTTATTATCCGAGGTACTGAATGTTATTCGTAATATAACTAGTCTCATCCATATTTGGATTTACTATGCAAAAGATAGTCGTAATATTCTCTCACAATGACGATAACGGAGAAACGTATGATTTTCAACCCATAAAGCTGTTAACTTCAACTGGCAGTTCAGATTGTCACGCTTGGCACACCATGCATTTGATTCAACCTTTATTTAATGTTTAAATATTTCATTATTAGTGTGTATTAGTATGTAGTCAATACAACAGTCTCATTCAGCAACTTACGTCTTTCTCACAATCCACATGATATACAATTCAGTTGGTGTTTATCAAGGAGACATGGATTATTACCACATAATCTTCGAATCATTCTCCTTTCAATATTTTGCCATTGGCTCGTCAAAAAATTACTGTAATAAGCTGAAATTAGATATCAACCCCGTAATAATACGTTCAACCAAACAGATGATGTTCTCTTCGTTTTTAGTGAACACCTGATTTCTCCAGCAATTAGTTCTATTTTATAAATTTCGAGAAAAGAATAAGAAGACGTAGCTTATCTGAAACCAACACAATTCGAACATTCTGACCACACAAGTACTTGTCCTACCGGTTTATATAGAAGCCAAGAGAACAAGAATTATAACAGTACAGGTTAATTTATGATCAGACCAAGGTCGCACATAAGAGATTGGAAGACGACACAAGTATTTGGGGTAAGAAAAAAGAATGAGGAGGATGAAAATATTAATGGGTAAATTGAAGCTTATTATTTGACAAACAGTTCATCTCATAACTTCTTAGCTTCTCACCACCACCATCTCTATTGCAAGTTAAAAGTCACTATTTCTCACATTTTGTCGCGTTTTCATTAATTCCAACTAACTAAAACCCGTGTCGAAAACACTCCTTATTTCTCAGAAGAAATATGTATGTGGAATACTTTTTCCATTTTACAACTGTCTAATTTGAAGATGACTGTAATTTTGACAGCAGAGCACGTTCTATTCTGTAACATGTTTTCTGGAATAGGATCATGAAACACATTCAGTATAAAATAGTTCCATACTACTCAACTGCAGGCTACTGCATCAGTTACTGCGATGACACTTGATAACATTTCGCTCTTCTTCGACATGAAGAGGAATTCTAATGATCGTGGAAGGTCGACGCGTAACTAATCAGTGCAAGAATTTTACAGCTGGTATGCGTGACAAGTGGTAATCATTTTAGAAAATAACATGCACTGATAGATAAAGATGAATTCTATAATAAATATATACTCTAGAAATGGTGATGTATCTAAGACAGAGATAATTTTACTAGTTACACCGACTGATCCGCTGTCCAACTACCACTGAGTGATAATTAAGGTATTCAGATTTTCCTCATGACAAACGAATCTGGTAGTAGAGAGTGACGTTTATCATTTTCGTGTACGAATTCGTGCTTTTATCTCCTATGAAATTTATGCAGCGCTGTTTTCTGCGTCTGTATGAATTACTCTGTCTACCGGATTTACTAATGCGCTGAATAATTTCAGTCAACGACTGTAAGTTACTTCTATTCCAAGCATTCCTCAGTGTTCAAATAAGGGTCTTTTAATGTGCCTAATATTGCTAATACGTGGAATAAATTCGGTCGGCAGAATGAACAATATTACGCGGTTGTGTACTTCTCGTGACATAATTCAATTTCACCAGTGTTTGGTTGGCATCTTTCTATAATCACATTGGATGCATATGGCATGTCATCATTTCGTAGGAATATGTGGAATATTGCCTCGACATTCTTACATTTAACTAGTGTGAGATTCATAGCGACAAGCAAATTTATAGAATTGACTATTCACACAGGTCAAAAATGTTACTTCAGCACTAGAAATTACTGTTAATTTTTTATGGGTTCAGGCATCTGTTGATCTTCCCCCCACCTATCCTTCAACGACATTCTAGAAACTATGCTGAGATACCATAAATACTCATTTGAAGTTTGAATATGCAAGGGAAAATTAAATATACGATAATATAATTTTATTTGACGTATTTCAAACACAATAATAATAATAAAACATCATATTGCAGTGAAGAAAAAACTTCCTAAAACGGGTGAGTGGGGTGTTAAGTAATTATTCCTTTTGTACTGTTAACGTTTCATCTACACACCGAAGTTTGAAACAAGCGTCATTATATCACAAATAGAATGAACGTAATTCGATATCATGCAACTTACACTGGCATTTGACAGACAGGTTGATATTTGTTGCTGTAACTGCTTATTCACTGCTACAAAAGTCATTACACCTGCCAATTTAAACTATTCAGCAAATTAAAAGATTGAATATTACAATAAATAGTAATGCTGTGGTGGTGCGATACAGACAATGGGTGCCAACGGAATATTATTCTCACAGTGGGAGTCAATGAATTTGTTGATTTTAACGTCTGGTAATACTATTCCAACAGTTCAATAGTGCATTAGCAACAGAATAATACATGTATATATAAACATTCTATTTCATGTCATTTAATGTGAACCAATATCTCACGTTCAGTATCTGCCTAAAGAATACAATTTATACAGATATAAATATCTGGGTGATCACTTGAAAATATACTCTGCCTTCCGTGTCTTGCCTTCTACAGTTACAATACCAGTTAAACCACAAGTGACTGAAGATGATCAGACACTTACAAGATACCGTTTCAAAACGTAATATTGTGGAAATACAACAACACAGAATAGTCAAATCTCACTTATGATGAAGAATGAGTTTCAAATTTCATTTCTGGTTTATATTGCATACACAATCAAAAATTATACTTTCAATTGAATAGATGAGGGAATCCGTCTGTCTCAGAATAGGTGAAAGTGCTTCGTTTATTTGTCGACCTCGTGAAAGTTTCACAACTTTCAAATCAAACTATGACACATACGTAGACCTGTTCAAAGTGCATGGCTTGTATGTACTGTAGAAGAAATATTCCATCCCAATTTAGGGACCAAGTGGTTCAGCGGAACACATGCTGCACTGGTTATACTCTCAGAAGAAGAGTCAGATATGCCAGAAACCAACACCATTCTCTCTGATTCCTAATAACTATTTCTTTAAAGAATATTTGTTGGACAATACTCAATGGGAGCAAGATTATTAGGATTTACTTTCTCTCAAGAATAATAAAATTCATCAATTGGTTTCATCATTCCTACAATAGATTGTCAGATAGTGTATCAGAATTCTACTAAGTCAACAGAACTAAAATACACGATGCATTGACGATACTTCCTTCTTTCAATGTTATTAAAATGTACTCAGATATATTTTGATGCTCACAGTAGTGTGGAGAAGGGTTGAATTTCTGAATATCTGTGAGGAAGTTGCTGATGTCATCAGTCTTCACAATGAAATATCAATGAATAAATGTCGAAGCTTGGAAACATCGAATAACCATTTTGCATTTCAAACAACGTACTTGACAGGGATGAGAAATTTAAAACCATACATTCTTCTGGCATATGAACAAATTTTGAGATTTACTCTAAAGATGACACAAATCATTGCGATTATCTGTTTCCTTCTTAACGTCATCAAAGGTACTTTGTGCATCTGGAAGGGGGAAAGATTTCTTCAAACAAATAGTTGAACATTTTGAATACTTGACACTTAAGCTGGAGTCCCTCAAAACCTGATAACATTTACTTTGATAATACACAGCGATTACAGTTAACCTCTGTGCTTTGTGTTTAGCTGTTATTACTAGTTTCATTGGAATGTAAACAATTCAGTGTCATGTATCACACAAAATATCTGAGAAATCTCCTGACTTTAAATTATGAAATACAGTGAGAGAATTTGAGAGGTGTACACTGACTCATTTGTTGTACAATGGTAAAGAAATTCACGACACAATGTCACTGATTCGACTGCACTTTCGAAAACAACTTTGCAGTGAATATATATATAGCAGCATATGGGTTGATAACCCAAATAATAATTAAACCTGAGACGATCTCACAAACGCATTCAAAGAACTCCTCACTTTTCTCAACTTTTAGTAATGGCGTTTGTAGATATGTACATTGAACAGGCCGCCTTTTCTTTATTCATCTACACATATCTTGATGGCTGAAATCTAAGAAATATTGCTAAGAAAGCAATGTATGTTTATGGTGTACGTGGAAGGGTTCTTCAACGAACAGTTCTTGGAATACATTAAATTATTATTTACATTAATCAGTACTCATTGCTTCTTGCATGTAGGCGTTTCAGTCACAACACTCTGCACCATTCTTCACCTACAAAATGTCAGCTAAGCTTTGGGTTCTGCTGGAAATAATCATTGTCTACCATTCATGCATTTCATCAATGTTTAAGTGACAGATGACATCAGATAAGACGTATCAAATGAGAGTAATTAGTAACATCCAATCATGTTGTGATAGGTGAAGAAGTCCACAGTGGGCAGAGGTTGAAATCTTTTGTCTTCCGTACATACAATAATAAGGGACTAATGTAATCGATTCAGATGCTTCCATCAATGTCAATTTTTAGTTTGATTATTTGGCCTTAAGTTCATGTGGTTAATGTTCCCAAGTACATTGGACAAACTTATCCCATTTTCCCTAGAAAATCCACTTTTCAGAAATAAAAGCAACAAATGCTTTCAATTTAGTCGACAAATATTCTTCCTTTACAAATATGTAGTCACCCTACATGTTGAGGGCTGGGACGGTAAGTTATTTCTCAAAATATGTTTGTTTTACACCTCATATGAAGTGAAATTAAAAAAAGCGTTTTCCATGTGGACGCCTTCGTTAATGTAAGTACATTTCAGTTTGGCAGGAAGGTGTGTCAGTTTCTGATGTCATAATAACTGAGTTTATTCTGAATTTATACCGTCAATCTGGAATCAGGTAACACGTGTAATTGATAAACTGCACACATGAGATGAAACATTTTAAGCTGAGAGAATATTTAGAAGAAAATTATGGGAATATCACCATAAATTTTCCACGCTCACATGGTGCTGACCATATCAAATCAGCATTTGGCATAGAAATTAGACCACAAAACTTGTGATTACACCCTTCACCTCAACATATAAAAACAAGTTCATTTTAGGGGTTTTGGTTACATTTTGTAAGATATTTCTTCCTTCCCTATTATCAAATGAAGTGACTGTATCTGAACTTCCATAATCATGAAATGGTTCATTTTGAATACTGATATCTAAGCCCCCAGGGGCTTATGTCAACTAGAACTAAACCTTAATGGTCTCAAAATTCTACTCTTAACATAAAAATTTAAATGCATTTTCTCCGGTGATTCTGAACTAACTTGTGTTAAATGTCCATTGTAGTCATAGTCACAAATAAGACAAATAGGAACAGACAGTTTCTGATTCACATCTAAAGACAATAAGTTGACTTTAGGGTTGATGTTTTGCATTTTATACTAAAACGTTTTTCTGCATGATTCTCAAAGGATTATTTGACTGGATAAACTCCAATCTCGTAGTTCGTGATTCAGTGCAATTATGGTAGACAGATCGTGTTACCCTACAGAAATTCGACCTAGATTTATACTTCAAGGAATGCATGAGCTGTTCAAATTGTAAGCATGATTATCAGTTGACTTACGAGTTAAAGGACGACACAAAGGTTACACCTCACTTTTATATTATGAATATCCCATGAGAAAAATTTCACAATAGAGAATACGTCGAAATGTTTCTTCAAAAATAAGGCATACATACATGGCTTTCTATGATGTCAGTTCCCATTTGAGTGATAATATCAGACGGACACAGCCACAGTGACACAGAGAGGTCCACCCACATTCATGTAATTATTAACAGTTTTCTTTTAAATAGAGTGCCCTAAATGTCATTGGTTTGCAGTGTTGAATCAGTGTCAGCTTCATCAAGTCATATATCCCTGCATATCGTTTTCACGTACTGAGCCATAGTCTCCTTCATTTCCAGATATAACCTGTCGCGTTGGATTCAATGGAGACTGATATGGTAGGTTGATTATCACGTTATTAGCGTTAGATTCATTTTTGTCCTATGAGTCTCACCAGGTACGTTAGTCAGGTTTTATAGGTTTGACACGTGTAGGAGGAAGAGAATAACTTTGAGTACTTGTCGGCTGACAATACAGTCGGTAACAATCATGGTAGAATATAGAATATGAATCTTCTTAGTTCCTTCACTGTTTTCTTCGTCTACCTGTCACAATATTTTAGATGGAATTCAGAGAACTAGGTTAATAATAAGGAAAAGAAGAAGTCTGAATTTGCACCGAATCTGTTTGAAAATGATGTCACCGAATCGTAATTTCCCCAATGTAAACCATCAAAATGAAAACCTGGTCCAATTGTATTCACCACTAGATGAGCTAAGCGTCGATTTGATCATTGATTTCCTCCCTAATCACTTAATCTTCATCCATCTTCCCTTGATTATGCCACGGCTCGAATATAATGAGTTTTATATATGATATGACAAAAGTAGCTTTGACAAATATCAATGGGCACCAACTTTCAGGTTGTCCATGATGGCAACGAATTTCACAGGTAGGAATCACTGCATAACTTTTCATCTGCCGTCTATTATAATTAAATTAAATAAGAATTTTAGCTTATGAGTAGAAATGAATTATTGAATTTGGTTTCATGCTTGCTACCGATCATTAACAAGATACACCTCAAGCTTCAGACAGTTCATTCGTCAAGCAAAAAGAATGTTTTGCTGGATATTATCGTTAATTGTGTTTGCTTCTATCTGACACTTGGTATGCAATCCTGAGCATCTTACTAACACGGTGGGAGAAAGTTTCAGCGTTGACTTCACTAGTCATCTGATAGGATATCAACAATCACCTAGAAAAAATACAAGTGTTCCCAAGGTCGTTTTCCCCACTGATATAAGCCTCACTCACCTAATTCCTATGCTACGGGGAAACGTTCCCAGTAGAATAATCTTTATTTAACCAGTTTGTCTGATTTTATGAATTGTGACATTCATTTCTATATAATTATCAACCCAGTCATGTATGTCGCGTATATGTTCTTAGTTTCCCAACTATTCACTTGTGTTTTCCAGGTGGCGGGGATGAATACTTACATCGAATTCTGTTGAGACTACAAAAAGAATTAATAATATTTCCTGACTATGTTTGTGATTCATCGTCATTAAATTTTTTAATGTTTTTCTTAAATACTAAATTCCGACTTTCATGTTCAATAACGGTTGTTCACTCAACTTCTGGAAACATTTTGAATTTTCATTTTAAGATTAAAATTTGTTTGTTTTAATTATGCCTAAGTAAAATAAACGTCATTTACAAATCTTGATGGAATTTTTCATTGGTAAGAACTAATCCAACGTAATTGAGAAGTGATATTGATTGACGACAATTACTGTGACGAAATAAGTGAAACTGATTGAATAAATGAGAATTAACTTAACAACGTATCTGTTATTTTGAGTTTATCATAAGGCATGAAATAACCATTTTATCACTTTTCTTCACGAAGGAATTCACGGAGACAATTTTCATTAGGTGTGAAGTCACTCACTGGTCTCTTCAGTGTGTATCTCATCCATCTCCTCTTTCTTTGGCATCTTATTCAGTAATAGATCCTGGATTGATTCGCTTCCAGGATTGCTCGTTGCTAATGCTTTTTGACAGCGTGGTCTTATGTACAGAGTGAAATCAGTTGTCGGTGAACTTTTATATCAATTAATAAAAATACACCTGCTAATAATTGATCAAATGTCTTTCTGCAGGAAGCAGGCAAGCCCACTATGTTTAATGCAGATAATTCAAGACTACGACGTCGTTACATCGCTATTAAAACAAATTTCAGTCGACCTTTTTTTAATACTATCAAACAACAACGAATAGAAGTTATAAAATTACGAATAAACCAAACTCAAAGACAAATAATAAAGACTAAGTGATTGTCTTCAATAGATTATTTGTGTCTGAAAGACATGAGATCTTATTATCCTGCAAATAATTCCTCGTTCTCACCTTGTTATAACTAACCAAGGGATGTGTTTGTACAGAAAATAACAAGATTTATGATGTATTTAGCATGGAGTGATAACTTCTGTCACATCCGCATTCATTGCAGTACTCTTCAAAACAGATAACAGCGAAGCGCAATTCATATCTTCATATGTCCATCAAGTTGATTCCAAGGAACAACCTGGCACTTGACTTCATAATTCAGATAGTGTAGATGTCCTGATATATTCGACTAGAAGTTGTCATGTAAATACACTCACTGGGAGTCATTCTGAGTATACATTCAGTATATTCATAGCTTGCCCAAACTAACTGTATAAAACATTCAAAAGATCCAGTCTCTGCAGTCGGTCAGTGATTTTATCTACTTCGAGTTTAACTCAGAAGTAATACTCTATCACTTACAGATATTATGTTACATCACAGATGTATTGGTCCATTAAAAATTTACACTTCTGCCTATGATATCCTTTTAACCATTCTCATTCGTCAGCGTATCAGAAGTAATCATGCCCTGAATGCGAATGAGAAGAGGATGCAGTGAGTCAAATATGGCGAAACTTATAATACTTATTACCATAAGTAGTCACTAACGAATAATTATCACTCCGGTTGACTTTAGTAGTTAAACGTTATATGCAGAACGAACGATTGGAAGTCATAGATCTCTTCTTTTCCTTGTATTCGCTAGTAAGAATCAAACCGCCTAGTGTTCCACTTACAGCCTTATCTATGGAAGCTCTTAACTTCGCTGTTGCAAGTTCAAATGAACAGGTGTATGAGACACCAAGTTTTTCAAACGTGAAGCTTGGATAAATAAGACTGATACATTTAATCGAAATAAAGTTGAGAGAATTTTAAGATCCATTTAAATTACGTCTAGACATAAAAGGAGTCGTTTCAGTTGTCTATCGTCCGAATCAATTCCTCTAAGGCAGTTATCGAGACATCATAGAAGCTATATTGAATGGTAATCTTATTTTCTTCCACAAAGTGACTCTTTCATTCCTCGGAGCTAACTGTTCGGAAAAATCTATTTCATTCATCAGTTACCTGAAAACCTCTTGGATGTGCTGTTATGGAGTTTCAGCTTTTGAACTTAAATTTCTAAATTGTCTAACTCTTTGCAATCGTCTAATCTGTGCATGTTCACTCCGTAAAATACTAATAATAAGCAGTATAGAGTTGCATATTGTGAATGCCGCAGAATTCAAGAGATTTTCAGGATATCCTGAGAAGCAATACTCTGTCATTTTCTCTTTATTTGATGAAGGAACTCCTGAAATCTCAATCGCTTCTTAAACTGTGTTTACAGTTCGCATTTTCACACCGCCAAATGAGCCTGATTAATTTGTTGAAATGGTTTTGAGGTTGCACTGTAAAACACCAAGGTGCACTATCTTGATTATAACCAACTGAATGAGAACTGTCATGAAATATCACAAGAAACATGTGATAGTGAACAACAGAGCATGAATAAATTAAAACTCACGTGGGCTCCCTGTTATCGTCATATTTCACAGTGTGCTCAACACATCCTTGCTAAGTTAATTTGCATTTATTTAAGCTTTAGGAATTTTACTTTATTTATCAGTAATTTTCCCATTTCTGTTGTGGGTCTCTTGTAACGAACTGATGCGGTTGGTTGATAATCATTTCAATGACCACAGCTCCAGTATTGATATTTAAATTTCGTGATATTTGGTAGGATGGTTGGCCAGTTGATGCCTATCATATTTTAGCATTTAGACGAGGAATTGAAAAACATTCACTGCCTATTAGCTGACTGAAAACGAGATGCCACAAATTGTAGAAAAAACAACATGAACATTTCAGTGAATTCATAGATGTCTCATTAGTTTCTGTGTCCGTCTGCGCAAAAGGTCAGACAAACTTGAAATTTAACAGATATCAAAATGTCATAACAATAACAGGGATCGAATTTCCTTCAGTTCTCAACTACGAAATATTGCCAAATATATTTCGATTTCCTTAACATTTATTGTGGCAATGACATGTGTGCTATCAAAACACCCATCAGTAGGTTGAAATATTCGCATTTTTAGCTTAATAATTGATGAGTTGGTTATTAATACCATGTGACTAAGCAGCATGCTGGAAAGGGACAATAATTATCTTAACCATCAATGACTGCAGCTGCAGCGGTATGCAGGAAATAGTAATCACCTTGAACTTCATTCAAATCAAATAATTTCGAGGCATTTCTATATTGAACACTTTCGCGCCGTTCACTCACAAGTTCGTAGGCATGTTGTAAATGAATGTGAACATTGAACGTTGGTTCATTGGCCTTGGTCGCCATTGGCGGGTAACTCGAAGGCGCGAATGATTCAATCGTGTACAAGCTGGAAGAAGACGAAAGAATACGAAAAAAGTATTGTACATTCCTTGGAAAAAATTTGTTTATAGACTTTGTACCGATATCGATTTTGATTTTAGAGCAATACAACTTATTACAAGTCCTTGTGATTTGGAGTTAAAGTTGATAATCGTGTATAGAAATGGTCTATTCGGAGTGTCTTCGCAAATAATAGAAACTTAGAGTTAAGTTCCTTGACACATTTGATCAAATAGACAGTCAGAAATCCTCCTTTCTTTGCGTCAGCCGTGTAAGAGAACGCATGAGCACGTTAATCGATGGTTACATTTAGAAGTAATGTGAAACGCAGTTTTTTAAACGTTGAATTGTTTCAGTAGGCACCAGTTTTAGGAATACTGGTTTCTGCTCCACTATATGCGACTTTGCATTCATAATCGGTGCTTCTATGATATTCTTATGATTATTTCTGCATGTACTAGCAAACCTACCAAAAGCATTTTATACCTTATTCTATACCATGTATTAAGAGGCCTCACGTCGTTCATCAACATCAAATATCTATGAGTATTTAGTAATATTTATATTAAAATCATTCTTGGTTGTATCTCATTTGAAAACGACCAACCTAATGAAATGGTGTATATTACCTTCCTCAATTTCTTGTTTGTCCTCTGTTCAAAATAATCCAGGTGTAGTTACAAGCAGGAATACTATATATTGCTTTATTTGGAGTTTTATATGTTAACGAGGATAAAATATAAACGAAACGGATCTTTTTTAAAAGCTGAGAACAGTATAGACAAAAACTTTCTGTTCTTTTCATTCAGTTACTAGAGTGTAGCCAGAGTAGCAGAATATTTACCAGTAAGTTTTACTGAGAAATGCAACGCATTTCATAAAATGCTGGTAAAGTTTCAGTCGACCGCTACATAGAGCAATCGGACTCAATCAACCTATAAGATAACCAAAATAAAGAAATTCTGAATTATCGCAGTTCAATACTTTAGATAAGTAAAATAGACAAAAAAGTTAAAAAATAAGAATCTAAAGCAGCACAAAAACAAAACAAAATTTGTCATGTCTCATTCACAAACTGTCTTTCTGTCATGACATTCAAAGTTGTTTCAACGCCCTTGTTTTTTTTCAAGATACAATAGCGACAAAATCACAGTTTAAATTCTGTCAAGATGTGTCTCACACACACAGATCAATCGCGTTACTATTTACAGCAGTTTACATTTATATCAGCATTTTCTCTATCGCCTGGTAAATCAATATTCACTGTTATATTTTGCAAACGATATTTCGTTACTGCAAAAGAAAAATAGACCTCCATTCTACGTTCGAGAAATAAGACCAAAATACCACCTAATTTCGTCTCCTCTATGTGTATTTGCGGAGTCAGCTACACTGAGCAAACAATCAGCCAGGTTCATCGCCATATTTTCGAATATCATCAAACATGGTTAAGCAAGGGACAGACAAGATCCATTGCTACCTCTGTTTTAACACACATAGATAGAGAATATAAAGTTTATGGTGAAATTGCATTCAAAGTTATTTGTCGCAATCCTACTAAGCGTTATTTTGCTTTACAGCTGAAGTCAAAAAAACCTACCTGAGAGGCTCGAACTTGTTTGCACAGTAGAAATTAGTACAACCACTTTCCTTACCTTGGTCATTGTTACATGTATGTATAAACCAGACCACTTCACCCCAGTCCTCCTAAACCTTTAAAAATTATATTTGTCCAAATTATGTTCCTGATTAATTAATCTTTATTCATGTGTTATCACTGTCCGAATTGCTTCATTCATATACCTACTTCATCTTTAATTACAAATTGCAAATGTTCAAATCATTTTATTTTTACACAATAACCTGTTACGTCACCTACTTGAACACTCGTTTACACTTCGGCTACTCTTCATTTTCTCCATAATAACGCATTATCCAATCCACTTGTTGTAACCGTTTTTTATTCTTCAATTTTGTGTAATAATTCTCCATGTTAAATATCACCAACTTGACTTGTTGGCATATGTATATATATTTATATATCACAGTACAGGCAAAGATGACGGTCAGTTGAAAAGTAAATATTTTTTTCTCTAAATCCTTTCGCCTTTTAAATATCTTAATAGGGATTTTTTCCACAATATATCATTCATAGTGTATTCTGATATTTCATAGGGTTAAACTGGTTATTTATTAAGCATTTTCTAGAATCTTCAAACGTTTGCTCAATAGCTGCTTCCTCTGCTTCATTTTCTTTCTCCTTCTTCATAACAGCGTTTTATGAACTGAGAAGTCTTTTCTTACCCTCACTCAGAAGTACAGAATTAGATTCCATGCCTAATCCGCTCACAATTCCATTGTTTGGTCAAAAGTGTTAATGTCAGATGGCTTTTCACTTTCTCCGGTAGGTTTCTGTCACATTTCGCTTTCATTTACTTTCTTCAAATTTCGTTTCTTATTATGCTTATTAGCATTTTGTTCAGCTGAGACTAATGGAGACTTCTGTGTTATCAGCAGATTACAGCTAACGAATGATCTCAAAGACTTCTGCGGTTTCACTGCGTGCATGCGTCGGCGGCACAGTGGTTAGGACGCTCGCTGATCATGCACATGGTTCGGGGTTGGATCCCAGGCCGACGCACTCCTTTACCTCGCTAAGCCAGAAATAATGCTGGTAAAGAGGAAAGGTTGGGCATGAGGCTAGCAACCCCATCCTGTAAAATTAAACACTGCTACAAAAACTTCCAGCCACTAGCTTGAGGCCCTATGTTCCATTGGGAACGTGAAGGAAAAATTAAATTAAATGAATAGTCACCTTCTGACGGGTGAGTGTACATCAGATCATCTGAAATTATTGTGTAGTCTTACAGTAGTCATCATCTTGAATTTGCATTGAAGTTTCGTCATTACCTATGCATTATTTACTAACTAATGGCTCGTTTTTTTTATTTCAACAAGTGAATATCTTAGGATACTGGATATGTTGCCGTTTACCAACTGAATTCTATTCTTTTTTCTTTTACAGTGAAACATTTCTGGCCTAATCTATCACTGTACTATTACTGCAAAAATAATTACTGTAATCTTAAGTATTCGTCATTCATTAGTGGCCTCCCTGCTGTTAAATTTCTTTAAATAGTTGCAGTCAGAACATCGTCAGTTTCATGTAGACTGTCTCAAAAGACCAAAAGATCTTCATGGTATTGAATTTTATCTATTTCTACTGATATGAACATGGTGGGATAGGCCAAGTGTTTGGAAAATCCCTCCTGGAAAAATACTATCAATATGTATACTTATGAGGACGTTCCAACTAACACTGCATTTATCACAGGTATCTCCCGTAGACCACGTAACGTTAATCTGTTATTTACATACCACATGTTGATTTTGACCTTTATTATTCGCCTTTGTTCTTGTTCAATCGCCGATTCTAATAATTCTCTTCCTGTTTAGTCTCTTTTTTGAATGCTTCTCTTTGTATTTCTTCAATGAACGAAATATTACAGTATTGAGTCATAAGAAAAAGGCACAAAGGACAAAGTCTACCAGTATCTGATGGGTCTAAAGATTTATTTGTTTACTATAATTACGATTGCACAGCTTCTATTTGTGGTTGTGGGTAGACTGACAAAATGTTTTTTAACTTTATGGGGTTGTTTGAGTGAATGAAGATCATTGTGACCCCAGACTGTCTGTGGGAAGTGCTGGTGAGTGATCCTTTTAGACAGAGATTTTGATCCCATTTCGACAGAAATATTCTCCCTCTTTTTTAGGTACGTCTACAGTTGAACTTCGGTTAACTAATTTCATCTTGCAGTACTTGTTTTGTATTTAGAAAAATGAATTGTGGTTATGACTGTCTCATAGTAGGTGAATTTGGATTTGATTTTAATACTGTTCAATAAAACTGCTAAAACATATCAGAATAGTCATCTTTCCCTGCGTTTGAAACACTTTGTGATAGCACGTGTCTCAACGAAGTTTTGTTGGTAATATTTACTGATGACCATGTTTCGAGCGCTCAACATCATTTCACGTCACTCGCTTGACATGTTAATGAGCAATTATTTGTGCTCGAGACGTCATCAGTTAATGGTACTGCATAACACTGTGTGATTTATCAAAATAAAATCTTATCTATGATGGAACAAAACATCTCCTGCATTATGCCTCCACATAGTAAAACGTAAAGCTAATCACATCCAACAATCTATTCAGTCTATTCATATCACGTGAGCGCCCTGTTATCATCATATTTCACAGTGTGCTCAAGAATTTCTTGCTAAGTTAATTTGCCTTTCATCAGTCGAAATATTCTTAAATGGAATTCAAGTCTGTTTAAGGGTAATTTTCTCATTTCTGCTGCAGATGTCTTGTAAGGAACTGATATGATTAGTTGGTAATCACTTCGACAGTCACAACTTCAATGTTGACATATAAAATTTACAACATAAAGTAGAACAGTTAGGTAGTCTTCGACTATCATATTACTTTGACACATCAACAAGGAAGTGAATAACTTTCATTGCGTAATAGCCGGTTTCAATCGAGGTTGCGGTAGTTGTAGAACAAACTACATGAATGTTTCATTGTATTAATTTGTGTCTCATTAGTTTCTCTGCTCATCTACCTTAAAATTTCAAGCAAACTGGAAATACATGATATTTTGAAATGCCATAAAATAAGAAGAATCGCATTCCGCCTAATTATAAACTATGAAATTTTCCGAAATATTTCTATTTCCCTAATACTTATCATGAGAATAAAATACTTGCCATAGGAAGACTCGTCAGTAGTCTGATATATTCACATGTGTGAATTATTTATTGTGAACTTGGCTATTAATGTCATTGTAGCATAATGGAGAGGGGCCATAGTTATATTAACCTTCTAATTCTCGCTCCAGCGACATGCAGAAAACCGGAAGTAGCTTGAACTTCAGTTAACTGAAATAATTTTGAGACACCTCTTTCCTGACCACTGTCTCTTAGGCTGCAACCATCAGGCTGGCGGCACACTCGCGCCTTTTATCACACACTCGTAGACATATGATCAGATAAACAGTCAAAAATCCTCCTGGCCATTCGTCCGCTGGGCGTGTGAGTGTATGTACACGTTAATTAATAGATGCAGTTAGAGTTGTATAAAAAGGAGATTTCGACACCTGGAATTGTTTCATTAGGCGATGATTCATTTAGCGTTTGGTGAAGCCTAGTTCAGCGTTGCATTTTTTCTCTGCTTTGTTTATCCAAGCACTTCATCACCTTTGAGTTTGATTTTTGAGAAGAGTGGTTTCTCCTCCACTATGTCTGACTTCATTTTGGTGAACAAGGCTTCAAGAATACGTACGGATGTACTCACAAACTTATCAAAACTTTTATTGATTTATACTATACCTTTTTGTAATGCCCCTTACATTCTTGATCAACATCTAATGCGTGTGAACATTTTGTATATTGTTGGTGAAATCATTCTCAGTTGTGTGCAGCTGAAAATGATCAATGAAATGAAAGTAGGTAATATTATCTAACTCAGTGTATTGTTTCTCCTCTTTTCACAATAGTTCAATTCTAGGTATTAGGAGGAAAACAATACCTTCATTCAACTGAATTCTTGAATGCTGATAAAGGTACAAAATAAATTAAATAAGCCAGCTGGTAAACGTGAAGACAATTAAGAAAGAAACTCTCTGCATAATTCTTGCAGTCATTATAACAGTGTTTTATATACCCTTCATAGCATTCATTTTTTCATGTATACTTCAGCTTAATTATTTATATCTGATACTGTTGTGTTATTTAATAGGCTGATGGTGATTGCCTTTGCACTTCTGGTCAGTAACTCAATCATCTCATTATACTTAACGTCAATTTAAAATTACTGGAGGGCGTATGCAGTAGATAACAGTCGACGCAATAAATGACGTCACCATATCCTGGACATTTTGTTGTTCCTTCTCTGTTATGGCGCAATCATGGCAGTAATTGTAATCTTTAGAGACTTTTGTGACAGTGTCTGTCTCAAGGAAGCCTTGGATAGTTTCCTGATATGAGAACACAGTTAGTTAACCTTGGTTACGACGGCAACAATAAATGGGATAGAAGTCCGTTGGTGTCAGGTATGGTCTAAGCTCCTGGAGATAACACGTAAATCAGTAATGTCTGAGGATATTCCTCTATAAAGTTAGAGTCTACTATGCAACATTTCCCTCGTTTCCAGTTATTTATATTTGAGTAGATCTTAGAGTTAACTGACACGGTAGATTTATAATTAATTCGATAATTCTGGCTTCGTTGTTGACACACAAATCCTGTGACGTATTTTGGGCAGTTGAGCAGTTTATCGTTTTCCAATTATTTTAGCACTTATAAAAGTGAGTGAATAACTTTGGGTACTTGACGCTTCTTCACAAAGGACTTAGAAATAAGTGAAATAAGTTTGAAACATACTGCGTGGACATTTTAGCTAATTTATGAATATTTCAGTGGTTCCTACTTCAACGAAAATAAAATGTTGACAGCGAAATCATCCTTGGTTTTATGCAGTTAAAAATTATCAACGAAGTAATATGAGGTACTTTAAGCCTTCTCAACTTGTGGTTTCACATCTGTTCAGAATAATCTAGTACAACCTAAAAGCTGGAAAACCATGTCGTTATTCAACCGGACCCTTGAATGTTAACGAAGATACAGCATAAACATTATAAAGTTTTTATAAAAGGTTGAAACAGTTTTGCATCAAATACTATGCCCAAAGCATTCACTCATTACATTGTTATGAATATTAGTAGAATGCGTGCTAGTTAGTTGTAATATCATGTAAGAAACTAGCGAATTATATACTGTCAGACCTCGAACACCCTGTCCATACGCAGCTCTCTCCTTGCATTTCATCTGGTAGAACTAGAAGCAACTATAGGAGGCTATATGCCAGGACTACCAAGTACAAAAACTCCACAATACCTTATCTGGCACAGCTGTTATGTAATGAGAAATCCGTTAGGTATGACACGAGCAACTTACTGCGGCACTCTAACAAATAGTTCCCATTAGCTTTTGTTCTCCTCTCTTTGTTACTATTATATTGTTGCTCACATATTCTATTACACACTAATTTTATATTTCATATCCTGTGGTGATTTGTTTAAATATGTGAATGCAATGCTGTTCTTTTTTTATTTCTTTTATTTTTCTTTTTTTTTGTGGTTGTTACTTTTCATTCTTAAAATCTTATAAAATTTATGAGGTAATTAGATGCAATATTGTAATGCACGCTGAAAATTCCATACCTGTACCACAAATACTGTTTGGAATAAAGGTATTATTATTATTAATGAGAAAATCGACGTATTTTGTAAAACGCTGTTAAAGTTTCAATCGACTGCTACCTTGAGTAGTGGACCAAGTCAGCTTACCAGATAACAAAAATACTACAGTTCTGAATAAAAGTTACTGCTTATCCTAGTTTAACACACTAGAAAAGTAAAAACAGAAAAACTAAAAGATGCAAATCTATCTGTGTGTTAAAACATGTCACGCACACACGTATCACTCTCATTACTATTTACAGTAGTTTACAGTTATTTCTCTTCAATATCTCCTAGCAAATCAATATTCAATGTCACATATTGTAAACTATATTTCGTTAATTTCAAGAGAATAGAAGGTTGCAGATACGCCTTGCTGATGAGTGCCAACTAGCACGAAACCCGGTCCAAGGCTTCCTGCCGATTGCCTTCAACCATCTAATACCAACAATTCACAGTGCACCGTAATAGTGAGCCATCTAGCATGGTGGTCACATTGCAAACATGACTGATAGAATTCAGTCTGCACCGAAGATAGGACTAGACGCATTACACTAGTTACTGACTAGTGTGCAATCAAGAATAGAATATTCTTTCATCATTTTAGCACACATAAATATTTCAACTAAAATTCTCCGTTGACACGTTTGTTTGCGATTCAGCTAAATATCCCCCTAAAGAGTAAGTGAATTTCTCTATTCTGAAATTTAGGGATTCAACCAAAATATTCCAGGATAAGAAATATTCGCAAATATATAGATGACATAAATATTTTCATCACATTTCATACGTCCCAAACTCGTTTCAGGGCAAACACTGTCGAGTACATTTATCAGTCAGTCTTCAAATGCTTGCAATATCATAATATGGGCATACTCACTTCTTAACTTACTACTGATAAGCTGCAATGACATCTCATCTAAGTGCAGCACTCCGCTAATATTTGAGAATATTTCATGTATAATCATTTCATCTTAGTGGTTGAAAGCTATTACAGTATGCGTGTACTTGACTAATCACGACATACGACATCTAGAATTACAGTCATTTACAAAACAGTCCAGCGATTTTATATTTCCGCAACAGGCAGCCGTCCTGTCTACGCGAGAGATGTTCCATTCATCATGCAGTAACGTAATGATGGAGGTAGTATGTTGTTTATGCGAACAAGTCTGAAGAACAACTCACGATTATTGAAAATAACCTTCAAGAAACAAATATGGAGTTTATTGAATATGTGAGGTCCAATATTTGATATATTTTAGATGCACTGACGGATTATTTCTATTACTGTACTGAGTAAATGTTCATTATTGCTAATAATTTCTACATAACGCTTTTCTAGCAACCTTAATTTTCCGAAGCTACGAGTGTAGTGATCAGATAACCGATACAAGCATCTTTATATATATATATATATATATATATATATGAACCAGAACCTTCATTGCAAAAGACACAGCCATAAAAGGCTGTGTAGATGGCGAAAACATGATCGTGATTGAAAAATATATGTGGTACTGCTCAAAAACTCGAAACTGTTTCATCATTGCCGTTAGGCAGCTATACAGTCCAGTCTAAATACAAAAGGAGTACATAAAATGAAGCAATATATTCCCAACAAGGTGGGAGCAAACATTCTGTTCACCAAAATCACACAATAACGCTTACCACACGGGTCAAAAGTAGAAACACCTCGATTTGTTGAAACAAAATCATGTCATCAAGTTACCAATATCACCACACAACCTCAAAGGGTATCATTAGATTTAGAGATTCGACAGATCTGAAGATAACTAACAATTGTGAAGTTAATATGTGATATGAAAATGTCGAAATAACGACACTGAGTCATATAGAAAAATCGATAATAATTTAATACTCAGCTGGAACAAACACATAAGTATGAATATTGTGATGAGAGAGATTTTCCAAGCAGTATTTCCATTACATGAATGTGCTTTCTTTATGGGTTGGGCCTGAGAACTTCACGCTGAATCTCCTTTATTTTGAGAGCTAAGGATCGGCTTATATTGTGCATTCACAATAAACAATTCTAAACATACAGTTCTACTAAATACAAATCTCTGACCTCTGTTTTCTCCGTGTTGTTGTATGGCACACTGGCATTCGATGATTGCTAAATAAAATTATGAAAATAATTTGAGTTAGTCAAAATCATGTGAATGCCACATTCATATAAGAAGAAAGAGACATACAGGCATACACCGAAGATCATTTTGATATAAGATGCAGTCTGCTTGAAGTTGACTATATTCTGCCTACAGGTATTTCAAGAAATTCACCAACAACAGGGAGGCAATTAACAAAAGATGGATACTCTCTAATCGCCTAACAAGGTTAATATAATGATTTTCTCTGAAATGGTACACTGAGCGATTGAATCAGAAAGGTTTCACTGTACAAAGAGCATTAGGCCACAAAGCAAATGCATGTCACATGTTCTATTTGATTCTGTCGTCTTATGAAAAAAGAACCAATAATCAATAGACGGATAATGACTAGGCAGTGAAGTAAAGTTGATCTAAAACCAATAATAATAATTTGCTTTATTCCAGAAACATTACTAGTGGTACAATTTGGAATTTTCAGCACATATCTACAATATTTGCATCTAATTCTCTCCAACGTTTAAAAGGAGTATTTAAAAAAAAAATAAAATGAAATAAACAAATATAAAGACAACGACAGCAAAGGAAAACAAACACAAAAAACACAAATAATTTTGAAAAAAAAATGCGAAAAAAATACTAAGAAGTAGGAAGGAAAATAAACAGCATATAATAATAACTCAGTATTGGGTAGTGGAAGCTATGATGTGATTATGCATGGTGGCAGTAAAGCTATAGTCATAGAAGAAGTTATGAAATGATATTTAAGAATGTTCATCGCCAAGATGGTCAGTTAATTTGATTGAAACAACACTAAACAATCATAAAATAACATTTCAGGGTTGTTTTTTTATCAGGTCTAATGCGGTGTTTGTAGTAGTAGTGTGAGTAATCCTGCATAAAACAAAATTTTTAAGGTGATGACAATGGCGTTCACAACCAATGATTGTCAGTTTAATATTGCCAAAGTACTTCTACCCTGTTTGTTAGTAAACTAATTTGGATCGTTTGAGAAACTTGGGGAGGGAACAAGTTTTAGTAACAATAATTTCTTCATTAGTTTCAAAAAAGGAGAGGTAATGGCGATAGGTCTAAACTTAACAGTGTTACCAGAACCTGGCTTGGTTACAGGGATGATTTTAATATCTTTCCACAGAGAAGGTACAACATTATTAGTAAAAGGAGTGTTGAAAATCTTTGTTGTGTTTTTCTGGGGAGAGATTCGAGGGGATATTACAGTGATAACTGCTATATATCTTGGGTAATATCCGAATAATGCAATGATCGGAGTTCATTACAGGAGCACGTCTGCGTGCTTCATATATTTCCGCATCATTAGTAAATACTAGATCCAGCGTTTTATCAAGTCGAGTTGGAAATTTGACAATGTTGACATGACCTAATGATTCAAGAAAAGAACAGTCACAGGTATTGAAATCTCCAGTGACAACTGATGAAGAGTTTTCAAGATGTGTAACCGCGAATGCTGTGAACTCATCGGCAAAATCAGATAGATCCGAGGCGGAACAGCCAGGAGTAACATAAATAATTGAGATGAAGACGTATTTAAACTTGGATAAGTGTTTCGGACGACATTTGACTGTAATACAATCAATAAAGTCACTAGAGAAAGAAAAACATACATTATTTGAAGTTGACCACTGTGAATGAATGAAGATTGCGACGCCTTCACCTCTTTTCTTTCTAGAGCTTATTCGATGTTGTCTAAACAATGTGAAACCATTTAGAGAACCAGTTGTCGTCATAGAGAGCATAGAATCATGTTTCTTGTAATGTGACTATCGTCGTGTTGTGATGAGTGTCGGATGATAAGAGAGACTGGAGATGCATAATTTTGTCGGGAAGTGAACGGCAGTTTGAACTGACAATAACAGGAATAGTTGTGCGATATAATGGTGTCCGTTTGAGAGCACGTTGCCAACCACCGCGAGGTTTTCTCTTACTTTTATTAGATGCATGAAAGTCATGTAGTTCAAAGCATTTAATGAATTCATTACTGTATTTGATACGATTTGTGATCATTTTTGTTAAAATTAAAAATTAAAACATGATGTATTAGATGTAAATATGTAGATGTATAGAAAGGTAGCCCAGGTGTCAAATTTGCCACCACTTCTGATCAAGACAAAGACTTCTTTCAACGACAAATTGTTTTCAGATGACCTGATTTACACTTATCTACCAAAAATATGACGCTTCAAAAATATCAGTCAGAGTAGATTGCAAACGTAAAACAGCGGAATAAAAAACCAACTCTTAAAAATCGGTAGATTTTGCTTCATTATTTACTGTCATTATGCATAATGGATTAATTTCCTAGTAAGTCAACTTGTCGATCAGTTTCTTTTGTTTACAGTGTTGTGTCACGGCAATAAGACTAGGGGACCAAGCAACGTCTCCATATAAATAAGTGTAAAGCTCACCAATGCCAGTGACATAATTCGAGATGTCATTCATTTCGTCAATATGCTTATCTCTCTTGAATGTTAAAAAAGAAATCACTTTTTGCTTATTTGTAAAGATGGTACACTGATGAATACCACCAATTACGAAATATTGTTCAAGCTCTTTCGAATGCTTATCGTAATTTGACGATGAAGACATTTAAGGTAAGTACAGTGTCTTACACCTTAGTGAATAAAATCACATTGGGTTGATAAAATTCCGCTCTATGTACTTTCTGAGAAATCAATTATGTCACAATTCTCTGTTATGTATAATAATTATGATGTCATTCCGCATCGTATGTTTTGACATAGAACAGAATTCTCAGTGATTTCATATTGCGAAATTCTTAATTACTTATTACGCTGGATCGACACATGAAAACAGTGCTCAACAGCGTATCGTGATACGTGTACACGCCATTTTCAATAAATAAATAATCAATAATAAATAATAATAACTGGATGTACTAAGGCGGCAATTGCAGCATAATCTATGTACTAGACGTTTGTGAATGCTATCTTATCTTGTATCTTGTCGTGATACTCAAATAAATTTTCATTATTAGTTCACACCAACAAACAGAAGTGAATGTGTTTATTGCATCATCCAATTTTCATGTCTTGATTTCATTATGCTACTTTTCAGTTGTTCAGAATTCATTAAAAGATTCAATGGATATTCTCTGTAACTCTAATTCGAATTGCAGCAACTTGAAAGCTTCTAGACTACCTTATGGAATATTGAATGTACAGTCTAATAGTGAGGTGCAGTACAGAACAAAACGCCTGGCAATTACATGGTTATATACAGGATTGAATTTATTAAGAATAATAATTACTTGTTATAGGTTAGACACGTGGTGGTTAACAAGCTTAAATATGCATTGATTGTGAAATTTTCGGAAACACTTCATTCAGATGTATTTGTGTGAAACTGACAGGAATGAGAAAATGCGAAAAAGGAATCCAAAGATTGCTGGCAGTCGTAGAGAGATTTGAATGTGATGGGAGACAAACAAGTTCGTTGGAGATGTACCAATGAATGCATGTTATGAAGAATAATGATTTACATGATAGACATCTGGACCACATGAATACTGGACAGAAGGCTTATTTCTACCTAATCAGTTATCACTTTACTTCAAATGTGTACATAATGATTATTACTATTATTGAATAAACATACGTCATTTGATTGCAACATCCTACTGATCTGCATACATGAATGAATTAGTTTTACACATTGCAGGAGTTTTCAAAATACTCCAATCCTTTGATCCCTTTATTGATGAGCCACAGAACATGAAGAAAATTGAAATGTCTTTCTGACACTTGAACTAATCAAAAATTGAAGAAATTGTAAAAACTCCACATGTCCATGACATAGATTCTGAAAACAATTGCTGAAAGTAAACAACGAGTACCAAATTTCAATATCTACTGTTCGATGTATTCGCAAAAATGAAAACTTAGATAGATTAGGTTGGATGAATGCGTGATGTAGATATATACCTATCCAAAATTTGATTTTCAAACATTTGACCTACTTATTTAGAGTTAGTAGAATAGTGTGAACCATAACGTTAATTTCAACATTTGGTGCATGAAAAAAATTACGTTCAAAAAGGCCAGCAGATTAATAAAGCAGGATTTAATAAATTCATCAAATTTCAGTAGAACCCATTCGCTGAATACTCTATGCACAGGAATATGCATACCGGTAGGGTTACATCACAAATATAAGATTCATAAGTACATAAACCAAATTGAATCCATAAGGCAAAACGACAGATGTGAATGTCTTTCAGCTCATCTTCAGAGAGATAAGTGGAAGTGAGTTTCACTGATTAAAATTAAGTTAAATTTGATTACATTTCAACTATATCAGTCAGTTATCAGAGAAAGAACTTGAGTGCATGGCGAACTGTGAATAAAATGATATTGATATAAATAGTTTCGTTCATAATAATAATGGTAATAAGAAGAGTTAAGACAATGGCACTGATAAAAGGCAGTTTTCAATGAGTCAAGAGTACTAATGAAAGGTGGATTAAATTATTATGACCATGATAATAGCAGTTAATAAGTAAAACAGAGTGATCACCATTTCTTTCTGAACACAGAGACCATGTTTGGAAACCCTAACTGAAAAAGCCTCCGCAATTGCAAGTATCGTCCTGTGTGTTTGTCTGTGGACTTGAGAATGTCAATATGATGTCTGTAGTCTGCAACATGTTTTATTATTCAGTTTTGTGGCACTGTGACATCAGCTTTTTCAACCACTACGGCAAGTCTCCAATCATGTTAGTGAGCTATCATCTTTCTGTAATACTCATGTATTTGATTACACAAACACAACTGAAACGATGTGCACTGTTTGAAGTGTTCATTATGGGCAGTAGTTAATTCCCAGATTGATTAAGCATGCGTATTAGAAATTCCAAAGGACACACACATTACTGAACACAGAATATTCTTTTCGAAAACTTCATCATGTGATTCTACAGTTATATACATCCATAATAATGAAAGAATGACTGTTACTAACAACATCAGCCATTATTAAAGAGCAATATAGAATCACTGATAGCAGAATTCCAAAAGTTACTTGCAAAATGATTGTTAATTGACCAAAGTTCAAAATACACGTGGATGTGGTGTTATGCATAATTGTAATACTAAACCGAATACCAACTCTACAGAGTAACTGAATAGGAATGGTATGGAATGAATGGTAACAAAAATCTTATTAATAATGTTCATATTAAATTCTATTCATATTGAATATAAACGTCATTTGAATGAATGGTCATGGCAAGGACGTGACTAGAGTAAAATAGCGTCGCATGTGTCTCCTGTGTATGGGTTAACAAAGATGTTTAAAAAAGAAATCAAAAGGTTAGTAAATGCACGTGCAATGACGAGGGTGGTGGGAACTGTTTTTTCTGCACAGAGAGCACCAGTTGTTTTAAGTGAATTGCAATAGTCACTGCTGTTTGGAGATTTCCCTACCTGGATGCTTTTGTCAATTTATTTGGTAGCCGATGGATGGTAAAAAAGGATGTTTCAATGCTGTCTTTGTTGCCCGTTCTGACTAGATGTTCTATTATGGAACATTGATGGCTTCACCACACCTTCATTCGCCACATTGGTAGATGTTTCCGAGCGCCACTGTTACTGCCCCCACCTGCTCTGGAGTTGTAAACATATACACTGAAACACATGCAAAGCATGTAACCTTCTACACTGAATTTTTATGAGTATTTGTGAGGAATAATTTACACTCAAAACATCAACCAGTTGTTATTATTGAACCAAAGTGTGATAGTTAAAATAAACTTATCTCGAATGGAATTACATGTTACCACATGCGTACATGAAGACTTCGTAAACATAAATCATTCCATTATGTGATCAGTCCTTTCGAAACGGAAACATCTTGGAATGTGGTAGCGTGAACTAACTTGTGTTCTATTGCGAAGTTAAGATTAGGATGGTGTAAGTTGAATATTACGAAGAAGATTTTCAGCTTCTAGACCTGACAAAAATAAATCTCAAAGCAGTGTACCCATAGGGTTCCCTATTACAACACCACTAACTTGACAGAATAGGCACACGTCGAGATGAAATTGCATATTTTAAACACGTAGCTGCATGTTGAGTAATCAGCCGAATAGTCCTACCAAAATTTTAGGAATTCTTTAAATCCTGCTTCCTAAACCTGTGTTGCCTAATTAAAATGTGTATCGGGAAAGAAATGTTTTCGAAGATATTTTAGCTTGCAGCTGAAGAGGACGTTATAGCAATTGGTGCATTTCACGGAATGAATAATCGAGATGACTCTTGTGATTTACAAGGATTATGTTTAATGAAGCTTCTCACGTTACTGCGGGTTTACGAAGGATATTATGGTAGGCACTGGTCTATAAAAGTTTATGAAAACTATTTAATAGAATATACGCAATGGAGCTAACCACGCGAAAGTGGTCTTGTGTTTGAGGTAAAACGTATATATTTATATGTTAAAACAATGTTGAGATTGTGTTTTGAGTTGTTCCGTCGTGTATGATGTGTTTCATTCCAAAATATTCTGAAGAATTTTAGCAGGGCATCTTAAGGCTATGAGAGAGGAATTCATGTGTTTTCGATTAGATTTGTATATGCAGCAGTGATCGGTTATTCATCATCTGAGATTTCTTAAGCCACTGTGGTGTTAGATGACTGTGCTTACCTGAAGTTGATATTTATGCATGAAGCTGTTTGAGAGTTTAGCATTCCTGACAGCCCAAGGTTTGTAGATGAAACTTTCCGTCAACAGAATATATATGTTTTAATAGAAAAGCATCCTCAACACGTTGGATGACGCGTGACCAGTCTCAGGAGTCATGCAGTTATCTCAAAGCGAGGCTTGATTATAAATCCAGTGTAAAAAAAGAGGATATATTGGTACAATTTATCACATTTCCACTACCGCTACTGAAAATTCAAAGCACAGAAAAGAGAACCGCATTCTGTGTTCTAACCCGTAAGACTTCACAATTCGTGTGTGATTAGTGAAAGAATTCTGACTGACAGTCAAGCGATGTATACGCTTTCGAAGGAAGCAAAAGTAAAGTAAGAGACACAGTATGTCCGCTTCATTATAAGAACAGAGCTTGTGCATTGTTGTGGCGTATAATTCCATTATGATGATGATAAACAATAAATTGTGCTTGAAACTTTTTCAGTAGATATTACTGTAAAACACTTTCAGAATTAATCAAAATACGTTTTATACATAATGGAATTATTAAAAGATTACTGAAGCAAAGTAAATTCTCCTTTCAACGAAGTCATGAAGTTGGCTGTATACAACGGAATTATGTCCTTATTTTGTTTGACTCTGGAATGGCTACTAAGTGTTATGCCCTACAAAGGATTAATCAATTGCTTATCCACAGGATGAGAAGTAATCAGTTGAAGACGGCTGATGGTTTTCACTAAAATTAACCTGACTAAATCACACCAGCTGCATCTCCTTGTCATTCGTAGGGTTCAAATAATCACGAGATACCTAGTTTCAAGAGATTGAACACGTTTGGTCGATTACCGGTATCTTCACCAAGTTGTCTTTCACTTTTATATAAAATGAATCGCTTTTCTTACCGTAACTGAGTGGTACACATTTATCTTCTTTGAGGAACGCTTTGACAAATGTATTGTTTTTTCAGAAGCACTACTGTAAAATTGCTTCTCACTTTTTCCATGAGATACTCATTGCTTTTAGTTTCGATTGGTAACATTCAACGGTTCATTTGAACGAAGCATCTTTTTTGCGTACTCAAACACCTGACAAGAGGAAAAAACATTAATAATGTGAGAATCAATCTGTTGTCTGCTCATGCAGCTGCCAATTGTCTTATCCTGTATATTTAGTTTTCCTATGAGACTGTACACCTACAACTTCACTAGTCACTCTAGAAGATCTTACGTTTTCACAATTTCAACAATGTATGCTCAGCAATCTCATTTAAATACTAAACCACTCTAAAACTACTAATAAGTAGTATAAATATATACTGTGAATTCAGATTGCATAATTTCCATAGACATCTAGGAATATGTGCGTTGGTTTACGTTTTTATTAAATGCCAGGTTATGGACAAACATGAACCCACATGAAGGGGATAACAGAAAACATATCAACATGGGGTATCGTTACTGAAACCCTATGTTTCACTCGGAACACAAAGGAGTATCAACAATGTGAATTCCATAGGATCTTTAGATTCTCGACATGATGTTCATTATTCGATAGCTGTATGCTGTCAAATCAAATCACAGTCTAGAACTATTCTGTCAAATTTTGACGACAGTTCATTTTAATAGTTCAAAGTTATTCGAATACAACAAGCTGAAGCAACATAATCCATATTATGAAGACTCTCTGAAGAATAGCTGCAGAATAAAATTAAAGAATCACTGAAAATTGTTATCGTAAAAGTTATAAACTTCATGGGAACAGCGTATTTATCTTTGGCTTTGACTTCTAGACCACAACTGGCGTCTAGACTTAACCTTTGATTTGTGAAATTTAAAAAATGATTGACGTTACCTAGGCTGTGCATGTTTATTGCTGATGAAAATTTAAAATTTCCACCAATAATTGCAACCCAAAGGAAAATTTTAACTAAGCACCTTGTGTTTTATAATCAGAATTTGAGATGCTGAACATGCCTGAGAGTTATCCTTACAGGTATTCGAAAACTTACTAGATGAATGGAGATCTGAACGATGAAGTCAGATGACAAAAGACAAATTATTTCATTGTATTTCATAGCAGTTTAGGAAAATAACAAAAAGACACATCCTGTGAGGACACTATCTTATTGTACTTCACGTGAATTCAATCGGCAATCGGCGGCATTCTACTAGAAAGAATATGTTGTACAACATCTGGATGTCAGCTTAAAATGCTATCGGAATTGTGGTAATAACTGAAATTATTTAACACAAGTATGTGAATCATAGCTTATGGTGAACTTTCAAGTTAAATGTAGCCTAATGATTACTACGATTAAGAAAACAGTCAGACAGTCAACAAGAGAAATGTCACTTCTATATTCTATTTTTGGTAATATTTTTGCAAGTGACGGACATCTGCACCCATCTATGCTTCAGTTAATACTATTAGCATCTAGGATATAAGTAAAGGAAAGTGCATCAAAATACACTCGTCTTCATATGGAATAGTAAAAATGAAACACTGAATCCAGCTATTTATATCACCGATGAGGTTAATCTGATAATACGCACCATAATGAAGATACGCTTTCAATGAAGTACACAGATTTCTAAGAGAGATGACTACACTCATCTTTTATACCGTTTGCAAGAGGATGGCATTAAGTGATATTACAAGTGTTTCACATCACAATTTACATTCATACAGACAATACAATAAACTGGAGTTGAATTTCATTGCGAAACCATACATTCCCAATAGGTCACAGGCATCTGATTTCACGGAAGCACTACAGTTTCCATAAACTTGTCTGAAATATTAGGTGGGACACCTAATTCAAGCATAATCTCAATGAAGCTGGAACTATTCGTCGATGTACATTCACTAAAGGACCGCAAGCATACTAAATTCAAATACGAGTGAGATTTACACTTGATCAGGCACCGGTGTTCAATTGGCCTTATATGGTACGCTTTCTCATTGATTCTCTATCCCAATTTATTCATGCCATGAAATCGGTCTTCATTCTGGAATTAACAAACTCATCGGAATATTTTGTGAGCCATGAAACCATATTTTTGAAGGGAAATACAAAAAATCACTGATTCATCGTCTGCAGTCTTAATCTAGTACAACTGTTTTACAGCGAGATCGGTGAAATAAATTTTGATTTTGCGCATCATTATACTAACTACTGATAAGTAGGTTAGTGTTTACAGACTAAACTTCTCATCAGTATATTTCAGAAATTGAAACTTATTGCGAAGTATGGCTGTCAGCCATCTCTGCTAACTTCCGTCGACAACCATTTCACACTTGAATACCTCGAGTAATGTGAGTTCTTGTCAAGTAGGCTGTGTTGTTACTCTAGTGAACAGGATTATTTACGAATTCATATTCTATAGGTCTCGAATACTTCCATATGATCAGGTTACGAATACATGAACGAAATGAACCTAAACTAGGCCGATTCGAAAACCGTTTTCTTTATGTTATTCGAGATTCGCTATATCATTTAGAAAAATCACGTATCAATACTGTTTATGTGAAAATGGAAAAACTGAAAGGTTGAATGGAATACACGATATATGAGTGTCCTTATTATTGAAATTTTTTACTTCCTAATGAATGAAAATTACGAAACTACATATTTTGTACTGAAATTTTCAGAAAGCATATCACATCTTACTCGATACCCAATTTTTTCCAGAATTATTGTATGTAACTTTTCAATATGCACCCATTAGTATCAGGTGGTAGGGTGACCCACTGCAATTACTGATATTTCATGTCTCGTCTAAAAGTCATTCACGAAGAACTGAAAACGGTTTTCTTTTTCAGTATGTTACCATCTAGCCCAACACTAAGAAATTAAATTTTACTCCCATATTCAATATTACACGAAACTGCCTGCTCTCTTACCGCCAGATAGTCAAATGTGTGATTGCAAATTGAGTTTTGTGAATTTTGCTTAGACATCACAAGCTACCATTAGCCTATAATTCCAATGCTAATAATTGCACCAGATTACTGATATTAACAAACAACCTACTTATGAGTAGAGTAGTATAACAATTTGTGTGCATGATGAGGATATACCTTCTCCAGACAATTAGTGAGATACTGGCTGATGGGTAATATACCGAAAAAAATCACTTTAGACTTTAACTGTTTGGTGAAAAAAGAGAAAACTGTCTTCAAGTTGTGTGGAAAGCCGCAGGATAAACACGTTGAATTAAGGGAGAAGCTGCTTGCTATTTTCAACATTTTCGAAACTGTCGCTGACCGTCTGAACAAAGTTTATATACAGGTCCTATTTCTTTTGTTGTAGTTGTAACTGGGTCCATAGATGAACTGCCTATGAGGAGACGCACACGGACATACCAGATTCATCAACCAGTGAAAAAGAAGCCACATTCACAGAGAGTCAGGTGTTAAGTAAAAAAAAATCATATATACCAACGAGTGGATAAGAAAACCTCTTGGGACAGCTAGTCACACACACGTTTGTCACTAGAGATGGTTATCACAATGAAGGAGAATCTTAAAACCCCACTTCATATTGAAGTTGGCGATGAAGCCGTTATCTGGAGTGACATTACATGTTTAGCAGTTAAAATACTAGAGTGTCCATTATCAGAAAGCTATCTACTCTTCGTTACATGCGTAAAACATATTTGTATAGTACTTTCAAATCACATTTTCATCAATATAGATTAAGGAGGTTGTTTATTCCACCGGTTACTACTTCTCTGTGCTGTTATTCATCTCTGTTAAATCATTAGTTTTTGGATGATACAATGTTGTTCGAGTTTTCCTAACACTTACCTGTTGAAAGTGGTATGCAAATTCATTCCTACCATATATGGAGAATATCGCTGAACTGACTACTAGAATACTTGGTTCATTTAATGAAACAGATATAGCACACTAGCCAACAGAATCACTTAACTCAATATTGTGCAGACCAAAAGATCCAACAGCAAAAGAGGATAACATCAATACCAATTACAAAATAAACTGCACAAAGTATTATCAAGACTATATTGGTCAAACTGGACGTCCCTTTCGAATCTGAATCTAAGAACACACGATATGTATTTTTTCTTATCGATGCATGTAGATAATGACTGAGAGCAGTATGGTTGGGAGAATGTAGAGATTTCAAACAGAGAAAACACAAAAGCTGCAGTCAGGGAACTTCTATAGGCCTGGTACTCCAGATAATATCACTGATGAACAAACGCATCACTACAGACCAGATGCACGAAATAATATAAAATAAATAAAATGTTAAGACAGTTCGAATTTCAAGTTAATTAAAATAATCAGTGTAAACTGATAACCAGTCACAACAGCAGTTGCCAGGAGATACAATTATACCGTCATTCATGACTAATTCAGAAAAGTTCATATAATACTAATAAACTTTGTGCTGAAGAAGTTGCCTAGAAAAAAATTGAAAGCTCCACAGTTAAATGAATCCTCTAAGAGAACAAATAAATCAAAAGCCATAGAGTAACTTGGGCGAAGAAAGTACCACATATGTAGCAAGATAATAAGAGTTAATATTTATCATTTAGAGAATTGCTTCAACTGTTTATAATTTAAGCAATATCATAAAATATCAACTACAGAAAGGCGTGGACACACAGTTATCTCACTGACAGAGAGTTACTGATAAAAAGCATCTTTTGAATGTTAACGATATAAATCTGATGAAAAAATTTAAAAGTACAATTTCACAGTGTCTGAGGGTGTGAGAGGTTTCAGTGATAAATAAAGTTTCTACTTTCAATACTAAGAATTTTGAGATACATTAAAGTGAAAAAAAAACTGAAAGATGTGAAACAATAAACGCAGAATTAGTATGGGAGTGGTCTTATTTTAAACATAGATGAGATTAGATTTAACTGTGAGATTGTCAAGATATTTGAAGTGGCTTTTATGGATAACTCCTTATAAAAGATGCTCAAATTTCAAAATCATAGGAGTCACTTATTTTATCTACTGTTACATATGATATATCAAATTTATATATATAACTTTATATCTGCTTTGATTTTGACAGTGTTGATGTTTAACTTTCTGACTTTCTGCAAGAGCTGATTCGTGAATCAATATTTACCATCAAGCTTTTTCAAATGGTTTTTGTGGCTTTAAAGAAAGAGTAAAATATTCTGTTATCTTAATATCATACATGAGATTTTTGTAAACAGTTATCAGATTAAGAAGAAAAATGAACTCATGTGCTCTGTATGAGTGCTTCCATCGAAACCTTCACTAGATTTAGGTATATTGAGTGCGAGCCATTTAATTAAAACAATGAGCAAGAAGTAACCAGTTACTGTTTGCATCGCTTTTCGTATTTGTGGTTTTCATTCTGGTTGACATGAATAAAATAGCCTCTTTACATCACAGTTATATTTTAGTAATAAGATGTAATATACATTTTGAGATTGATGCTTGTATTACAAGAAGTATCCCAAGTTGTCATCCATCGACATCTATTGTAACATGTACTCAAACCCGTTTTGATGAGATGCAGTTCACTTTCATCTGCTTCCGAATTTCACACCAAAAATCGTAAGCTGGTAGGCAATTAGATGACACGTTACGTTCATATTATTATGTTATGTTATGACATTCATTTCATGTTTGCTCCGTTTACGGATAAATTTTATGGCGAAAGTTATTCAACAAAACTAGGCAGGTTCTTTTTATTGATTCTTGTTAATTCCATACGACTTTGTGTCTTTTCGGCTTTCAAGTCAAATAGCTGCTTCTGCTTCAACGTCGTTGCAATAAGAAATACGATGAAGTGTAGCTGAATACTTGCTAATACATTACTTACAAGCAAGTATTTTACTATTTGGTCCCTGTAAGTATTGGGTCGGTGACATAGCGATACAACGCTCGCTGACCACGCAGGTGCCCCGAGTTTCGAATCCCGGCAACAGACTCACTCCTTTACCTCGCTAAGCCAGTAGTAAGACTGGTAAAGAGCGAAGGTTGGGCATGAGCTTAGCAACCCCATCCTGAAATCACTACTGCTACAGAAACTTCAAATCACTAGCTTGGAGCCCTATGTTCTACTAAGAACGTAAAGTAATAAAAAAAAGTATAGCCTCACAAGTCACACTGAACGTCAAAGTACCCGTGAGAAATTCCACTGACAACATATATATTTGTTTGTCCTGGGGGCCGTCGTAGCTCTCTGAGTTTCTTATTAATTAAGCTTTGTTGAAAGAGAGAGATACTTTTCACTATTCAGTGTCATATTATCAGCACTCAGCAAGGAGATCTTTGTTGTGACATTATGGTTGGCAATCATTGAGATGTTTTCTAGCTTGTTTAATGCAACTTCATCAGTGGATGTCTGAGACTATTACTATAAAAGTATGAAACAGAAGGCCTAAAGATAATGTCCCAACATTTATCACGTAGGAAAATGAACAATGTTCAGAGGTGGTGACAGGAAGAAGCAAGTAAAGAAATGGTAAGTTAAGAAACGAGAAATTACTAGTGCTAAGCAAAGTGCACGAAAGGAACATTCCTTACGTGCGGATGAGGCTTCAATCCCTGTTGCTTCAGCGTACTCTGCAATACACTGTTTATGTGATACGAAACGAGCCCAATGAATTTGATTGGTTATCTAATCATCAGAGAAGTTTGTCAGCTGTCTTGTATCCCCTAAGCTTCATGGTTGAACAGCAAAATATCCACTGTTATTGAACACTACCTAAGGAACACTAGCCTCAGAATAACTCATGTCTTATAACATTCTCCTCTCCTAATTAAGTTTGTCTGTATTGATAAGTGATATCTTCTTAGTGCTGAAGTTATCCCTGGATACTGTGGTCGCATATGTCAGTTGGATTGCACGCTGATCAGTAAAAATGTCAAATCTCTGGCTGTAGCAAAACTGAGTGAAATACTGAAGAATTCGTGAAGTAACAGAGGTACTCACCATTGAGAAGAATGTTAAGGGTTTTGTACAACAAATGTTAAACCATTGGCTTTAGCGAAACTCCATGAAATATTGAATAATTCAAGAAGTATCAGAGGTAATCATCATTGAGACAAATCTTCAACGTTTTATGCAACTTAGGTGCTTACTATGGCAAGAGGGTCAATGGAATTAAGCTAATTCGGTTGACGAATCTCGAAGAGGCAAACGCAAATTCCAGTTTCTAACACAGTTTTCCAAAAAGTGAGCAACATACAAAATGAATTTGTTTAGATCAGAATACCATTTTTATGTCTTATATTAACTCAAAGAAATGTTTATTTTCATGACTACACCATTTAATGAACAAAGAATATTCTTCTGGTATGTTGTTCTTCGAGTTTTAGGGTTTTTTGTCAATATATGATAATAAACATTTGTGACTAACAACATTGACGAAAAGACATTCATGTTTACACAACAGTTTAGGAAAATGTAGCGTTAATTGTGTTGAAAAGCGTCATATGAATGCAAAATCCAAATAGCAAACATAATGCCTGGTAACTGAAATGTTCAAACAAAGGGAAACAAATACTAGTTTGAAAACAGAAAATCAGTGTTCTGCGAAACGTAAAATGAAAAAACTCTCACTGACGAAGAACGTGTGAAGTACTTTTGTCCAATACATCAGTCGATGACCGTGCAGATCAGTTATCAGGTTTGCCCACAAAACCCCAATCTACAAGAAGAAATGAAAGAACATTTTGATAGGTGTGAGTTTTATTTACGCTTTTATGAATACATCTAATATTGTGTGTTGATACTCCCCGTGGGCGAATTCCTTCTCTATATTTAATACAAATTCACATAAATTCTTAACGTTTTCTTTACCCTCACACATACTTCCACTGCACTAAAATTAATTACTTATTGGATATAAGAATAGAACTTGAGCACTTTGGTGGAGTCGAAATCCATTATAGGGAAAACTTTATTTTTACAATGTAATATTTTCTGATAACGACGTTTCGAGCACAATTAACTGTTCGTAATAATAACAAGTTGCTCACACAACCTTCTGATCTCGTTTTCATAATTCCATTATTTGTCACCTCTTAATTCGACAGGCAGTTATAGTTTCCATATTCTTGGTAAGAATGATGATTCATTGCTATTGCATCTGCTGGGTGTAGATTCTATGAACAAAGAGTTAGTATTCAACCTCTATCTCTCTCTACTTACCCATACTGTTATCTAGAATTTCAACTCTGTTTAATTCTATTGTCGTTGTGTGTTAATCGACACAGTGTAATCGCTGAGTGCTTTTTCTAAATTACTTAGAATGACTGACTTAGAAATTACGCTACATAGATTAAAACACAACCGCACAGTAGGGTGGACACACTAATATATGTGTAAAACTGTGGTAGTAGAAATTTCCAGACGTCTGATTGGACAGGTGTTGAATCATTCATATTACATGTATTTTCGACTGATTTGATAAATAAAGCTTCTCTTATCAGAGTTGAAATTCTAAAAAGGTAGTGAAGGCAGATTTTTTAGTATTTTGCGACATCTGTTCTTAAATTGACCTCACTCTGTTTAATTTCAAGTGATTTCATCAATACAGAATATGTCGAATGGGCTTCGATTGAAGCATCAGCGGATAAACTGAGGAAGATTTATTCTCAGCATTATTAATGCTAGCGGTGATTTGTTGAGCTGTCAGAAATTGAGTTGTTTAGTTGAACTCTCTAATAAATTTAGAAATGAGACGGTAACTAATTTCTGCATCAGACGTTGTGAAATTCATGTGAACACAACAGGTAAAATTACGAGAATGACGAACAGTGTGCTGTGTCAGACTTACGAGGCACGATTGCGACATTTTATGTCTGGAAATGAAGAAACTGCTGAGTGAATTTTATTAGGAGAACTTAGAAATCATCACACAGTATTATTTCAACTTCACAGGACTTGTTTATACAGAACTATCATCAAAGATGTTTTAAGCATCCAGCGAATCCTCGCTTTGAATGTATTGGTTGTTATTCCTTCTTATTTCATTGAATATAATTCCCTAAGCTATTCTGAACTATAATATTTGTGCCTGTGGAATGCAGTCGTTTAGACTGGACCTGTTTCAGGTGGCAAAATATGTACATATAAGAAACCATTTTGTCATTTATTTAGATGAATGGTAGTGTTTTATGAATAGTGTTCAAAAACATGTTTGTGATCGTGCTGTCTGTAAATACTTTTCATGGCGTTTGGAAACCTCAAAAGGGTTAAGTAAGATTGATTGCTTTATAAAGTATTTCACTTGGCACCTTCGTAGATTGAGTGAGCTTGCATTCACAGCTCAAATCTCAAGTAGCATAATGCTGCATAGACAATGTATAGACTGTGACATTTCTAGATCGAAATGTCTTACCTATAGAATACAATGATTTGTGTAGTTCACTAGTGCCAAATGTCATCCTAGAATGATATATGCTAGGCAACAAAGCAACAGCCTAGAAGTTATTCGGTACCGCTCACTCTGAAGAATTTGTGGGGTGAGAAATTCTCGCAAATAGCTTTTTCCTTACGACATAATACCAGGCCTATTATCTTCATAATCTCAACTGATCATAACTACTGTCGAATCACTTATGTCAACTTTGACAGTGAGTATGTAATTGTCACTTATTTTAACTAACATCTATCTGTTTCCAAATTCCTTATGTCTAAAGAGCTTGAGAACTGTTCTTTCTATAACTGTTTCCTTTGCTAAATATCCCTACCCCCCCAAAGACATCATCTGTCCCATCACCAGCTAATTCCTCTCAGTGTTATGTCGATCAATCGCATTTTTTCATCAGATGTGGTCGGAAAATTTTCAACTTCAACTTGTGAAACTGTTGCCTCTTGTTTCTTCGAAACCACTGGAGTAAGACATGCCATTTTTGTTGTTTGTAGGCAGAACTTTCATCTCTTGATTATGTGTACTTCAAAGAGTTATTCTGATTCCCTAGGTTTTGATAGTGGATGTGAGGATCGATATTCTTGTATATTTCATCAGCACTACAAGTAAACGAATAAAACTGCGAGCAGTGTTTTGTGAAATTCGCTTGAGATTGAACACTAGCAAGAATAATTCTTATAGAGGTAGTTAAAAGTCCCATTTGTGGTTGGCTTCATTTGCAAAATGAATCAATTTGTTTGATATAACTAAGGGAAACACAAAGGTACTTGGCTTTGGAAAGCCTCTTATTGGTTTGTGAAATTATTCCGATATTGTTTTCATCTCTCGGCATTTTGAGTCCGAATATCTCATCGTATATGTGCAGTGTAAGAGGTAAAATAATGTCAAGTGTGTCGAAATGAAATTCTTTATATGTACGTCAAGAAACAAAAGAAATCACTGAGCTCTTCATTTGGCTCACGAAACCAAATCTCTTTAGGTATGAGACTTACTGTTTCCATTGATTTGGATTTCACCTTCATTTTTGGAAATGCAGTTGTATATGATTACTTTTAAAATAAATTCGAACCATTCACAGCTTTTATTAGTCTTGATAAAAAACAGTTTGGTGCTTATCCGATTACATATCTTTGATAATTTTACGTATATGAGTTATTTCCTTTCATTCGCTACCCGTCTCCTTGCTTTAAATATTGAGGTATGCTTTAATGTCGAAGACGTATGATAGTGATTCACGTTAGACACCTCAAACATAAGCTATCATTGTTAGTTAGTTTCCATTTAGACTTTCATTCTTTTATTCATTCTGGTTTCCACAGAAGGTAAACTCAATATGATTCCTTCGATATTTCAACCATTTCATCCTTGGTTACGTTAACTTGACGACAGTTGCGCCATAAAAACGCAAATTTGTATTATTGCAATTCAATAAGCCATTCACACTTTCAAAGTGAATGCTTCTCGAGGGTTTACTTATTAGTTCATATTCATGACTGTACTATCCCACATGTTCATGAGCGATATAAATCACATTTCATTTCCTGGTCACCTGTTTTTGTAATAAGATGCCATATTACTAGCAGCCCTGTGTAATTCTTGACACACGATGGACAACAGCAGTTCCGACGAATATTAGCCTTGAATATTGTGAACTTGTACCTCATAAGGATGCGTTTAACTGGAATAGAGGAGTGTATTCGTTTTGATATCTACATTCATCTTTTTGAACAGTCTGAATGGACAGTCTAACTATGAAAATCACACAAGAAACACCAAATGTGCATTGTATTGATTCGAGCTAAAAATAATCATATTTGGTAAGGCTTATTTTACACCTTCTTTACAGTTAAATTTATCTATAATTACATTCTGAGACTAAACGAATCGAAGTGTTATTAATTCAAGAACGTGAGAACCAATAAAACATGTACAACAAGAGTGCTATGATGTTTGAAGACAAGAATATTCAGTGACCTGTTAAACCGTCATTTTGTATGCATAACCCTTTTCATATTACATAATTTTATTTGAAATATCACACATCGACGCAGTATTAACGACTGGATGACATTTCGAAAATTAGTTATTTATTTCTCACAATCTTTATCATGTATATGACTGAAATTAGTAGATCGGAGTCAACTAGATTATTGAAAAATAAAAATTTGTCTAAACTCAGAATAATTGACCGTGCCTTGGTCTGATAACCTAGAAGTAAACTAAGCCATTGCACTGCATCCGGTTGCATGTAATTGGAGAATAGAGTAGGACAGGCTGAAAGTAATTAATTAAGTATTTAGAAAGTTATAAATTCAGTTTGAGAGAGAGGTTCATCACTGAAGCTTTGTTTATCGACTCATCACCACACACATGCAATCGGAATGACGCAATGGCTAAACTGGAGATATTGAAAGTGGCAACAAACACCAAAGGGAAGTTGGAGAGATGAAATATAGGGAAAAATATATAAGACTAATTATGAAACCGCGTGAGTGAAACTGTTACGATTATGAGCAATAATTGATGCTAGAGATGTCATCCAGTTGTTATTACTGCATCGCTGTGTGATATTTAAAATAAACTTATCTAATATGGAATTACATTCTGCCACAGTGTTGAAGTTCCACACATACATTAACAACCCTCTTCAGGCTTCTTTTGCTTAACTATTTGAGAGAATAAGTGTAACTCTGAGTAGAGAGTTTCTCTACTGTTCTGTTTCAAACAATTTCTGTGATTATAATTCACTTAACATGAATGAGTGATTTTATAGGCCGACCACCACTAATTTCTGCCAAACATGAATCGATATGTAAAGTTTAAAAAAAAAATTTGATAACGCCTGCAGATACTCTTGAAAAAACAAGAAAATTATTCAAGTATGTCTACATACTATAATATTTCGGTCCTGAAGATGAAATCATAAAATGGAAACAAGAAAGCAGAAAACGTCGTTTAGGAGATTTCATTCTTATATATGCTGCATTATATGAAATGCTACTCACCAGTATTGTGTACACTTGCAACTGAAACTATGTAGACTTTTCCGTTTTTTCGGTAACCACCCAATTTATCTGGGAATTCGCCTATGTGCAATATTGCTATTTGCTAAATATTTTCCGACAGTCACAGTTTTACAGTAGCTGCGGATGAGAAATTCTCAACTACAACCTGTGAAACAGTTCTTCTTGTTTCTTTGGAACTGCTAGAATAAGGCATAGCATATTTGATACTGTAGGCAGAACGTTCATCCCTAGGTTGTGTGTACGTCAAACTGTTAATGTGATTTATTCGGTTATGAAAGTGAATGTGAGAATCAACATTCGTGTACGATATGTTGAACAACTCATCAGTAGCAGAAAAAACGAATAAAGCCAGAAACAAAGTTGTGTGAAAATTGTACCAGTTTGAATACTTGCAGAGATTATGATTAGAAAAACACAGAAATTTCATTACGGTGGTAGTCAAAATTTCTATTTTTGATGGGGCTTATTCACAAAATGGATTAATTTGTTTGACATAACTCAAGGAAACACAAAGACATTTGGGTTTCGAAAGTCTCATGTTGGTTTGTGAAATTACTGTGATACTGTTTTCACCTCTAGCCATTTTTAGTTCAAATATCTTATCCTATATGTGCAGTATGAGAGGAAAAATACTGTCAAGTATGTCGAACTGAAATTCTACGTCAAGAAACAAAAGGAATTATCGAACCTTCTATTTGACTCACGAAATCAAATCTCTTTAGATATTTGACTTACTCTCTTCATTAACCTTAGTTCCATCTTCATTTTTGAACAAAATGATTGTATATCTTATGGGATGAGAAAAAACTTTTGAAATAAATTGAAACCATTCACATCTTTCATTAGCGTTAGTAAAACATAGATCGATGGTTATCTGGTTACGTATCTTTGATGATTTTATGTAAAGGAGTCATTTCCTTCCATTTACTACGCGTCTTCTTGTTTCAAATATTAAGATATGCCCTAAAGTCTAGTAGGTATTGTAGTTATTTACAATGCTAGACAGCTAAGATATGAGCTATTTCCTGAGTTATTGTCAGTCGGGCTCCATTCAAACTTCCATTCTTTTATTCATTCTGGTTTTCACGAACCTAAAATTCAGTATGATTTCTGAGATATTTCAACAACGTCACCATTGGCTGGTTTGGATTGACGACAATTTTTGCCATTGAATTCGTATTATTGCAATTTAATTAAGCATTCACACTTTCAAGGTGAATGCTTCTCGAGGGTTTACTAATTAGTTTATTTTCATGACTGTGCTGTCCCACATATTCATCAGTAATTGGTTGATATAAATCACCTCACACTTCCTGGTCACATATTTGTGTAATAAGATGCTATATTACTTGCAGCCCTAACAAGAATGAGTGATCTTTTAGGCCAAACACCCCTAATTTCAGTCAAACATGAATCGATAATCTTCAGTAGTTTTAAATATGTAAAGTACAAAATAGAAATTTTTATAAAGCTGACAGTTGCGTCTTATACTCTTGAAAAAAAACTAAAATTATTCAACCATGTTTACTTACTAGAATATTTGTGTCCTAAAGGTAAAATAATAAAATGAAGAGAAGAACGTAGAATAAGTCGTTTAATAGATTCTGCTCCTGTTTATCATACATTTTATGAAATGCTAACCACCAGTACTGTCTACACTTGCAACTGAAACTGTGTAGACTGCTCCGTTGATCAATAACACTCTCCCTCTAATTTATCGGAATAGTGTGTAAGGATAGCGTTATCAAAATGAAGTAGTCCTTTCGCGTACACTAGATTAAAACTCAAAGCATACCTGGAAATAGGGGATTATTTCCCATGTGTGTGCATTCACTCTTTGATGCTTATGGTCCCAGAATTAAAGTGAACTATTTTAACCATAATGAGTTGAACATTTTCAGTTTTCAGGAACACTAGGCAGCTAATCGGAAACAGCGCACTACGTATTCTATATCTAGCATGAAAAATATTTTTGGCACTGTTCAGATATAGAATGATCAGTGAAGGTGTTACCCACTTATCTACCTCCAATGTAGGAGTCACAGTTTTAATAGCCAGTTATTTTTCGAAGTGGTTTCAGGGAATAATAGTCATCATACCAACTAAATATTCTTGAGCATGGTTCGTAACTCATATGAAATGAACGACCTTTTAGTTGCCTGATTTCGAAAATTTCACACAGCGTCTGCTAGTAACCGTGTCTTTCCCTATATTCATACAGACACGCTGACATTCCCAGGGTTAATGCTTATTATAATACTGATATTACTACGAAAAATATTTAAGGCAGTCTTCGGAAGCGAACAGATTTTCTTTCAAAACTTTACTGCATCCTACTCATCGCATACCTCTTCAAATTCTTTCATCCCTTATTTCTACTCTCTTTCTTATCCCGAAGATCCAGTCCTGTCCTAACACACTGTCTTGAATTTTATTTTCTTAATTATGTCGAGCAAGTGGTTTAAAAACACTGGAACCGCGCTTTTATCTTAAAAAGAAATAAGATTACAAAGATGGAGAGTTATTATGCATAAGTGAAACACTTCTAGCCAACATCAGCACTCAAAAACGTCAGGATGAAGCAAAATTGGAAGCCAATCAGATACTTAACTAAGGAAGCATGATTTAACAAAAACTAGAACTCTGTGTTAGTGGCAAAGCTCCTACAGAAATCAAAATTACTGATTGCCTTTATTTTACTAATAGCAGGAAATCGATTAAGATAAGCTGAAATTAGCCAGAAGCACTTCAAACGCGACCGAATATGCCAACGAACATGCTCACATTCAGAATCCATAAGATGTGAGTGAAAGTAAAGGTACCTACACAACAGAAGAAAGAATTATTTATCAAACTGACAAATACACATGCATACATAACACAACAACAACACCATGCCGAATCATTGCTGAACGACTAAAATATGCCTTGGATGGAAACCACCATTGTGAATAAGCGGAATTCATTAAAAAAGTTATCCAGTGGTCTAATCGCAACACTACATATCATCATCAAACAGGCCATGGAGTGCAGTAGAACTTCGACTCCACTTTCGAAACTTCTTTCGAGAAACAGTTTGAAAACTATTTTCAACTCTGTAGAGGATAAGGTTTCCAATATTCATAAACTGTGGTGAACTGGATCACGTAGCAGCTTGTTGAGAGTGACAAAAGAGGCACACACTGGACCGAAAAAAGACCTAAGAAAACCAGGATTTCTTGGACGATGTGTGTCTCATATCACCCGAAATGCAATAAACACAGGCAAAAAGTGGCAAATTTTCAGAAGAGAAAGGACTAGAAGCGAATACAAAGTTCCTCGATCAACGCCAATCGACGCTGATAAAATATTTCATTATTCTTAAATCTATACGAAATTCCATGGCATTGGACACAAATACCTGGATCGAAAATTCAAACGAAAGTGTCGTTGTGAGAGAAGGCGGTTCAGACAGGCTGTAGGTCTTCACCAGCAGCTGCTTTCACTCTCTACTTTAAGATCCTGTAAGTGATTATAAAGATTTGGCAGTGATGAACCCTGGAATCCAGTGGACCAGCCAAGAAACCACTACCTAGACTACCTGAATCCCCGAGTGAAGGCCGTTTGAAAAGTGACATTAGGGAGACTATGCGGGGAAGTTGTGAAGGCTCGTGTTACCTCCTTGTCACTCTCAAGAACTAAACTCTCCGTTTTCCATTCGAGTCGTATTCGAGAGCCTGGCAAATGATGTCAGTCGACGGCTTCTACAGTGTGCATCCAATCTCTCCTAATTCTTTTTAGCAGATTTGCTGACCAACAGTCTGTCGGTTGTTTTGTTCCAGGAGTTCTTTGTTGCTAATCCTTCCCGGCCATCTGATCTTCATTACTGTCTGAAGCCTTTTATAAATACTTTTAGCACACTAGCCGAATCTCTGAACCGCATACAGGAACTGACTGAATATTAGTGTGCAAAATACGGATTTTGTACTATATGTTGAATATTGCTTTTATACACACTGATCTCAGGTGAAACAAGGTCTGTTTTGCCTATCTGATCTTGGGTGGATGCAATATAGTGGTCTATGCCGCTTGTATTTGAAATGATGGTGTCTGACCCGGTAGTTGAAAGGGGTAACTATCTCCAAAATACCTCCATTGGTGCTTACTGATGCTTGTTGTAGCTGTTAGTTAAGTCACCTCGTCACTTATGTCCTCTCTATATTAACTTGAATTCATTAGTCCTGTTAACTGCTTCTTCATCCGGCTTATTGGTTTTTGTCTGTAAGTCTTTGAGTGTGTAGCGTTAGACATGAAAATTCTGCGAATTCAAAATATCCCAAAATCTTCTTATCCGTCCAACGTATTCCTGTATTCTCGCTCCCCACGATGTGCCACATCATCCAGTCTACCACAGTCAGGACTATCATCTGTTGTATTAGGAAGTCTTATTTTATCCCTGTCTTCACTTCACGTCCTTCGCTTGGTTTCACTATGTGGATCACGTGACATGTGACATTGGCATATAGCTGCTGAAAGAGGTTGATGAAGGTTGGAATACTGCACCCTGTAGTATTGAAGTCGTCTTTATGCCACTATGTAAATCCTGTTGTCTTTCTGAATTTCAGTGGATTTGTTGCATTCAAGACAGCTGTTTGATGTTCACTAATAATTCTTTGTCTGATAGAGTTATTTCGGAAGAATTTGTAGTTAGTGGTTGGTTGAAGAGTTCATGTGTCCATAGGAAACCATTTCTTGTCCTGTGATTTATTCCTTTATAAGAAAGTCATACTGGTTTGCCTCAACATCACTTTAACAGGGTAGCAGTATTCTCCCATACAGGTTTCCTCGGTGATGCTAAATGATATCTCTGACTTCCCTCTAATGCTTAAAGTGAATGTGCTGTTTGTAGTGTCATGTTTCAGTTTCTCAGTAGTGGCCTTGAATGTTTGCGGATCTACAGCTTCCTTTAGGGCTTTCAACATAACTACACAATAGTCTCATCTCAAATCTGTTCCTGCACTTATTTTTGACTACAGCAGACTGCATCTGCACATTCCTGAGATAGAAATGAAGTCTGTTTGATTTTCGGTGTGTCTGTAATAAGAAATCCATGTCTCTTTATTTATAACCTTTTCTTGTACACACTGCCTTTAATCTCGAAATCATTGGAGATACAGAAGTCTGCAAAAAGATCACCATCCTGACTCATTTCACAAAACTCCTCTCAACCCATGTGGAGTTTTCTACCTCACTTGTCTGCTTCCACTTTGGTAATAATGTCGCCCGTTGGTATTTACTCTCATCATTTATGACATTTTCCATTACCACTTCCAGTTGTCTGTAGAATACACACTTTCTTCTACTGATCTGCGCTGTTTGTAGGAACGTACCATAGGGTGATTCTAACTTTCTTTCCTCTTGAGTTGAATTTTTTGGCAGTATCCTAGAAAAGATTGATTTTCACTTGGCATGCTGTTAGTGACTCAATGATCACCTTTCATTCAGTATGCTCATGGTTTCCATCTGGTTGACTGCAGTTGATTAATGACTCTCCAGTTAAAAGAGAGAAGAGTTAACCTTTATTCCATTCGCTCTCACGGATTTCTTTTGCTTTTAAACAGTATCTTCTCAGCAGTCTTCGCAGCGTCAAACTGTGTGCTTTCATTCCATGTCCTGATGCTTATTTTTCTTCCATGGAAAGATGATACGTCTAGAATCTGGCTTTCTGGAGGCTTCCATTTGTCCACGTCTTTTTGTCTGTCCTATTCGAGAGACATATAAATTTAAGTTTTACGTATTTTCTGTACATTGCAATTTTTGTAGCATCTGGGTTGATGTACTGTGATAGGGTGGCTAGCCTCACTTACAACCTTCCCTCATTTTCCTGAATTAGTATTTTCTATGAAACTATTGAACTAGGCGAGGCTATGTAATAATTATTACACACAAATGAAAAAATTATGTTGTCAAATAATATTATACTGGATTTATTCTCTAAGACAGTGCCCAAACTCCATTCTTGTGCCTATGTTAAAGAAAAATGAAGTTACAAACAGTTTGTGATTTAGGTTAACCCAGATGATTTAAAATATATAATCGTCGTACAAACACTCACGTACCGTCTAATGTTATTGAATGAAACAGGTACCACCAATAAATGATACGTTTTAATGACATTTACTGAGAGCCTGACATCCACGATGAGAAGCTAGTCTAGATTTTGTCAATAATTATCTAATGTCATTTTAAAATAAAAGATAATTTTGATAGAATAACTGATTTTATGAATTCCCTTTCGTCTAGTTCACTTAAATAATTACAAAGAAATAACTACAATTCAGATTCTGTTTAGATTACTCAGGAAAACAGATTTATTGTCATAGTTAACGGTAATCAGGGGTGGTTTAATAAATCTAGCGACAAGAACCTCTCTTTTCCCAACTGTAACCCTGTTTAGAGGAAAGAATCAGAAATCGTGAGTGTGGACCACCTTTCAAACATCAAACATTTTTGAACAACAATGAAACACCTATTCTATTTATACTTAATGTTTTTCAATCGCTTTAACTGAGTGTTGCAATATTCTGTGAAAGCAATCAAATTTTTGTCAGGTCAACAAATATAAAAAGCACTCTGACCTATTAACTGACTTGATTTTCTAATCCATAACATTGCAGACATGATTCTTTGAGTATGCATACGAGATAAGGCCAGAAATAAAGATTAAGGATTGCATGGCTAAGTTAAACTTTAAGCCACACTAACCACCAATGGACTGCGACAGCACAAATGACCTCGAAACGCTCACTGAGAAAGTTAGTGAAACTGGGCAAATAATTTTGTCAACATCAGTAAAATATGCTATTCGAAGTTTTATGCTATTAAATGGAGGATATGGCAAGTTTCAGCTTAGGTTTGGGAAAGATTAAGTTACGGTTTAAATCTAGGACAAGTTAGCGTTAGTTTCACTTAATAAAGCCGATATTAGAGTTAGTTTAGGGACATTTTCATGTTAGGTTTGCGTTTAGGAAAGATAAGGATTACTGTTAGGGTTGGAAGACGTTAACAATTACATGCATAGAATGTGGTTAAATTAAACTGTTGATATAAGAATGTAACTTGTTCACTGTGGTGGTAGAGTATAATTCCAATGTGGGTTAAATTTATTCTGATAAAGTCTCACAGTGTTATACAGTAATATTTACTGATGACGTTTTGAGCCCTATTTATTGCTGTATAAAATAAAATAAATAAATTTTTTATCCACAAAGGAATTATACTGTGTTGATACTCCAACCTAAAACTGAGAGCTGTTTTTATCATATCCTCTGTGATACCTTTACATAGATTTTATGAAATTTTTCATAAATATGTGTATTCCATACACGAAAATGCCTCCTTCACGTGATTGGTCATTTGCTGATTGGTAGTTAGTGGCGCTTTAAGTTTAGCTTTGCCTATTGCATTGTTCTGCATGGGAAATGAATGCATTTCAAATGAGAATCTGTTTTCAGACACTTCTATCATAAATTTGAGTACACTGATTGAGAAACAAGTAATTCTCTCTTTGATAACTTATCTTCCTGTAGAATGTAAAGAGGTTATGGTAAGACTATTAATTGTTTATCAATACTACATTTGCTAAATATTATCAACCTGATTTGGTCGATATATTGACTAATCTTTCTATATATTATTACTATCAGATTATTACTGAGGTAAAATAAGCGTAGTTCAAGAGAGGATATGTTTGGCCTTATATCAACCTTCTCTGAGTAGGATAAATATATGGATGAAACGTTATTGTATCAAGAAAACAATCAAATACTTCACTCACGACTCATAGAATGATTCCTCACTACAAAATAATTAACGTGAAAAATTAGCTTTCCTTTGACAGTTTCTTGAACTTTTGTAGAAATGTTAAAGCCATAACTGAGCATTGAAAACTTCTCAGCACCTTTTCGAAATAAAACTATCTAGTTATGCGTAGAAAATATGAAAGAAAATTATCAAGTGACTGAACACATGAAGAAGTAATACCATTAACTAGTGGTGACATAGCCTTTTTTACTTTTCTAGAGGCTAAATGTTTTTAATGTAGTTGCCATCATCATCATCATCATCATCATCGCCATCACCATCATGTAACTAAGTGCAGTTGGAATTTAGGAAGTCGTGACATTATGCTGTGCATTCCTCGGGAATGACGACTTATAACATGCATGCAAAGGGAATATAGAAAGAAGCCAAATATAAATTGCTGGCGTCAAAAATGTCACACGAATTAGGTGAATTTATTACATGTGCAGTTTTTTCAACTTAAATTAAGATGTAGAGGTGGTTTTATCTTTAAGTTAACAGATTAGATCATTTTGTGTAAAGTCTTTTATTACGCTACATGGTAAGAAGACTGTTGAAAAGACTAATTTGTGGAATTTTGAATTTTCAGCTGCCTCAAGGCAATCTGGAGAATCTACATTAACAAAATGAACGGTGACTTACATTTCTCCACTGAAATAACATTGGACATCAGTGAAAACCGCTGATAAGGGCATTCATATTATTGAAAAAGCGTAATACTCAATACCTTAAAGTTAGAATCACCATGGATCCTACCAAAGAAAAAAGTGGACACCACGAGTATTCACTTTTGATTAGCAATGACGTATCATAAACGCAGAAGCATCTGTATTGCTTTCAGGATACGTGATATTCTTGAATCTTAGTTACGTGTCATTCCTATTTCATTTATTTTCAGCCCTCGACATTTTTGGTTCTGGCTCAAGTCAAAGTTCTCTCTTGGATAGCGCTGCCTGAAAAACTGTCTTCTTGATCACCAGTTTAGTATTCACTCGTTTCACGATCAACTGTTAGCAAACATGTTAAGTAATACTGCCTCTTCACTTATGCAGAGTAAGAATATTTGCATATTTTTCAAATAATTAATTATTTCTCTTACGTGTTTTCACTGAGAAGTAAAAGCAACTTCACATTCTATAGAGGACTGCTACAGTGATCACTGACGGTTAGATATTTTAGGGTTAAACCGAATTAGAATCGGATACATAGCGTCGAAAACCCAATGTGTACTCAGACAAATGTCAGTTGAATTTAGAAAGGTTTTGGTATGAACCTGAAAGAAAGATTGTAGCTATATCAAATTTCCCTACCAATATTCTTCTTAATGAATACTATTTTTCGCATACGTTACGCATAGCAGGTTCATCAACTGGAAAGGCAGAGAGACCAGACGGAATCCTCTTAGAATCATTGAAAAGGGACCCGGAGACATCAGCGCACTTGACGATAACACTACTTGAGAAGGTGTGGTAAGAAACGCTACCTATACAAATTTCCGAAGAAAGGAGACTTAAGTCAATACAAGAACTGGCCTGCTATTATGCTCCTGTCTATCACAAGCAAAATACTAAGCCACATCATCCTGGAAAAAATAAGACGAGTCCTGGATGAAAAACATCGACTGGAACAGGCTGTATTCAGGAGGAACAAATTATGCATCAATCAAACCGCAACATTACGTATCATCATTTAACAGAGTTTGTAATGGCAGTCAGATCTCTACCTCACTCAACTTTATTGACTTTGGAAAGGCCTTCGATAGCAAGCGCAGTGCCGATCGAGAGGTTAGTTGGAAACTACTTCACTACTACCAAGGGGTCCTGCCAACAATTATACACCTCATCCAACAGTTGCACGACAATGCTAAATGCGAAGTAATCCACATCGGGAAACACAATATCCGTCGAAGTGAAGGCAAGGCTGCCTACCATCTCCGGTGATTTTCCTGATTGTGGTAGACTGGATAATGCGACAGACAAGCGGCGGGTGGCGAGGAAACAAGCATAAAATAGACTCACACATAAAACTTGGAGGATCTGGACTTCACCGATGATATATGTATCTATTTTCCCACGAACTAGAAGATATGCAAGTGAAAAGCAACAAGTTGACAGAAGCATCCAGACGACATAGGACTTCAGGTAAGCGTAGAGAAAACACAGGTGTTAAAGATCCTTGGCCAACAGCAACAACAGACAAGAATCAGCATAAATGGGAGAAATCTGTAAGAAGCAATCTCCTTCATCTAAATGAGAAGCATCGTTTAAACTACAGGCGGACGGAAATGATGAGCGAGGATATGAAAGCGCGGATCCGGAAAGTAAGGCAGGCTTTCATTACTCTCACAAAGTCTGTATGGAGGTGAACAGCACTCGGCATGGAAATGGAAACAACATCAGGATTTGTCACTCCACTATGAACAAACTGCAGACCTTTATCAGCAATAACTGCAAATCTTGGCTCCATAACACTGAAGATCAGATGGCCAGACAGAAACGATCAGCAATACGGAGGGATCTCTGGCAATGAACAAACCAACCAACTCAGTATGAAGCAACTGTACAACAAATATGCAGGAAGAAATGCAAGTGAGTTGGCCATACTCTGAGAAAACTTAGAAGTGATATCACACTCCAGGCCATCGCTCGAGTGGAACCCAAATAGGAAGCGGCGAGTCAGTTAGTCGTCAATGCGAGGATGACATGGAGGAGGTGATGCGAAGAGGAGATGATGAATGCATGTGGGCAGACGTGGAGCCAGGTTGGCAGAGAACTGAACGCAATGAAGACGTGCGGCTGAAGCCCTATGTTCCTCTAGGAACTAAAGAAAACAATAATAATAATAATTGTGACTTATTTTGTTGTAAATAAATCTTAATACTGACTTTATTTTCTTGAAGTAACTTTTTATACAACTGTGTAGAACACAGCGAATTACGTCATATAGTACATTCTCAAATATAAACATACTTATGCCCTCTGAATTCATGGAAAATATTAAGAATTAATAAAAAACAGCAAGAGTGAAGTTGAAAAGAGAATGAAAGCTGGAAACAAAGTAAAACCAAATATGCAGTGAAAATGGCAAAAGAATATTTATTAGCAGAACTGCTATAGTAATGCAGGATGAGGCAAGTCTCCAGCCATCTAAGTGATTACTTAATCCAATACAACAATTATTCTGTACAAGTAATACGCTAGCGAATTGGTGAAGACTTTAATCAGTTTGTCATTAAATCATCTATCACTGATCAGCTACGAAACTGTCGATTAATCAGCATAACCAAAGGATCATCTCCATGCATTCATAGTGGCTCGCATACCCACATCGTGATATGAAAGTGGCATATTCGATCTCCGGTCGAATAACGGATGCTGACTGTGTATAACTGGACATGAAGCCTCAGTCTCGTGCTCTCTGGCATCAGTGATGTTGGTTTGTAACCAAATACACTTGACATAAGAGTAAAATGGCTTGCAAAAGCACAGTTAGCAACTCACCAGGGGTAACTGGAATGCCGAAATTATTCTCATGATCTTGGTATGGCATTTTAAATTGTTATACTTTCTCATACCCTCTTCACACAAGTACGTGGAATTACAGTGGACAAATTAATTTTCACAACATATGTGATGAAATCCATCTCGTTGTTTCGGCTTAATTTATTTCTGCAACTTAATTTTTCTTAGGACAGATGGTTACCTGGGAGACTGAAAGTGTAGTTTCTATATTTTTAGACGATTTTAAGTATATACATTTTCCCAAACATTTGGCGTATTAGTCAGAATGCAGATATTGTTACAAAAAATTCGAATTAAGCAATGAAAAAAAATTTAAAAACTAATTTTTCTTTTAGCTTTGGATATCATAGATTGACAAAATGTGTAGCAGTGTTTCAGTACTCAGCTCAGTGACTATACTGTAGATTTGAGTGTTTGATTTTCACAGTCTAGTCTAGGACAGTGTTTACATGCCTGTTTTGAAGATCAGGAATCTTAAGTGGAGTGGAGTAGTAATCAATATCTTTGGCTCCACTTTGATAATGTATTATTGGAATTCCATAGGAAATACCTATTTTCTCAAGATTTCTAAAACACTCTATCGATGGATGAAATCAAGCACAAAGTCATTACTCAATACTAGTATGTGAATAACCTTTTCTGATAACTCAAACGCCGTAGGAATCCAAAGTTTTGAAAAATCAGGAGATCGCGATCGGGATCGCTATTCATCTTCACTTGTTAGCTTAATATTCACAAATAAGTACAGAGAATGAGCAAATAAGTAGGAAAGTTTTGAAAGGTGGAACTATTGTAGACATATTGATTGATGCAATAATATGAATTGGTCAGTGCAGTAGAGTATGCTACATCACACAATAATTGCTATATTGCAAAATTATTCACCGACGACATTATGAGCACAAATTACTTCTTATGATTATGTTAAGGCCTTGTGCTAGACAAACCATCAGCATATATATGCTTTGCCACTGTGTTTTCGTCAAACAAAATCAGTCTCTGATGGAATTATACTGTAAACATTAGATGCCACTTTCACATATGCAGCTCATGTTGAAGAACAAGATTATAATCTACAGACAGGGAATAATTAACTTGCAATCAGAGAAGAATAAATGGCATACAATCCGTGTTCATCTCTGTACAGAAGCTGAATCACTTGGAATAGTCGGTGCCATATAGCTCAGAATTTATGGGACATTTAATGACAGTCAGGCGGCTAATGTGACCACTTTTTAATATGGAAGTCTATTTGATTCGTGACGAAATCACTAATGTTTCACAGAGTTAACCTAATAGAAACCGTCAGTTTCCCATCATCTTGCTTTTAACGTCTATTTCATTGGAGATATCAAGTAGAGCATGCCTCGAAGAATGAGGCAATAGCATTAAGGCTGAATAATCCGGAAAAGCCACCGTCATAGGCTGAATATGCATCATGACGAATCTTCGTGTGGAGTTGCTATTAACCACCAACATGTGAATCTCTATAGCTGTAACGGGTATATAAGCTGGATTAGTTGTTAAATGTGTCACGCAGTATTTCCGGATTCTGATAAGTTGCGTAACTAGACAGTGTAATTCCATATTATTTTGTTTATTAGATACATCACACAGAGAAACAGTATCATTTACTGGATACTCAAATCTATACGTTCAATCAAATATTGGAGGAAAAATCTCTATCTGAGAATAATGACACCTGATCCAGTAAATTATACTGTCTCACTGTATGATAGATCTAATAAAAAAATTGATGTGGATTTGATTTACTGGCCAATAGGTGTCCATCTTTCGAAAAATTCTAACATGTGAAATGATTATGCCGTAGCATCAATAGTCAATCAGAGCCACTGGTAGCTACTTGATCACAATGGATTTTGGCACTGAAGTTGCTTTTAGAATAGGTAATTTCTCTTGGATGTGATATACGAGGAAGTTTAAAGATTGTTCGCTGAAAGAAAAGCGACTGTAGAGATACTACAGAATAACATCATCCCACAGTATTTGTCTTCTTAATGCCTTATTTAAAATTTCCCAAATTTATTGTTTCAATTTTAAGAATATTTAATCGTTGTAAACAGACCTGAATCCCACCCACCCTTATAAATTCTCATAATTTCTCCACTAAATACATCATTTGTGAAAATGGAAAACGTTAATAATCTACTAAAAACATGTTGTAAACACTTTCTGAGTATTATTTTACAACTCACGGCCATCTAAATTGAAGCGATTACAAATATTTGTTTCAATAGTGTGAAATATTCCCATATCATCATTTAAAAGTCATTCCGAACGAAGAATATTCTTTTCAATAATTTCTCCACTTCAGGTTCTTACAATTATAAAATATGTAATATTTGTTACCGTTACAATAATGATAGCCAGTTATGCAGCGGATACATTTTTAACGTAGAATAAAAGATTAGTTATGGGTGTCAAAATAAATAGTCATATTTGTGTGACAAACTTGCTAGACTGAAATCGATTGCAAAATATTTCTGTGAAATGGGAGACAATTGTGGTGATTAGTCATAATAGATTTGTCGAGTGTGGGGCAGGAAAATTGACAAATCATTTCAAGGTTATAATAGGTGTCAGGTGAGTGGCTAGTACACAGTGGTCTGTGTTAAACAGGAGATGGTAGGACTGCAATGAGAGGTTCTTCATGAATTAACGGATTTCTGAAATTGATTGAAATGGATTAATGATTCTTCTTCTCACAAAGAGTGCTTCTTTCCCTAATCCCTCTTAGTTTTTTTCTTTCTTTCTTTACTAATTATCATTATTATTCGTCATAATTCATTCCCTTCATGTAAACATTCTATCAATACTATCGAATTTTCCATTGATACTATCCGGACTTATTATTAGTGATATTATCTCTTTTCTCATATTACGCCTCTACCTGTTTCGTTCCACACATTCGTTATTTCATGAAGAACCTCTCATTGCAGTCCTACCATCTCCTGTTTAACACAGACCACTGTGTACTAGCCACTCACCTGACACCTATTATAACCTTGAAATGATTTGTCAATTTTCCTGCCCCACACTCGACAAATCTATTATGACTAATCACCACAATTGTCTCCCATTTCACAGAAATATTTTGTAATTGATTTCAGTCTAGCAAGTTTGTCACACAAATATGACTATTTATTTTGACACCCATAACTAATCTTTTATTCTACGTTAAAAATGTTTCCGCTGCATAACTGGCTATCATTATTGTAATTATTATTATTTATTATTATTTCCTTTAGTTCCTAGAGGAACATAGGGCTTCAGCCATGCGTCTCCATTGCGTTCGGTTCTCTGCTAGAGTTTTCACCTGGCTCCAAGTCTGCCCATACGCTTTCAATTCTTCTTCACATGATCTCCTCCAGGTCACCCTTGGACGACCAACTCGTCGCTTCCCTTTCGGGTTCCACTCGAGGGCTTGTCTAGTGATGTCACTTGATGGTTTCCTCAGAGTATGTTCAATCCATCTCCATTTCTTCCTGCCTATTTGTTTCACAATCGGTTCCTGGTTGGTTCGCTCCCAGAGATCTTTGTTGCTGATCCTTTCCGGCCATCTGATCTTGAGTATTGAGCGAAGACATCTGTTAATGAAGGTCTGTAGCTTGTTTGAGGTGCTCTTTGTGACACGCCAAGTCTCTGATCCGTATAGTAGTACTGACTTCACATTGAAGTTCAAAATCCCGATCTTATTTTTGACGCTGAATGCTGTTGACCTCCACACAGACTTGAGAGTAATGAAAGCTTGTCTTGCTTTCCCGATCCTTACTTTGATATCCTCGTCAGTTCCGCCTGTAGTTGAAACAATGCTTCCCAAGAAGGTAAAGGAGGTAGTTTCTTTCAGGTTCCTTCCATTTATGCTGATTGCTGTCTGTTGTTGTTGCTGTGGCTGTTGGTGTTGGCCAGGAATCTTCATCACCTCCGTTTTCTCTATGTTCACCTGGAGTCCTATCTTTGATGCTTCTTCTGCCAACTTGTTGCTTTTCGCTTGCATGTCTTCCAGTTTGTGGGAAATCAGACATATATCATCGGCGAAGTCCAGATCCTCCAAGTTCTTTGTGTGTGTCCATTTTATGCCTGTTTCCTCATTGCCCGCTGTTTGTCGCATTATCCAGTCTACTGCAATCAAGAAAATCATTGGCGATAGTAGGCAGCCTTGTCTTACTGCTGGTTTCACTTTGAAGGATTCCGTAAGTTTCCCGTTGTGGATTACTTGGCATGCAGCATTGTCGTACAGCTGTTGGATGAGATGTATAATTGTCGGTGGCACCTCAACGTAGCGAATTAGCTTCCAAATCACCTCTTGATCGACGCTGTCTAAGGCCTTTTCAAAGTCGCTGAAGTTGAGATAGAGAGGTGACTGCCATTCCAAACTTTGTTCAATGATGATCCGTAGTGTGGCGATTTGATCAATACATGACTTGTTCCTCCTGAATCCAGCCTGTTCCGGTCGAAGTTTTTCATCCAGATTGGCATGTTTGATCTTTTCCAGGATGATGCTGCTTAGTATTTTGCTTGGGATGGACAGGAGCATAATTCCGCGCCAGTTCTTGCATTGACTTCAGTCTCCTTTCTTTGGTAGTTTGAATAAGTATGCTTTCTTCCAATCTTCAGGTACTTTGCCTTCTTTCCACACCTTCTCCAGTAGTGGCGTCATCAAGTCCGCTGTTGTCTCTGGGTCCACTTTCAATGCCTCTGCTGGGATTCCATCTGGTCCTGCTGCTTTTCCAGCTTTCAGCATCTTGATTGCCTTCAGGACTTCTGTTCTCCTCGGGGGGTTGATGTTCACTGATAATTCTGCTTCCGTTGTTGGTATTGTTGGGCGCGTTGTAGGTGGCGGTCGGTTTAGTAGTCTTTTGAAGTGTTCAGCCCAGTGTTTCCTTTGCTCCACTTCTTTCGTGATTGACTTTTCATTGTCATCCTTCACTGGCTTAATTTGTGACGAATTTTTGCCTGAGAGGTACCTAGTTGTTTGGTAGAGTGTTGCGAGGTCTCCTTTGCCTGCTGCTTGTTCTGCTTCATCGGCCATGGCCTCGTATTACTTTCTTTTGTCTTCTCTGGCACTCTTCTTTACTCCTTTGTTCAGTGTATTGTAGCTTGCATTCAACTCCTGTTTCTGTTGCTCGTCGGTGCACTGGATAATCTTTTGTTTCACCATCCTTCTCTCTTCTATTAGCCTCCAAGTGTCCGTAGTGAGCCACGGTTTGTCCTGTCTCTTCTTTCTCCCTAGAACTTCCTTGCAGGTTTCGCTCCATACCGCTTTCAGGTTGTCCCAGTGTTTTTCGACGCTGACCTCTTCGCTAATCTTGATTTGCGAAGAGGTAACGACAGTAAATATTATATTTTATAATTGTAAGAACCTGAAGTGGAGAAATTATTGAAAAGAATATTCTTCGTTCAGATTGAATTCAAAAAATTATTTGTACCTCATGTAAAGCTTATAATGAGCTATGTGACGTACACACATGCCTATGTAATCTTCAAATTCTTGACTGTCAAACACTAATATAATATGTGGCTTTAACCTAAAATGGTGGTTGATATTCGTGAATAATGCGCTCCTAGGGTGAAGAGATTCATTACCACATACTATGTGATTATATTTTAAATATCAGTTCTGCTTCGTTTTTACTGACCGCGGTCATATCAAATATAGTTGAATGCATGAGATGTGAAGCGTACGGTTTCATTTTAATAAGACTTTGTTTCTCAACTGTTATATGTTTCATTATTTTTATCCTGATATCATATGCGTTTAAGAATTGTCTGTTTTTTTCTCTCAATCTTGATGCTTGACTGAAACAAACTTTCAAATTCTGTCACCTCTTTGAAGTACAACCATCAGTTTACAGGCTAGTTGATGAGAGGACTAAATTAAATATACTTAAAGTTTGAGAAATCAAGGAAGGCTAATGATATTAGATGGTTGGAGGCAATCGGTAGAAAGCCTTCGACCTAGGTTTCGTGCTAGTTGGCACTCTTCAGCAAGGCGTATCTGTAACCTTGAAGGAACTGATAGAATTCAGTTTGCACCAAAGAGAGGACTAGACACAGCATACTAGTTACTAGTGTCCAATCAAAACAGGAAGGCTACGTTTTTAGTGACGTTCTCACAATCGAAAAGACCACGTAGAATGACAACACATCAGACTTTGTATTTATATATAAGAATCTTAGAACATAAAGCAGGTGGGTGCAGTTTGGAAATATGATGCCATATTATTTCACCTTACACAAATATTCGTTTCATGCAGTACTCACGTTCCAACACTGAATAAACCGAAGCGTCAAGAGAGAACATTCAGAACGTGCGTCAATATTTTCAACAAGTTCATTGATTCAGTAATTGTTCAACTGTAATAAATTAGGTGATTGATGAAACACAACAGTTAATTAACTAGTAAAATATTTTCAAAACCCATAAACAGTAAAACAAATTCAATTTATTCCTTTCAAAAAAATAACAGGCTGAAGATTGAAATGTGACATACTGTCCACGTCTGAAATCGGAAGAAACATATTTTCGATAAAAGTTATCACTCTCATCAACAAGAGTTCAAATTAAAGCGTATCGTAACAACGAAAAGCAGGACACGGAAGCCAAAGTGTATTTTCAAGTGATCAAACCAATATAAATATAAACAATCATTGAGTGTGTGATTTTTGTTTACATTAAACGACGTGAAATAGAATGGTCAGATACATATATTATTCTGTAAATGAGCTGTGGGAAAAGTACTCTTGTTTTGAGAGCTGTCTGCAAGCCAGAATTGATACGTCCAGAATCAGTGTCATGACAAAAAAAACAATAACAAAGCTTAACCTTGAGAAACCCACCGACCAATCACAGCAGACTTAGTGTATACAAATACGATTCGCAGAAATACGGCATAACTTTCTGAGAAACGGTCACAAGCAGTACAGAATAGCCTTCAGCAAGAAAATAAGCAATCAGAAGACGTCCTACATAAAAATCTATAAATATCTCCTGATTTCCCCAAAAAACGATCTATTGCCTGTCCCTTGTCTTCTGTCAATACACTCTGACTCTAGCAACAAATAGAATTTTCAAATATATTTACGTATATATATATATATATATATAGTGTTCTGTTGGCAATGCAGTATTGAACTGTGGGAATATGTGAGAATAATAGTCTGTTGGAACACATTGGTTGTATTACACCACCACAGTATATATGCGAACAGTATGACTGAAATTGGATCATGCCCAGTCTGCGCTTTCAAGGAAGAAAACTCCATTGAATCTCACACCTCATTTCCCACTATTCTCCGATTTCATGCCTTTATCAGATTTATGTGAACTATTTCGTAAGTACTAATCTCATAATTTAACTTTACATTTTAGTCTTAAAATAACTGTTGTCAGTGTTAACAGAATTCAGGATACAGATCCCATTTGATGTTTGCGTTTATCTAGTCACTTTCAAGGGATCTTTCAAAGATTTCTGTATGTCAAGAGAATATTTCTGGTTTGCGCGTTTAGAATTTATGTTTCCGTTTTTTAAAAGGTTTCAAATTCTTAAATCCGATTACTTTTATGTAATAACACTTAGCACTTATGTTCAACTTCGAATCAGTGTTTTTCCTAAACTGCGTAATGTTACTGCTTGTGAGGATGCTCTTGCTAATTAATATGCACAACTGATACAATGGACATTTTTAGATAATGTTAGTCATTGAGGCCTTAATTATTGGTATTGGAATCTTCGTAGAATACAATGAATTTAACTTGATAAATTTGCGTGAGTTTCACTGAAACTAAGAGAGCTAATCACCATCTCTTAGATACTTTGTGTACAGGGGATACCTCTTTGCAATTTACTTAAGTTGAGGGAAAATGGATTTCGAATTGTTGATATTGGATGGTTGGAGGCGATCGTCAGCACACTTTGGACCCAAGTTTCGTGCTAGTTAGCACTACAATTCAGGGCAAGGTGCATTTGCGACCTTGAAGGAACATATATCCCTTCTGTGATTCGGACTCACGTCAACCAGTGCTACTGTCAGAGACGTTATCACTGAGCTATTTGTGCTCGCAATTGACCTCCTGTAGGGCTGTACTGGATACTTTTGATTGGACACTAGTTATTAACTGGCGTCTGATCAGCTGTGGATTTCCTACCACTATAATTCTATATGTAAATATTTTCACGGGTAATGTATATCATGATATATTTTTACTGGACGGTTTAGCGTATATTTACTTTGAAACACAACAGTGAAATATAAGTAGAATTCCCGATAGATAATCTAGTTGAACATATCTAGTAAAGGATCTCATAGTTTTGAAGGCAACTTACATTGGTCATCTTAAATGAAAAGTAGTAAAGGTATTGAAAATAATAAGCGAAAATGCAAACATAGTTTATTTATGCAGAGATACATGAACTCTGTTAAAATTAATCTTACACTAAGACATTGAGGCCTGCGTTTGTGGCATAGTGGTAGAATGCTCGTCAACCACATTTGTGGTCCGGGGTTTGATCCGCGGCAGACGCGATCCCTTAACTAGCTAGGCTAATGATAAAAATAGTAAAGAGAGAAGGTTGAGAATGAGGCTAGCCACCCCATCCTCTTAAATTGAGCAGCACTGCTACCGAAACTTCAAAGTTCTAGATTGAAACCCTATGTCCCACTGGAAACGTAAAAGTTGAGGCACACTGCCAAAGCACTATGCAAGTTGATTCATTCTAAAATGTCAGTTAACACATTCAGTTTTACTAGAGATTTATTGTTAATCGAATGACTAGCAAGCTAAATGTTTTCTTAATTTATTCCGCAGTAATATAGTGTGCACATTTTATTTTGATATGGAATATATTATGGCGATGTAAAGAATGTTGCTGCAGTTGTGAAGAAGCCTTCAAAGTTTCGCATCGTATGAAGGAAGAACTAAGAATTGACCTCATTTTAAATTATCTGGCAAACAAAAGTGTCATTGCCTACAGCAGTACTTGTGTTTTTCATAAATTAAATTCGGAGAGATGCCCATCGGAGGTCGGATTTAATTGAGCTCGGGAATTCACAAGTAGGCTCCAGAAGAAGTATATTGGACACGCAGTCCAAGAACCCTGAAACTCACAGGTCCCTAGTTGCATAACAGAGCAATAGACGGACATCTAGTTAAATCAGGACACAATCTGCTTTTTCCATCTCCAGTTTTTAATACCAACAAACAGGGGAATACTACTTTTCTTTTGCTAAAAAAAGGGTGAATTCATTTAAAGCTGCTCAAATGCAAAAAGCTGAGATTAATCCGTTTTTAATCTGGTAACGATTATTCCATAAACTGCACTGTTGAGTGTCCTGTTTATTTTCCATTATTATTATTGTTCCCTTGGGTTCCTAGTGGAACATAGGGCTTCAACTGCACGTCTCCACTTGCTGCTTCTGTCTTCTGCTCTACTTTTCACCTGCATCCATGTTAGTCCATACTGCTTCAATTCCTCTTCACACGATCTCCTCCATGTCACCCTTGGACGTCCCACTCGCCGGTTCACTTACTGGTTCCACTCGAGGGCCTGACGCGCGATGTCACCCAACGGCCTCCACAATGAGTGTCCAATCCATCTCCACTTTCTCCTGCATATTTCTTGGGCGATTGGTTCTTGGTTTGTTCATCCCCATAGTTTCTTGTTGGTTATTCTTTCCGGCCATCTGATCTTCAGTATAGAACGAAGACAGCTATTGATAAAGGCTTGCAACAGACTGTTGTAAATATTCTTTGTGACCCACCGCCAAGTTTCTGATCCGTATAGGAGAAGAACTGGCTTGACTTATGTATTGAATATACGAATTTTGTTGTTGATGCTGAGTGACGAAGATTTCCAGATTGGTTTCAGGTTGATGAGTGTGTTTCTCGCCTTTCCGATTCTCGATTTGACATCCTCGTCCGTTCCTCCTGTAGCTGAGACAATGCTCTCTAGATAAGTGAATGAAGTAACCTCTCGCTTGTAAGTGACATCAAGTATAAATCATCCGCGAAATCCTGGTCTTCTAGATTCTTCACGTCGGCTCAGGATATCCCTGTCTTCTCGTTTCCCATTGTCTGACGCATAATCCAGTGCACCACAATTAAGAATATCATTGGTGATAATAAGCACCTACTTATTTCACCTAAATGATTTAAAATCAGTTCTACTTGCTTTATCGGGTATTATTATTTGTTTCAATAATTTATTGTTCCCTCGCTTTTCAAGCAGGACATAGGGATTCAAAAACGTACCTTCGCTTCGTCTTATTCTTTGCTGTCCGCTTTAGCTAGTGTCAATATTCTCCGAACTCCTCCGCCATATCACTATCGGACAACTCACTCGTCGTTTTCCGTTGGGGTTTCACCCGTGCAATGGCCTAGTGTGCAACGCAACTCAGCGGTCTCCTCAGCGTGTACTCAATCTATCTGCCTGTTCTTCTGCATATTTAATGATTTATTCCCGGAGTTTCGTGTTGACACTTCTTTGTGGCCGTTTGGTCTTCGTTATCAAACCGACGAAGACAGCTGACTGTTAGTAATGCTTTTCGTTACGCAACTGCCAACTTTTTGACCATTATAGAAGACGTGACTGACTTTGCATTGGTGAAGGAAATCCAAATTTCGTTCCTTACCAAGGGCTCAGCAGACTTTCAGAGTGATGAAGGTTTGCATTGACTTTCCGATCTCGACCGGTTTTGACATCACCGTCCGTTCTGACTGCCTGTAGTTCAAACGATACTTCCCAGATACACGGAGGAAATAACCTCTTTCAAATACAAGTATTGATTTGTAGGGATTCGATTGATTGATTACAGGATTTCATCACACCAATGTCGATTCATATTATATTGAACCAATATTGAATGTCAAAGGGATCCGTACAAGCGACTGGCTCTATTCAGGTGGGTAGTTACTTGGATCGTAGTGGGAAGTCGTGACCGGTGGGGTGCAGTCAGTTAGGTTTGACGACAAATACTCGCCGAAAACATTGGCTGGCGGTTGCACTATGTCATGAATTGGCATAAGTTGAAATTCACGGGCCATTGGATCGAGTCCCAGTGGCTAGATGGTCCACGAGCTCACTAGCTTTGTAGTTAGAAGGGCCTGGGTTCAAGCCCTATTGGGGGTGCGTACTGTTGAAGAGTCTCAAACTAGGATTAAACGGCTGTCTGGTACTCCACTTGTGATTTTCTAATGGTTCTCTAGCCGTTGTCAGCCCAAGATGCAATCTTGTAACCTCTTTCAAATTGTCTCTGTTGGTAGTAATTGGCGCTTGTTGCTGTTGGTTATTTACTTTCATCACCTTCATCTTCTTTATTTTCACAAAACGTCCTGTTTTCATGGCCTGCCTCTTCTTCCAGTTTGTTGATTCTCACCTGTAAATCTTCATGTTTGTGTGATACTGGACATAAATTGTTTGTGAAGTCCTAATTTTCCGGAATTCTCTTGACTGTAGGTAGTGTTGGTCACTGGACAAACAAAATCAAGATTCAGATGTTGGCTACGCAATACTCAGTTCATAGAAATGATGATAACGGGAATGAAAGAGTACATCTCGTCAGAGAAACAACATAGTGCAAGGAATACCTAGTGAATATCTATTACAATGCGCAATGATAAATGACATCTCTTATCCAAGATGCCTCATGCTTCTTAAATATTCTAATATGCTAATTTACGGTGAAGAAATCACGGGTATTATAAACAATGGAAATAGGAAAATTTAAGTCATCTACTTTTAAACTTATTTGAGATTCACTCAGCATCATTACAGATACCGACTGCCTTTTGTTATATATAATAGATTTCAGTTATTATAATATTTTAAAATGCAGACTTACAAAAATGATCTAAATCAATGTAAAATTTACTAAGCAATTCAGTCATCATCTAAATGAGCTGTCTAGCAGTTCTCGATTGATATTTGATCGTTATGCAAACTTTGCGGAATTAATTCAAATAGAAACCGTTTATTAAATTCTGAATGTTAAAATGAAAAAAGTGAAAAGTTCAGCAGATATATTTGCTCAAACCTGAAGGGAAAACAGTGATTTTGCAAAAAACTCAAAACAAAAGCTTAAATGACCACACCGTCCGAAATAAGATAGGTAAAGTTGTATCAGGACGCTTTAGAATTAGCTGTAGAGAATCACAGGTTATGCATTTCACATCCTTAGGTGCTAATGAGCTTGCCTCCACAGACATGGCTGGCAGAAAGAATTTCACTACTGATATGTGTGAATGCAGCAAAGTAGAAAAGGCCTGAAATAAAGGAATAGTAAGAGGAGACAAAACGTCGATAAATCACCTGAGAATTTGGAGATAATAGTGATTATTATTTGTAATCGCTTGAGTTCCAAGTAAAACACCGCGCTTAAACGGTACAACTCCATTTCACCCCGTTCTCTGCAGTCCTGTTTAGTTAGCCCACAGGGTTTTATCTCCACCTCCCACGATCTCCTGCAGTGTCGTCCTTGGATGGCCAACTCATCTTTTCGCATTCGAGTTTCACTCGATATGACCACATCATCGTGTTTCCGGTCCATCTTTGATTTCTTCGACAGCAGGTTTTTGTTTGGTTCGTTGATACAGTTCACTGTTAATTGCTTATTCTTCCTGTCTTTCACATCTTCAATATGAATTTCAATTTGGAAGATAGTTATTGATGAAAAGTGTGCGACAGGATGCTGGAAATGCTTCTTTTTTTCCTTCACGTTCCCCAGTGGAACATAGGGCTTCAAGCTTGTGGCTTGAAGTTTCTGTAGCAATGTTCGCTTTACGGGATGGGGTTGCTAGCCTCATGCCCAACCTTTCCTCTTCATCAGCATTATTTCTGGCTTAGCGAGGTAAAGGAGTGCGTCGGCCGGGGATTGAACCCCGGACCATATGCATGGTCGGCGAGCGTCCTAACCGCTGTGCCACCGACGCACGGAAATGCTTTACGTGACGTATCTAGTCTCCAAGCCACTTAGAAGCACTGAGTTGACACTAGTGTTGAGATTCCGAATCTTATTCTTTATGCTGAGCTCTAATTCCAGGTTAATGACTGTGTGCCGTACCTTTTCAGTTATGCCCTTGACATCACTACCCGTGTATCCTGTAGTTGAAATAACGCTGCCCAGCTAGGTATGCGAAAGAGGTGATTTCCTTCAAAATCCCTTCGTCTTTCATGATAACTATTTATTGTTGTTAGTTAGGTGACTTCTTCACCTTCGCCTTCTCTATGTTCAAGTGAAGTTGTTTCTCAGATGCTCCTTCTGACGGTTTGTTAGTGTTTTCTTGTAGATCCTTGAGTTTCTACGACATTAAAGATAAATTCTCCGCCAAGTGAAGATCTCTTAAACTTTCCTTGTGCATCCAACTCATTCTTGCCTTTTCGCTCTCCAAGCACGGTGTATCACATAATCAAGTGTATCCCAGTCAGGAATATCATCAGTAGTATTAGAAGGCCTTATCTTGTCTCCAGTCTTCGCTTCAGATGCATTCCTGAGATTTTCGTCATAAATCAGTTGACGTGTGACATTGTCATATATCTACTGAATGATGTTCCTAAGTGTCTGGGTCACAATCAAGCACTTGGAACAAATAAATTAGACCAGTTTGGGCAGTGGGAAATAGAATAGGTGACTAAGAGTCTAAAGCCCTTAGACTAATTGTGAAATGTTACGAAATAAAAGCTGATATATTGAAACTGTAAGGGTGAAAAGACACTATAAATGTTGTCATCAACAATATTCAAATCTTTTTTACTCATTTGGGACATAGGACTACACTTGGTTCCCTGATGTCTCTTTCAAATGGCTCATGGACCAGACACAAACTTTCTATACCTTTCCATGTGACTTCTTTTGTGTCCCACACGGATGCGAAAATCGTCTACTCCATTTGACGGTCGATCCTATGGTCTAGTGTGTGACGTCACTTAAGGGTCTCTTCAGTATATATTCAGTCCATTTCTGTTTCGTTCTGCATACTTGCTGGGTAACAGATTCTTGAGGGATTCGCCGCCAAATATCCTCTTTGCCTGTCCTTAACATGTAGTGTTGTCGCACAGATCTTGACTGAGGCTAAATAATGTCCACTCCATTGTTTAGAGGCAAATTCCAAAGTACTTTGTGGATGATTCCCGGGAGATTTATCTGTCTTTTGAATTTGTTGGAGGTCAAACCAGACCCTGCAATTAACAAATTATTTGGCGCCACATGCATATCTCAGAGTTTGTCTCCCATGAGATACTAAGCGTTTACGAAATCCCCATCTGCAAGAATATTTTTGACTGCCCCACGTTTCAATTCATGGATAATCCCCATCCAGGCATTAATGGAAACAAAACACGTAGATCAGCGAAGAGTGTCTTTTCGGCGAATTCATCTTCTTAGCTGTACAATCGCAAATATATATGCATTGTTTTGTATGTATGTGTACATTAAGATTGTCAAACAAAGTTACAATCGGTTAAGGTTAATTTTAACTAAACAAGTGAAGGTTGGTAATACAGGTCAACAAAATTAAGTGTTAGTGAAACTAGGGTTGTAACAAAGGTGACAAAGGTTTCACTAACACTTAATTTTGTTGACCTGTATTACCAACCTTCACTTGTTTAGTTAAAATTAACGTTTACCGATTGTAACTTAGTTTGACAAACTTAATGTACACATACATACAAAACAATGCATATATATTTGCGATTGTACAGCTAAGAAGATGAATTCGCCGAAAAGACACTCTTCGCTGATCTACGTGTTTTGTTTTCATTAATGCCCCACGTTTGTTTGTCTTCTTTTAATTTTAGAAACTGAGCAGCCTACAAATAATGGCTTCGTTATAGGTTTCGTATTCACTGGTAGTTAATTGTCTGCTGTTGGTACTTCTGAAAAGTTGTAGGTTGTGATCGAGTGAAGAAATGTCTTCATACTAATACGTGGAACTGCATAACACCAACTTAATCACCAATCAAAGTCACCGCTGAATGGCAGTTTTTTAGTAACTTCAATTTTTATCTAAAGTAGTCATGATATAATTTTGTGCTCCTTCCCGTATACAAACCGTAAGCATCTGCTGATCAGAAACGTCGGGCTGTAACCAGTCAGCCTCTTTGTCTTCAATTTTCTCTTCATATGGTGATGTACTAAATCAAAATCACAATAGTTAAATGTTGTTAAAATATTCTATGAGCTTCGCTGCATCTACCAACACTTTGTCCTCCAGGAAATGTCGTCAACGGTTATTCTGAGTATTTGATTCATTACCAACTTTGCTTCACATGGTTATCGATCATTTTGAAAGAATCATAGATTGTTTTAAGAAAAACAGATTTTACTGGAACTATTCACTCACGTGGATCTATCGAGAAACGAATATTCAGACATTCAAAATAGCACAGATTCGTAACTAATATACAAATTTTTTTAAAAGCAATGGTTATTCAGTTTATTTAAAATGTTCTACTGCTTATTCCTACCTACATGATCATGGATAAGTAATTCTTTGAATGCAACAGCATCAAACAAATGCAAACTTCACAGAAACGAATGTAGTGCATAGCACTTAGCATTGAAGGTAATTGACTATGATTATGCCTGATAAATCGAATCGCCTTTGAGACACTTGACAGACATCTGTATTTGTGACTTTTATTGCTTTGCACTTAACGCTTTTAGTATGTACACTAGTCTGTTTAATAATTCAGAACTAATTTAAGTTATACAGCTGTTCAGAGGTCCTTTTATTAGTGACAGAGAAACATTTGAGCAAACATTTCATTGAATGGGTAATTTCACACAACAGTAAACAAGTTTAGTAGTCAAGTAACGTTGATAATAACTACAATATGAAAAGTAACAGCAAATCACTGAATTGTAAGGCTCGGGAGGTAGAAGATGTTTATTACATGATGCCTGCAATATTTAGGGTTCAAGTTGCAATTAGAGAGATAAAAGACCATAGAGACACGTTTTCTACTGCTCTTTATTTCTGGCGTTTTGAGGTTTTCAGGTTTGTGGTTCAAGTAGTGTTCAAGCCTTACTTTCTCTCTTTCTCAGGCCTACCACTGACCGGTTGAGGTTCAAAAGTGAAGCATTCGAGGAACCATTTTGATGAGTGGGAATATGATTTCAAGATGATTAAATTAAGATTCATTGAACCAAACGCAGTAGACACGTGTGGCTGAAGCCCTATGTTCCTCTAGGAATTAAAGGAAATAATAATAATATTAATAATAAAATCCGGATCTTATTTTCGATGCTGAGTGGAGGTCAACAGAACTCAGCATCAAAAATAAGATCCGGATTTTCAACTCCAATGTGAAGTCAGTGCAACTATAAGGGTCAGAGACTTGGTGCGTCGTGAAAAGCACTTCAAAAAAACTACAAACTTCGCTCAATACTCAAGATCAGATGGCCGGCCAGAAAAGATCAGCAACAGGGATCTCTGGGAATGAGCGAACCAACCAGGAACCAATTGTGAAACATATATGCAGGAAGAAATGGAGATGGATTGGCCATACTCTGAGGAAACCATCAAGTGGCATCACTAGACAAGCCCTTGAGTGGAACCCGAAAGGGAAGCGGCGAGTTGGTCGTCAGTGTGAGGGTGACTTGGAGGAGGTCATGTGAAGAGGAGATGAAAGCGTGTGGACAGACTTGGAGCCAGGTGAAGACTCTGGCCCTATGTTCCTCTAGGAATTAGAGGAAACAATAATATTAAATAATAATAAATTTAGGTTGTTATTATTATTATTGTAGCAGCTCGAAGAAGTAAAAAACTGAGATCGTCTTTCAGAAACATGACCATAGAAAATAAACTTATCAGAATAATGTTTGCGTTAACTATTTAAAATGGAAATTTTTAAATTGCTGAAAAGAAGAAAAAAGCAGTGTAGGGAAATATGACTCACATTGTTCCGCTGAAATATGATGAAACATGTCACAACATAACAATAATTATTAATGCTGTCCGTAAAAAGTAATAATTTTTCCTGTGTGTTACAAGACAAAGCAAGAATTAAAGTGAAAATGAAGAATAGGGATTTCATTAACACATCGGACTAACAAAAAAGCTTCACCTGTAGAAAGATTAGAAAGAGGCCATCAACACTAGTTACCTCAGTAGCACCGTTGCAGTCTCAGGTGACACGAATTTGGATGTCAAGGCTAACTACGATCAAGTCGAAAATGCAAGAAAACAATAAATTATCATCCTTTCAGTGTAGGTATGTTCAATAGTCAGCACAAGAACAAAGATTAGAAGTTTTAAAACTACTGTGACGTCAGTGCATTCGTTTGATTCATAGTCGACACGTCAGTAAAATGGTCGTTGGTGGATCAGAGACAGAATATTCGCCAACCACACATGTGGTCTGGGGTTCGACCTCCGGCTTTTGTACTCCTAAACCTCTCTAAGCTGGTTGTAAGGCCAGTGAAAAACAAAGGCTAAGTGTGAGGCTAGCAACCGAAACCCACTACGAGTAAAAAAACTACTGATAGGTGAACTTCAAAGCTCTAGGTTGAAATTAAATAAAGAACAAAATATATATAACTAAACGTCCATATAAGCACTTTCTGATTGCAGAATTTCATCAACATGTGCCTTTGATCGACAGTGAAAATTTGATAGCTAACCAGGAATTGTATAAACAAGGTTATTCTGTCAGCGAATGAGCCAACGACCTGTCACCTGACAAATATGCAGAATGGAATGAAGACATTGGATATACCCTGAAGAGACCATTAAATGACACCGCACATCATTACATATAGTGGATCTCCATTTGGAATAGACGAGTCGAGCGTCTGTATGTGATAGAGAAGCAATCACATGTGCTGTCCCTGGAGAATTTTAAGGTGATATCAGAGAACTAAGCGGAATAAATATGTGCCACAGAATCCCTTTGGTTGTATAGAATTAATTATGATAACAAAATTAATAATAGTACGGAAACATTAACTCATCAACGTATTGCATGCAGGATGTGTTTATAACATCTTTTAAGCAATGCAATATTTCATAAGACGAAATCTACATTTTTACAGCATCCCCTATGTGTTTTGTTTCTCAATGCTAAGAACAACTTCAACTTAAAAATTCCATTTTCTGAGCCAAGTTGCACTTGATGTACTTTCGAATTTTACAGTATTGTATTTTTTTGTTCATGAGAGATGTTGGTAACCAAAAAGTTCCACAGTGGGGACTTTTATAAAAAATGTTTGATGAAAAATAGAAATACTGTAGTGGCAGTCAAATGGGCGACCTTCTTGTCACTGCTATCTGAATGCTATTCAGTACTAAGGGAATAGTCAACATATACACTGAATTATTTTATCCGTATGAAAGTTAGAAAATTTGCTGGGAAAAACGTCTCAGATTACTTTCCAGCTTCTCTGCATTATTGATATTCTGAATTTCTTACAATAAAATAAACCTCATCGAGTGTTTTCACCTCTCCGCGAAATTCAAAAAATCGTCACGTCTTAACGACCTTTTATTTTTTTTTTTTAATACAGCTCGATCGCACACCGCATCTGTGGTACAAGTATTGAATTTTCAGCATGTGATATCGGTAGCCCAAATTATGCAGGCCAACCATTTATATCAGGTATGCGTCGGTAAGGGATCGAACCCGAAACCATGTTGGCGATAGTCCTAACCACTGTGCCGCCAACACAGTAGCGAAGCTAATTGAAGACAGAATGTGCAGAGTGAGTTTGCACTATTCGAGACGTTTGAAATGGAGTTCTTTTTTACTAAATATTTCCTCTCCTACACTGGGACCATTGGTAAGAATATTAGAGACAGTTACTATGTGACAATCCTGTTCGAAGCAACTTGGAGAGTGATGACTAGCATTGGAATCCAATATGCACATTTCATTCTACCTGTGACCTGTAATATGAATGTAGCTGCATTTTCAGTGGGTTGTGGCTTTACCGCTGCGATTTGAACCCAGCACACGTCGTTTCAAACGCCAAGGAGCCACCCCTCCTGGCTATTTGGGCTACAACAGCTACCTCTTTTGCAATTTGTGACAGTAATTATTAATTTTACATTCAGTTACGATTTTCCCATTTACTGAGTGGACCGAAATCCACATCTTGGATCCCGATGCCAGTCAACAGCCACCAAATTACTTTAAGTTAATCCTCAGAGATCATAGAGGTTCCTATATGAAAACAGAGGCCTTAGATTTCGGTCCAACCAATCAGCAGGATAGTCAAAACTGAACTAAAAATAAACTACAGGTGTCCTTACCTAAATATCCTGTAAAATGACGGCAATTAGATGAAAAAAGAGGTACCTATGGGTCTTTGCAAAAATCACGAGTATAAGGTATTTAAATAACCAGAATATTTATATCAGTTTAGAAGGGAAACACTTTTTGTCAGCTGGGAAGGCATAATCTATGAATCCCCTACCATGATGATCTTATTGGACAATTTTGATTCTTTCATTTATGAATTAAATTCCGGAGGATTTGTATATACATATATATTATTTTGTCCAATGGTGGTTGTTATTGCGGCTGTCACCGATGTTATTGTCTTTCCGGTTGTCGTTTTCTTTAGTCTGACTTTTGCATCTATTGCAGTGTAGGAGAGAATTTCAAGTGGTTAGTTGGTTATAGTGTCGTGTTCTGTATGCTCATTCTAGTCAAATAAGACGAACCTACAACTGTCAATATCACTTTGTCGTAAAATATTTTGGTGATGGTGACATACCATATTTCAGAAACATGGTCATGACAGGGACAGTCTCAATAATTCATTCATACTGCATCGCTGTCATTTTCAGATGCTTCTTTTTCTGCGAGTTAAATCTGTGGCGACAAATGTCCAACACTTCAACTTTCCCTTGTTGTATTGATCTCACTAATTTATGAAAGCGAGTATTCATGTGGTGAGTTGTACACTTTTTGAAATAAAAGTATACGACAGTTGTGAACGAGTTGAAGAAACACAAATAGTACTGCATTCAAACTTTTCACTCCTTTCTTTGTTACTATGACAACGGATTCATATTTATTGTGAAAATAATTGAAACAAGGTGAGATTTCTAAAGGAAACAACAGTGAATCACAGTGCATTTGTTTTCAAATGTATAATTAATTTTTTGTTTCAATTCATTTAATCATGAGACATACGTAATTCGTCTAAAGAGATGTAAAAATCATGTCACTTTTCTAAATACAGAGTTATAGTAATAAGTTAAAAATTTATGAAAAGAGAACGAATTCTCTAGTCAATTTAAATCCTGATTGGTGACTGCAATTTAGTACATATACTACTGTGGTGTCAGCATTCAGGGCTGCAACTAGCCTACCGAGACCATCTTAGCATTATAGGTCTCAGTGATACATAACTATGTTATTTTTGGTGCAAATTAACCATTAACGCAAATTAACTATCCAGCTCAGAGAACACAACCACATCAAAATCATCCACCTGAGCTACAAATCTTCTGCATCATATCTATTTTTGGTGTTTTGTTCTCTGAGTCAGACGTTTTGATAGTAGTGCGTTCATTGTTCTTCTTGAAAACACTTTCACTATATACTCTAGTGTGGTATTAATTTTTGCGAATTCCCCGGGAGTGATATCAGTGTCCCACCTGGTGGCGTTGACTGTAGTTAGTTGTTTTAAATTTTATACTTCTTTGCTTGTTTATCTTAGTGTGCGTTTCATCCTTTACGATTGTGTTGTGTGACTGGCTCTTCACTGCTTCATATACTCGGTAATTATCAGCGTGTCTGTTCTAAGCACCAGGCTTCGACGACTACGTTACCATATTTAGGGTTCCTAGCATTTATAATGTTCATATATTGGTATTCGAGTTTTTCTCCACTGATAATAAAGAATATATTTCACATTTCCTGACAGCTTGTTTCTCTTTGTTAATGAATAGTCAATTACGGGTAGTATTTTGTTCCCCACGGTTGCTACAATTTATCCTGGAAGTGGGGTTTTCTTATCTTATTTTCTGTTGCACCTTTGGGATGGGTATTGTTTAGTGAAGTGACTGAATCAGTTTGGGGTGAGAGATGTCTATTCCCAAGTGCTTTAGTAGTAACAGTCATTTCACAAATGATGCATGAAACACCTTGGGGTTCCTAATGGTGGAATTTTGCTGTACATTTGATTTTTGTGTAGAAACCATTTGATAGATTTGCGAGTGTATGCACTTTTCCGAGTACTATGAGAACATATCTTCCCCTCATTCTCTTCGCAACTAGGTTATTATAGTGTAATTCGAATCCTTTGCATATTATTTGTACACACTTTCTTCTGTGTGATTTCTGATTATTGCTGTTGAAATGCTGTATTTGGTCTATGTGAGTTGGTCATATATATACTTTTATTTACATAATTTATTTTATTCCTTTGCATTCCAATTGGAACACAGGGCCTTAAGTTGTGGGCTTTGCATTTTTATTAGCAATGGTATTCTCTTTTAAAGAAGTGGGCTGCTGTTCGTACACTCAACCTTCCATTATTAACTGGCTGCCTGCCGGATTCGTGAGGTTTTGGAGTTTGTCGGCAAGGGATCGAACCTTAGACCATATGCATGATTAGCGGTTATTCTAGCACTGAATTACTGAAGCATATAGTTAAATATATATTAGTGCTTGGTTTTTAGACCAAGATATTCATGACTAAAATCTTTTTGTCTGATTCTTCTTTCCTTTTGAATTTAGTGTCATCAGAGACGTGGTTGATCAGTCTGCGATTATTTTCCGAAATGCTTCTTTTAATTATGATGAATGTGAAATCTATGTGACGTATCCATATCTTTGCTTTTATTATTGATACAACTATGGTTGCCAATATTTACTTGACAGCTTCACTAATTAGTCCCAGTATAGGTGATTCCTCTGGTATTTCTTTTACTGTTCGGCCATTTCAATATCCGAGTCGAAAGATGCTATGCAATACATGCCTAGGAGCTCTATTCAAATTTCACATTATATTTTGGTGTGTTCAGGGAGATGCCTTTACAAGCCTGTATCCATATGAAGTGTAAAACATTACGATATCTGTTTGTATGAGTCATCAAGTTGAGCGCATTTTCATATGCTTCAAACTGATGTGTGCTGTGAAATGCTGTCTTCATAGTCACCTGAAACTTCTCAATCAAATTACCAAGCCCACGATGCAGAACTATGGCCCAAAAGCAATAACTTGACTTATGATTCGGCATCAAGACAGCACGTTGCAAATATTTTCATGAGCAAACAGAAAATTACTAAAGGTTTGTTCAGAAAGAATGGATTTTACAGAAGGATAGGCTGTTTTTATTTAACTGGTCAAAGTTGCTTAATATTTCAATGGTTGCAATGCATTTCCGTTTCATAAATGTGTGTGCACAGAATACTAGAACGAAATTTCCATCGTATATTCTAACCAAGATAATCTTACCTTGGTCATCTGATAAAATTTGAAAAATGAACACACCTCAGTTAAAGTGAGATGCATTTGCAATGGAATTATTGGTGATTAATTAAAATTTATCTGACAATAACGTTTGAGGCCTCAGCATAATGATCGGCAGCGTCGAATTTCGGAGGGGGAATAAGTCAATCAGAGGGTTTATGATATGTCTTACCAATAAATTTTCAATGATTGCTGATGCCTGATCTAGCCGTTTAAAGCGGCACAAAAAAATCCTCTTGGGCGAAACCACAGTGTTAGTTAAGTATAAAATCTTCATGCTATTTTTAATTTACCACAGACACAAACAGTAACGTCAATCACTCAAAATGACTGAGGTAGTATGAATTTTCTCAGGGATCCAGATATGTCTGACTAATTATTTCGGCAATCGTGAGCACCCTTCATGCCGCTATTTATGCCAGTTGACTCCTCCTCAAATCTGTTGATTCTAACTTAACGCTTAGCAAGAATGGAATCATCTAAGGCTGAAAATAATTACACGAAGCATTTCTCTGGTTTTAGTTTCTTCATTTTTCCCTGGCATACTCTTACTTACTTCGTGCAGGAGAAATGCCACTTAATTAACACAAATTAACGACAAGAATTGATTTCCCTAAAGTGCTGGTAACCCTGACAATAACAATGTCCATGTTTCAATGACGCTGTCAGTAAAATGTTTAAACTAAAATGCATCTTTTGAAATGTCAGTCAAATAATTTGAAATAAGTATTTGATTAGGATAAGTGATTTAAAAGGATTCTGCGTAATTCTCGTAAGAAAATTGATTGCCTTATTGTCACGAGGAATTATTGACTATAATGAATGAATTTCGTGTATATGTCTGATGAAAATAATCAATATTACCAAAATAACAATGTGTAAAACTCACCTTCTCCGACTTCAGGACACAAGATAATTCAAAAAAGTTAGGTAGTTACTTTTAGCTAACTAAATGTGTAAAAATTTTCATCACCATTTATGTTTTTTCCTGAACTACGGTAAAGACTACGTTCACCTGTTTATTCTGTAATACACATGTTTTGAACTCGTTGCACGATAGTTGATTAGGTCTATGATATCCATGCTTTAAAAGTTAACTCAAAATGATGTTAACAGAAGAATTAATTAAGATGAAATACACATGCGGTTGTAGCAGGAAGCATTCTATGAAAGCTGCCACAATCTGTCATGAGAATAACAACAGTACAATTTTTTATTAGTTATGCTTGTAATTGTTCCCGGGGCTTCAACGGTATATTACCACTCTGACCTATTCTCTGTGGTCTCATTTAGCTGACTTAACCATTGCTCATATTCACTCATCTCCTCCTCATACGATCTCCTCCATGTCACCCTCGGACTCATGGTCAACTCATAGTTTCCTATTTGGGTTCCAGTAAAGCGGTGTTACCCAGTGACCTCCTTAGCTCGCGTTCAATCCATCTCCAATTTCTTCGACATATTTGTTGATCAGTATGTTCTTGGTTGGTTCAATCTCAGCGCTTCTTGGTGTCTGATTCTTCTTAGCCATCCAATCATCAGCATGGTATATAGGCAGCTGCTGATGAAATTCAGCATCTGGCTATTGGAAATGCTTTTCGTGATGCACATACCAAGTTTCTGATCCATATAGAAGTAACTCACTTAAGATTGGTGTCGAAAATCCGAATTTTGTTCTTTATGATTTCCAAACTGATTTCAGAGTGATGACGGTCTGCACTGCCTTTCCGATCTTGACTGGCTGTGACGTCTTCTTCCATCGGACGATACATTTAAGATAATTGTATGAAGTGACGTCTACGAAAATAATTTGGTTGGTGGTGATTAGTGCCCGTTGATAGCTAGTAATTTCTTCACTTCCGTCTTCTCGATGCCCATTGGAAGGCCTATCTTCGCGGCCAGCTTCTTCTGCAAGTTCGTTGGTTTTGTCCTGTAAGTCTTCGAGTTTGTAAGACCTTATGCATAAATCATCCTCAAAAACCAAATATTCTGGAGTCATGCGATCGGTCCAAATCATTCCTATCTTTTTGATGTGGTTGTGTTCTCTGAGCTGGATAGTTAATTTGCGAAGCTTTCATTGGCCTACTAGACAACATCTTCAGTGCATACTTCAGTTTGAATTGAAGTGAGCTTATAGATTTCTCCACGAGTTTATTATTTATCTCCCCTGGTTGGTGAACTTGAACATGACTTGTTGTTTTTTTGCGTTTTCACATCCTCTAGACTACTTGTATTGTAACTGCTTGTTTCTTTGACTTGAACTTTGACCTTTTGTGTGTGAGATTTCCTTGTCATCGGTTAGTAAATTTTGTCTTCTTGTTTCTACGTAAGGTGTTGCTCACAGTCCGGTTCACTACAATTAGAAATAACATTGGTGACAGAAGACAGTCTTATCTGACTCCAGACTTAACTTTGAATTTTCCACAAAGTTTTTCAATGTGGAATACTTCACATTTGGCTGTTGAAAGAGATTGATTAAGATTTCGAGCACTTCACGGTGTTGAAAATCTTCCAAATTACTTTGCGATTAACACTAATCATAACAGCACAGTTTAATCGAATAAATCTCCTTCCATGCTGCCGTTCTTGTATTTGAAGCTGGTGCTTATTAGGACTGTATGAGTCTGTGGTGCAAAATAACGTTTATTAGTTTATTTGTGAATTCCTTTTTACACATTTTGAAAAAAATCAAAGGAAATAGGGAATGAATGTCCTTCTTTTCAACACTGTATCTTAATCAAAAGTTTTATATAATAATAATTTTCTCAGAAATCAAATTGTAAAATTTCTTCGCAGATTTCAGTCGATACGAATAGCGGATTTAAAGACATAGGTGAGATGAGAATAAATGATTGCAAAAGTCGAGACAGGGAATCTGTAGAAGTTAGAAGCAGATTGTGCGTTCCGACCAATGACCAATTTTTAGGCTTAGGGGACTAGAAATAATTACAGAATTCGAGGTCCTTATAATCGTAAAGGTTAGCAACAGATTATTGCCAAATCAGCCAATATAACTGGCTAAATTTGTAGTCACGATAGAATAACAAAAAAATGAAACGTAAAGTCGATTCCAAGTAGATATAGTTAGGCACTCTTTACATATTTTCTGAAAAGGTTTTCAAGGAAATCTTTGTTAACACACAGTGTAGACTCATTTAGATGAACTTGCCCCTTCTATATGTGAACGTTGGAAGCGTGCAGCATGAGACAATTTGAACGGAATGCCATGATTACCTTTAAAGCTCTTTTAATGTCAACTTGATGGCCTCCATCGACAGAGTGATGCTTAAAAGTTCCACAAAACATTTGCCTAAACAAAGGCCCAGTGTATCTGACTCCACAGAAGCCGTTAAATTGATAAATACAAATGAAAAAAGCGCAGTCAGACAGTCTGTATTCGTCTTTAAAAGTGAATATTGGTGGACTGGAGAAGGAAACCATAGCCTGGCTTCGTTCTATCACTCACCGTTGAGGCCAAATAAGTTAATGTTTGAGCATTCATTACGCATTATATTAGCTTACTCTAAAATGAAGAGCGTAAGCTGTATTTTATGCTTAATTAAAATTACTGTTGGTTAACAACTTGAATGTTTTGTTGTGTGGATGATAACCATATTGACATCACATCATATAAATCATGTGATAATCAGAGTCATCAGAAATGCATGTCCATTTGAGTAACCATGTACTTACGGTAAGCTATTATGTGACCACAAAAGAGGAATGTAGAATTCGACGTAAGCCATCATTTGTAGTGATTTCTTTGGAAATGACATCTTTGTACATTTCTAACATTGCACCTTCTATTAGATTTTTGTATGTTTACAATACACAGGTATCCGGTTATTATATTATTGTGAAATATTCGCATTTTAGTATTCTCATGCCACTAGTTTCGAGCAGTTCACTTGTATTTCCAAATTTATATTGAGGTTTCTGTCAACAGCTCATGTGGGCTTATATAGCTGCATACAGACTACATATATATCCCTTCAACTGATATTTACCAATGGAAGTTACCTGTGCTTATTCTTATCTTTTGCTTATCTTTACAAATTTTACGGGATATAAGTGGAATACTGTGTTGTTTTGATCTAGTGATAAATGCTGGAGTTAATTAGAAACTGAAATGTGTTTGTGGTAGTTGACATTCAATGAATAGTCTGATGAGCAATGGGTTACATTACTGCTGAAGATATAATGATTAAACATAACAGTGGAAGAATGGTCACTCTGGACATTTGAATAAACACATTGAATTTCTTAAAGCTATACATGATGCGCCCTATTCGAAATCTCCACTGTTTTCCTTTTCATAAGGGTTATGATGCAAGGATCCAGTAAACATTGTGAAGTGATTGACAGTATGGTGGAGTGTTAACCTTCAACACAGTGTAGAATTCGATATGCACTCGTGATTTACACAAACAGAACTTAGTGGGATTTACTTTATTGCCGATGAAATTCAGGTGGTGATGTGGTGATTACAATGGAAGCAATAAACAGTCATTATGCTTTTCGGATATTACATTTTCCATTATATAAGTTAGTGATCACCGAAGAATAAACAAAATTTAAGTTTTGATAGCACTTATTTTTTACCTATTTTGTTCATAAACTCTAACTTACCTGCAAAATCTACAAGTCAAATAATACCTCACGAACTTATACTCCTTACATTACAATACATTTACGAAAACCACTGACCAGTGGGTTTTAGATTCTGGCTTTTAGAATTTATGTTCTTTTGTGTTTTGAAAATTAACTTTGATATATTTTGTTTTGTGGTGATTGTCAGCAGTCTGTATGGAGCCTCCTTATCTTTTTCGAATGACACAGTATGTATGTAAACGAAATTTTTAGCCAAACAATTCTGCTTGATAAATCCCGACTAAGACTTCATCGCACGGACTCTAACATTTGACCATTGTAGATTGAAGTATTATTTTAAAAATCTTTGCAACATCCTGTATTATTCGGGAACACCTGCAGTTTAAAGTTGTTCAGTTATTCAGGGTGTTTATATATACAAAATAGATTGACAACAGAAGTCAAAGGTTATTATCAGTAAGTAATGAATCAAATCAAAGTAGATGAGCAATAAGTACTGATATAAGGAAAGAACCTGGACACTGGTAGAGTACGTAGAGCAGGCGCAAAGGGAAATTTCAAGTATGACGTATCACATAGCCGTACGAAACTCTGTGTGTGTATTTAGACGTAGAGGGTTATTATTCTCCAAATATTATTCAGTCCGCTCTATGTTTTTCTCCACTCGTTTCCAATATTTTGCTGTCTTCTCAAATATCAAACGTTATTCACTATTTAACTAATTAACTGCAAATTCTCTTGATTACGTAGGGCTATTCATAATCTTTCCAACAAAGTTATTACTCATCAACCTTGATTCAGTTTATTACTAACTGACAATAAACTTTGACCCCAGCTGTCAATCTATATTGAATAGATAAACACACTAAATATCTGTACAACTTTGAAGTGGAATTGCGAGAAGAGATCTGTCTTCTGACTCAGGTGTTCTCTAATTACATGAACTGCCAACAACCCTACAGTAGTCGAAGATAAAGGGTAGTGAATGCGTAAAACTACCCGTGCGTAATTCGGTGGCATAATTGTGAACTAGATTATACTGGTTTCATACTGCCGTTGTTTTGTTGGTAAGCTTCAAATGATGTCAACACACGGAAATATCAACATTTGAAAAGTCAATATATGACTGATACGCCTACTGAAAGCGTTTAGTTACACTCACATGCACAAGCTGGAATGAAGTGAATTAGTATTTTATAATGACGTGGCAGTAATTCACACAAAGTTCAGATGTGTTCCTAGTATACTCAACTACTCAAGCTATTTCCATTTAGTTAACTGAATACATGCTCTACTTTTTCATGAATATTTATCACTATGCACATCATTGAAAAAATATTGTGTTGTCATTTTAAAGTAAATTACATAATGACAAGACCTGAAGAACGTTCATTTAAAATTTTATTGGTATTGAATTTATCAAACAATTGTCAATATCAACAATGAAGACTATTCCTATTTACTGTATTCATCCAGTCATCAACGAGTAATTGGAAGTTTCGTCACCACGACTGGCTAATTTCATTGTTCATCACCTAGTGTTTGGTTTGAATATGAAGGGTGATCTCAGGATAATCTCTTATTATATTATGCCTTAAATTTCCTGAATCAGTCACCCAAAATCTTACTTGTGCATATCCTTCTGACATTTGGAGCTCTTTCGCAGATTCAAACAAATATAAGCGACAAGCAGTACGTTTTTGAATCAAGACATGACTCTGCATCACGACTGATATGACTTGAGTATACATATAACATCCTTCATTGTCTGACTGAAAGAACCTTCACCCAGATATGCAAACCTTCTTAAATTAGGAATTCTCACTCTCCATTTTAAGCAACCTGCCATGTAAGTTAATTGGTGGATGGTGACAAGCAGTGGAATCCAGCATGCGCATTTCGTCCTATTTGGGACTCGTCAACTAGATGTGCCTACATTCCGCTCTCGTGGCTCTCTTGGTTCAAGTGGTTTAGTGGATGACGCTTCGGCGTTTCAAACTGTGGGTACTGGGTTCGAACATGAGAGGGAACATCATCACTCAATGCGGAATGCAGGTACAACCAGTGGCTGACGAGTTCAAAATAGGCCACCATCCACCAGCTAACTTATAATTACATACCCAGACATCGTCGAAGAATCTGCACAAGAAGCGGGCATGTCAATCTGAGACCGAGCACTTCGGTCCAATGAATCGACGGGAAAATCTAAAACTAAATTAAACCTGCTTTGTCGTCTGTGCATTATACTTCAAGAAACTGCATATTTCGAGAAATTAGCTCAAAAGAATACTGAAAGTATCATTTCAGAACATCTAAAAAACCGAATAATAGACGTGGTTACAGGTCTGAAGGCACTGCAAGAGTTGGACTTACTGCCATTGACTTTTGAATGAGATTATTTTTTGAAATTTTCACGTTTTCTTCTGTTATCTATTGCATAATGTTAAAAATGTGTTCATTTGTCCCTCCCTGCTTAAATTAGCTTTCCGTTGGTTAACTTCATCATCGGTTCTTTGATTATTCTACACATATCAAATCCCATTGAACACTGAATTTCACTAGCTCAATTACTCAAAGTATTTGATTACCTGGTTTATACATATATGACTGTAGTTGGCTTAGGATTGTTGATATGAGATGAGTTAAAAATTACACCGACAAGTCAAGATAAAGAAATACTTTCGAAACAGAGAAATTTAAGTTTTCAAGTTTTATTTAAGAGACATATTCGGTGTACTGAGTAACCTACACAAAATTTGTAACATTTGAACAGTGTTAACTAGCAGATCGAAAAAAACGCGTAAAAAGTTTCCAACAGACATTAATGCGATTGTGTTATGATAGTTATTTTGATGATGATGATGGCTCAAGCGGTTTATATAACAAGATGTAAATGAAGTATTGCCTTCGTCTACATAACCAACACGTTATTTATAGCAGTACACCGTACACAAAGGTAAATCATCCTCTGCTGTACTCACTGAAGCCGGTGTCCCCCAACGTGCTGCAATCTCCCCACTTCTCTTTTTTCTTTCTTTCTACATGACTTACCATCTTCAAATGACATTAATTTTGTCAAATATGCTGACGACCTGACTGTATCTTTACCTATCAAATGTCAAAGTGACTGCTCTAAACTAAATGGCTTTCTATCAGAAATCAGCCAGTGGTCCAATGAAAACGGTTTTACCCTAAACCCCTCCAAATACCAAACAGTCAATTTCATCTTGAGGCATAAATCCGACCTAAACAAACTGGTTAGCTCTCACTAGGTGTGCTACATAGATGGCACTGAAAGAGAAACCAAGTCGGGAATTAAATACCTAGGCGTCATTCTATCTGCTGATCTCTCCTGGTCGTCTCATATCTTAGCGATTTCTAAGAAAATATTCCGTCTTACCTACTACATCAAGAAGTTAAAACATTCTGGTATAACCCAACCCTTACTCCCACAATTCGTTAACTCTCGCATTCTGCCTATTATTCTCTAGTGTTCCCCCTTAGTTTTTCCCGGGCTACTGAAGAAAGACTATAACATATTACGCAGGATGTTAAAGGTTGTCAGCAGGGTAAGCAACGTGCCACTTAACCAGCTTGTTAATAATCTGGTCGACAGGCACATGGACTCACGTGAAAAATGGGACAAATCCATTTTATCTAACTCACGCCACCCTCTTCATTCACAACTCAACCCCTGCATCTCATCAGGCAGGACCAGAAGCCTATATGGAAAACTATATGCTCGCACCAGCAAGTACAAAAACTCAACCATACCCTACTTAGCTCGTGTTCTCTGCTATAAAGAAAGCATTAGGTGTGACACCTATAATTCATTAAATAGTCAGTAGAACAACTGGATCTCGTCTTTCCAACTCACATCATCAATAGGTACAACATTTTCTTTCTTTCTTTTCCTTTTCCCGCTCTTTATTCCCGTTATGTTCTGCTTTGTTTCTTTCTCTCGCTTACGCCAGTAAATATGACAGCTCCCACTTTTCTAACACCTTCAAACACTGTTTCAGCTTTGGCTTTGCTACCGACATGCCAACATGTTGTTGTCACAATGAACTGAGATTTCCTTAATCTATGTAGAATATTATTTATTGATAATGTACAAACTGGATGCAATACCATAGTCAAATGCTGAGAATTTCATTCTGTATCACATGTACTGTTTTGGAATAAAGCAAATTATTATTAATGAAATTGCAAGCACATTACTCACCTTCTTCTGTAAATTTGTAAACATTACAAAATGAATTTTTCAAAAAACTCCTGCATCTTATAATTTTATCAAGTATATTTTTGAAATAGCTGGCAATCAAGTTGGTGTCTTTTTCATTTCATCTGTTAATACAGTGTTATTGAGTATCCAGCTGCAAAAACACAATGTGAACATGAGAAATGAAGTCATCGTCAACATGGTGTGTTCATTACTAGGAGGTAAGAGTGACAGTTGCACACTTATTAGATGATAAGTCCACGTATTTCAACTTCGTAGATCAACAGACTACGTTTGGCGAGATGTTTTCTTTTCTTTGACCTTTGAAGTTGGATAGTAAATGCTTTATTACTATGATTAAAGAAGTCTTCAGTAATGAGTGTAATTCGCTCATCTATCTTCAGTCCCACTTTAAAGAGGGGAATTTTGTTAGGTGGCAATTAGAGCTCTATTCATATTGTTCATCTTGGTGTACTTCCTTCGTACATTAGGAATATAACTGTCCTGTGTCTCAGTATAATTTTCTTTCACTAGTTATCGGCTTGATTCGCTAATTATTGACAATTATGTTGCTCATAACTACATCGCTGCAGCCAAAACCTTGAAACACTGTATTTGTGTATCTTCAAAAGCAGGTTAGTTTTATAATTAGCAGAAGAGTTAGTGTACGTGTATAACTTGGGCACCATGGCAGTATGTAATTCCATATTGGATAAGTTTATTCCAAATATCACGCAGTGATGCGGTATTGATAACTGGATGGCAAGGCTTTGGACCATAATTTATTGCCTCTCATCATCATATCACTTCAGTCACACGACTTCAAACTTTTTCTTTTAAATACTTTTCTCTGTTCCCCTTATTGTGTGTTACCACCTTCCATATATCCGGTATAGGCGATGATTTGTGTCATTCCAGTTGCCCGTCTGCGGTGTTGAATCGATCAACAAAGCTTCAGTGACTAATCTGTCTCTCCACCTGACTATATTACTTTTTAATACTTTCACCTTGTCCCACTCTACATTGTGAGATTACATGCAAATGAATGCAGTGCAAGAATTATTTTAATATATAAATATACTTTCACACCAAACACATAACTAATCCACTACGATTGTTAGACATGAATTCTCCCTGTAACTTTATTCGGTAAATAATACTTCACACTACCGTTTTCGTTGATATACAAGATCAACAACTCGACATGGAGTTACTAGTATCGGTCTAGAGTCAGTGATTTCGGCAACAGTTTCCATACTTTTATTATTCATAATACTTTTATAAGGACGAACTGGTTTTTATGACAATGCCTCATAAATAGTCCCATTATTAATATTAGAACGAGACATGTAAGTGAACAATATTGTTTTCAATTAGATATTCTTCAGGCTCTACTTTAATTTACACAGATTTATATATACATACATATTGCTCAAGCGAATGACAAACTACCCAGGCACTTCTTTGGGTATCCATAGATTTAGTTCTTCTTTTGGATAGAGCTATATAGGGTGAACAGCTAGACAGATTAATAAATGCATCAATGAGCATCTTCCTTCATGGTTAGAAAAAGGCCAAGTGAAATCTATAAGAAGTCCTATTTTAACTCATTTGATTGGTAGCGGTAACCAAGTAGACAGAAATAGTGCCTTTAAAGTTATTTATCGCATTCCATTGAGCCTTACGAAAGGAATTCGAACCCGCCTTTTACCAATAGCCGAAGCTATGGGAATTAATTCGACAGAACAATCCTAGTCTTTGCATACGACAAAAGAAGTTTGCTCTACCTTTGTCTCTCCTTTGGCCTAGATGAATTCTATTCAAAACCCTCCCACCCTCTCTTATTTTCCATTTCCTTCGTACTTTTATAATATTTATTTAAGCTCTGATTATCTGTCCTCTTCATCTTTAGTATTACGTAGCTGCATAAACCTTATTATCAATATTTTGTAATCATTATAATCAGCGTTAATAACTAAGTTCAAAACATTTACCACATTATTACTATTATTATTATTTTTTCATCATTATTGTTTGATCCAGAAAATCACCGTTATTGTTTAAAATTTTAATACATCAATCTATGCAAATTAGATTAAAGCCTGAAGAAGATCTAACTGAAAACAACATTGTTCACTTTTATGTCTTGTTCTTATAAATAGACCGGTGATGACGATTGCATAATCACTGTAGTATGATGCAGGTTAAAAGGAACTGGTCGAAATTATTTCTCAAATCTGAATATAATTGGGTTGTGGACAAGGAATAACTTCAATTGACAACTTGCCTGACCTTGTGTCGATCGTCAGACAATCAGAACAATTTAATCTCTACTGACTTAGTCAAACTTTAATGTGACTAAAATGTATTACTACTATGTGACTTTTCTTATTAAAAAGGTTCGTTACTAGGTCTCTTATCTTCTCCTGTCACAGTACTACATAAGATTAATTTATTTCCACTAATGGTAAGAGCTGAGAACGAATTTCGATGAAATCTTAGAAGGCCAACTTGTATTTGATAAGGCAACACAGAGACCAGATTCCAGAGTATGAAATAGTCCGGTGCTATCGATTAAGTGCTGGTGTGAATGAAAAATATTCTTCTCTAGAATTTCTCTTCAAGCGGTTATATGAAAATACTAATTGCCCATAAATTCACAATTAAGTACCTATTAGACACATTCTAATGTAGAATTTACGTCATGTTTACAGCTGAAAAAACTAACGTATTTTTGTTACCATAGATTCAATGGTGATTTCCCAATTCTAAGTTAGTTATTCTTCCACTGGCTTTGTTACTTTATTATCTTGTGCGGCACTGGGATAAAGGGAATACAAAGTATTATTGATTTGATTTGAGTACGGACCAACTGCGTTACATGTATGGAACCAAGTGACAACCAGTTCACTTCAAACACATTACTCACCTCTAGCTGTAAAGTTTCAAACATTCACAAATGCTTTTATATTTGAAGTTATATTTTAGCTTCACTATAATGATATTTTCACTGCAGATAGGAAAGAAATTTCAAACATATCGTCAACAACAACAAACTTACTATTCACTTATTTCAGTGTACACTGAATGTGATACACTTCTGCATCGGCTTTGAAATGGATACAAACAGAAGTTCCTTTTTGATTCAATTTTAGATTTTCCCGTCGACTGATTAGACTGAAGTCCTCGATCTCAAGTCGAGATGTCGGCTTCTTGCGCAGATGCTTTGACAATGTCTGGGTATGTAATTAGAAGTTAGTTGGTGGATGGTGTCTAGTAGTGGCATGCATTATGCACATTTTGTCCTATTTCGTACTCGTCAGCCATCAGATGTACCTGTATTCCTCAGTGAGTAATGATGTTCCCACCGAGGCTCGAATCCAGTGCTTATAGATTCAAACACCCTTTCTAGGAACACCATGACTCACTGCAGAATACAGGTACATGCAGTGACGAGTCTCTGATAGGACGAAATGTACATCCTGGATTCCACTGTTAGTCACCATCCACCAATTAACCTCTAAAAAACAGAATTTATTTCAAGAGAACAACGGACTGAATACAGTTTCAATGAAACACCTCAAATAGTTAATATTGACTTATGTACTGCTTCATTTCCTCTAGAGTGTGAACCATCTTCCTTCCGAAGCTGTAAATTATTCATGTAGCAAATATCCTTACACAGTTTATAGTCCGAATCTATTTATGATTTTACCTATCCTGGTCACAAAACCCCGCTTTGTTGATTCAACATTCATATCCAGTTGTGGAGAAAACTGAAAGCACTGTGATGCTAGCGAGGTAGATTCAGTGTAGGGGTATTCCTTCATTTGATGCTCATGTAACTGCGACTTTGTGGTTGCATTCATTTTTTTTCTCATCTCTTGAATGCTATGAAAAAACTTGGCGTTTTTAGATTTATCTGCCACCACCAGCATCTCCCTCCAGAATACTTTAAGCTAATGACTCCATGAGATGGTTTATTGTCAGTTGTGTGATATTTATTGATTGTGACAGTGGATTGTTTATGAGTAGATTGTTTCTTCAAAGATATTTCATTACGAGTAATTTCCATCGGAATAGCTGATGACTTATTCCATTTGTTCGTTGCGGTATCCAGACTCAATTCACTCAAAGTTTCTCATTTTGTTAATTTTGTCCGGGGGATCAAAACGATGTAAATGTTTCTGTTCTCTCCTTTTATGCATCTATGATGCAGAATATTTTTGAGTTTGGATATATACTACTGACAGTTATGACTCTAGTAGTATTTTTTATTTAAAATTGATTCTTTTCGCTATTTTATGCTTGTCTAATGCAAGACGATACCATAACTATCTGTGGATGCAGGTCAAATATACATTAGTAGTAAGAAAATTAGTCTAAACTGATTTCACTAATTCTGACATCTTTTCGGGTAAATTGGTCAGAACATCTTCAAGGAAAGTTTCCTGAAGTTTTTTATAAAATCATAATTTCTATGCATACCAACTTACTACTCTAGGCCCAATATCCGGGGTAATACTCAATTAAATACTTATTAAAGTTCGTATAGACCATCTGTGTGCCTCAGTAGCACAGCAGTATGATGCTCATCAGCAGTGGAGGTGGTCTGTGGTTCGATTCCCAGACGACGCACTCCTTTACCTCGCTTTGCCAGTAATAGGACTGTTAAAGAGGGAAGGTTGGGTATGAGGCTAGCAAGCCCATCCCGTAAAAATAAAACACCACTGCTACTGAAACTTCAAGCCTGTATCTTAAAGCCCTATGTTCCACTGGGAACGTAAAGTAAAAAAATAGACCATCCGCAAGTGCATTTTATCTGTCAGCCTCTAAACTAGCCAGTTCTAGAAAAAAAGATATCGAACTTGTATTCTCAGATCAGTGTTATTCTTCATTAATCGTAAACCGTCTCTTGCAGTTTCACACGGTTATTTATTATCTCTGTAATTTAGAAGAGTTTCAAAAGTATCATTGTTATTTCAGAGATATTTTAGATACAATAATGTACAGTTCATTGATTCGTTCTGTTGACTGCAGTTATGTATATCTCCGTATTCCATAAGATTTGTCATTATGACTTGATGACACAATATTATTAGTTTCATGATGATTCCGGCACAATTAATTTCTCTTAATGGTGTAGGTATGCTCACACGTCTTCTCAATTTGCTTTAAATAAATTTATATAGTTTGTATATGCAGTTCAAATTGAAAACCCCCTCACTTCAATGAATAAATGACGATTCATTAGGTTTTAATTACTATTTATGTTGTCATAGTTATGAATACTTTCGGAGAATGGTTTTTGTCTCAAATGTTAACTTCCCATTCAAATTGTGCTTTCCGTATTACCGCCCACTACATATAAGTTTATATTATTGATTCGGCTTATCACAATGGCCAAAACTTCAGATGATATTGTCAATCTTTGTGGCAACGTTTCACTTATTTTAACAAAGTGTTAATTACACAGTAGTCTCTTCAGCTTCACCTACTTTATAATAAAAGGCATATTACTGACATAATAAGCTGAAATACTTTACTTGTACGAACTTCACAGAAACGACGTTTATAAATATTACTCGAGAAAAGTTCTCTTGGTTAGAAAGAAACTTGAATAACAGCCTAAGTAAACAAAATAGTCAGAAGACATGAAAGGATATTGCACTGACACCAGATACTTAAAGGTGTGAAAGCATCGCAAACATGAGATTCGCCTTCACTGAAACCTTAAAATGCTGACAAGTACAAAATACATTCAAGCAATTTGTCTGCGCACTTAGACTCAGCCTCTCCGAAATTCTGGCGTTGTTTATTTTAATCTTATTTAGAACTAATTTGCAGTGACAACATTTTTACTAAGGCGTTCATTTCATGTTATTATAAAAGCAAAGTTTTCATAAGGTTTTAACTGTATCAAAATCAATAACAAAGTGAATATATTACTCACCAATTTCTGTAAGCAATTTTTTGTGCAAGTTTGTTTTATTGTATGAATAACAAGGAAAACGTTTTCAAAGCAGCTGACTACAGAGACTATTGAAAATTAAAATGTGTAATAATCAGGAAGATCGGGAAAAATAAAAGACAAAATAGGATTATAATTACTAGAAAACTGGTCAGTTTGTAAAATGACGAGTTAAGGATGTAGTGTTAACGAAACGAGTAGGAGGTTCAGACATATAAAAATAAAAAACAGTAACTAAATCTAATAATGCAGATAGGGATTTAGAAGGTAAATATAACAAGTAAACGGGAAGGTTGGACAAGAAAGGTAATAGGATAATGATAATAATTTTGTTAATACTACATCCTTGACCCGTCATTATACAAACAGAGACTATTATCAAAGATACTGGTTACTGGAAGTGATTGTTTACAAGTTTTAATGAATATTGCTGTAAACCCACGACTCACCAATATCTAGAGATGATTAGGTTTGAATACTCCATTATGACAACTGCATAAACATGTATATAAATTTATAGACAATAAGAACTTAAATTAGAAGTATGGAAAATTCTGGCTGCTATCGCATGCCCCCCACTGAATGATGGTGTTCTTACTAAAACTCAAACGTGGCACAAAAATGTGACTGTTTGTTTGGGTCACAAATATGAGAGAATATATAAGAGGAAATGGAGGAGCAACGTCACGGAATCTCGCCGCATGCTTTGGATGCCACAATGCTGCTTCATATGAACCGTTGTAGAATAATAGGTTACTTGAAGATCTTGCAAACAGAATAAGTACTTTGCAATAAAACAAGCTGAAAAGTTTATAATGTGTTGAAAACAAACTTTTCAAAATGAAGTTGCTATTATTCTTATTGCTGTTATATTCAATGAATATGATTGACGTTTCGTGATATATGAGTGAAAATTATTGCTTGATTTATTCATGCCACTGAATTGCTGTTACATTCTGAGGAGTAGTCCGACTGTGTTCATATTTTTTCTGACGATCATGTCGTGCGTCAGTCATGAAACTTGTGTTTACTGTGACATGACTGTTAACAAAGACCTCGCCTCATAAAATTACTTAAAGTAGTCCTAGATGACGTTAGGACAATCACAACAAGATTTTTCTGGACGTTTCGTTGAATTTTCCAATATATGTATTGCCTAAAGTACCGACCTAATTCGTCGGTACCAGATAAGATCAATATTGAGAGTCTATGAAACAAAGTATTAAATCAAATTACCGCTTTGTTAAATAAGAGTCTACCAGATAAGTGATAAGTCTACTTCCCACCCACCCCTATTTTTTCTCCTATATGCCTCATCCGATGTGATTGAAAGATGCAATGCTTCATGGGTGAGTTTTTGTGTATCTAAACGTAAGCCGTTTCAAGGTACTCCAACATTCCATGTATACCCATCTTATGCTGATTTCCAATACTTATAATTCTTCTAGTTATCCCATTTGCCAAATGTTTTAGTTCTAGTTCATTTTTAGGCAAGCATTTTGAGCGTAGATTCAGTCCAGGTAGTTCTGTTAAGTACGCGGTGACTAACACTTGGGGACGCTTGGAAAAATCTTGATTCGGTCTTTCAGCTACGATAAAATTATGTGAAACTATTTTATAGTGTTTGAGTGTGACTCTATATTCAAATCATTGTACCAGATTAGCAAAATCTATGACCTGGATATTACAATCGTAGACACTCGAATGTGTAACCAATCTATAAAGTCAACCATGAAGTCATTTCGTTCACTGCCTTGAAATAACAAGCCTCTTAAGATCACTTTTCGTTACTTTAAATACACATTCAGTGATAAGTTAACTCTAAAACTATCAGGACTTACCTGACTTATGTTCTTTGCAAATCACTAAGATAAGCAGGCTGAAAAGAAGGCTTATTAGCATTTTCATCACTGAATAATCTATATGTGAGCCTTTAATATAAGTATAACTATTTATACTAGATCAAAAGTGTTTTGAGTAGAATAATTTCATTTCACACTGTTTTGACAGCTGAATGCAACCAATCATCTTTGTGTAAACAAATAAAATGCTGGTAAAGAACAGTCAAATCAGTATATACTAGACACGTACTCTGGTCGAACTGTCAATGAATTAAAACAGTTTTAAACACGTTAAGCTTCTTTGATTGGACACTGACCAGTGTTATGTGCCTACTCCTTTGTTTACGGCAAACAGAATTCTACCAGTCAGTTCAAGCTCAGTGCTAAAGTGTCTGCCTAGACACATTACATTACTAACTAACTAGTGTCCGATCAAAGTATCCAATACAGTCCTACAGAGGGTGAATCGCGATGCTGAATAGCTCATTGGTAACGTCTCTGACTGCAGCTCTGGGTGACACAGCAAGGGAACAAAACCTAAGACCAAGGCTTCTTGATGACTGCCTCCAAACACCTAATAACTTCATACTCCTACTGAATAGACCATTTCAAGTGTAGTTTCGGTGAAGATTTGTTTTGACAGATCCTCCATCACTTAAACGACTAGATGATCGTAAAATGTCTTAAATAACAATGGATCATTTTGAATCGGTCGTTACTGTTAAAATGAAACATTTCCACGGAGACTAATGCATGCCAATATAAGAATGGATCTTAGGTGATGCATCAGAGTAACATTCCATAATAAAGTTGTTTTATTTGACAAATACTGTTTAATGCAACATTATCTTAAATCAATTTAAATGATTCCAAGGAAAGTGAATTCGCCTAAAGAAGCTTCATCGCTGAACTACTCGTCTTGTTCTTTACAATAATGCATTGGACGGGGGTTATTCATGAAACCCTTAGTTGATCGCTCAGTGCTCTGAATAAATATGTGGGAATATCGCAGGTAGTCTTAGATAACAGGAGAGAATGCCGCAGAACTCTTAATACATTCATAAGGTGACGATCAGATGCTTCACTAACCTCATTTTCAAAACAAACATTGTTTCAACGTATCATCAAATAAAGAGACATGCAAGGATACACAAAGAAATATGATCTTTTATACACATGAGAAGAAAATATCTTTCAATATTCATCTTATGCAGATTTCAGTGGACGGAACATAATTCGTGTATTTATTTTAATGTCAATGAAATGTATAGCTTCCTATCGGTTGTGCTTATATTCATTTTTATTCAAAATTAACCTACTGTTTCTATGCTTCTCTTTCATCCATCGATTAAGTACAATTTGAAAAGTAATTAATGAAGTGAGAGATTTACATCAGAACATAGAAAACCGAAAAAATTGACTCGGCGAAGTGTCTCTTTTAGGTGAACAGTCATGAGAATATGATTTAAAAAAATAATAATGGGAATGAATATGAAAACACGCACACGCGAGTGAACTGGTATATAGGAAGGGATGTGATATAATCACTTGTGCAAATTGAGGCTTATAATGGAGCGTAATTTTGATATTTTCAATTATAACAGGCCTGAATGAAAAGTAGTAGGTGTCTTGGACTGTTTTATAAAGCGCAAAACTAGTCAGTTCTTTATTGCGATTCACATCCATATATATATATATATATGTAGTTGGTAATCCCTGCTCAGATATAAAACAAAGATTTCAGCTGAGAAAATCTTCTTTTTGACGATTTTATTTTCATATCTGGCTCAACACCCTTTGCAAATTCTGGAAGTGAGTGGGAATTTTGAAGTGCAATAATATCAGTGTGGACAATGATGCATCAAAAATTGTGATATGCGAATGAATAAATAAAGGTCGACATTAAGTTCAATTGACATACGTGAAATAGATATGATACGAAGATAAAGTACATTTGGAAATGTGGATTTGTGAATGTATTGTGATTAAAAAATAAAACGAGTGATGTGTTGTTGCAATACAGCAATGAAGTAAAAAAGAAGACGTTCAGCGAAGAGACTTTTCCACGAATTCATTCACATAGCTGTACAATCACATTTATATACAATTATTCTTGTGTTTTTGTACATGAGGTTTGTCAAGTTTAGATAATTAATCAGATAATTTAAGAATGATCTAATATAGAAACAAGGTTAATTAAACAACAACTAAAGTAGGATTGAGTTAGAAATTTAGATGACGGAATGCAATTGGCTAAAATGTTTCAACTTGTTTCAGGGTAGCAAAATAGGTAATTACAGGTACAGATTAAGTAGAATAATTTCATTTAAATTAGGACTAAAATTGAGTAAATAAATTGGATGACGTAACGGTAATGACTAGAAATTGTTCGTTGCTCAAGTCAGTAACAGTGGTAGTGAGGTGTAGAAATTAAATCGGGTGGGGTTAGAGAACAAGAAAGTTTAAAATGTAAACTACTACAATTGCGAAGACAAAATAATACTAATGAAGAGACATAAAGAAATTGAAATTACTTGTTAGGTATTAAGACAGATCACGTCCATTGCAAGTGTAGTAATTGAATGAACTTCTTCTGTATGCAGAGTTCAGGACTTAGAAGGTGAATTGCCATCGCTTCTGCAGTTTTAAGAAGTTTGATTCGTACACTTTTAGGAAGACTGCTTCGTATTCTGTAGACGACTTCCGGAATATATTGGATGTTCTAAGATAGAGCTGCGGGCGCATCGTTTTTCTCCTTTGTAAAACCATGCTGGCAAGTGTTCGGTGATACGTTTGGAAAGCAAACGCTGGACACGGCCGACATACCTGGCTTCACACAAGCGGGTGAACTGGTAGATACACACTGATGAGGCCAGCAGTGTTAGCTTATCCTTCACGTTCACACGAATCATGGGTTTCGTGGAGAAGGTTAAAATGTGAACATGGAATAAAGAATGACAAGGCGTTTGTTGTGAAACATATGATAAAATCAAGACCGTTTTAATGAAAGAGATCGTAAATAAAGTTCTGGCTTTATGAAATGTACTGGCGTCCCTTTCACCGAACTTAGTCGGACATAATAATGATAATAACAATGGCTTAATTCTAAGCATTACTTCTCACATCGTATGGCATTCTCATTAATATAATACAATATTGCTTCTAATTTTCTCTTCGGATAGAAAAGGGGGAAACAAATAAACCAGGTGTTTACAGTGAAAATATTCTCCATCTCATCACGAATATAAAATCAAAATTTAACCGGAAATATTAAATACAGTATACGCACTAAAAGAACGAGTAAAAGGAGCCGTTTACGTTGTGTTTTGCAGTAAGTTAGTAGTCTCATACCTAACGCATTCCTGTCACATGATGTGTGTGCTTGCTGAATAAGGTCTTTTATTTTGATAAATCACACAGTGTAGTACATTATGGAATTATACTCTACCACAGTGCCCAAGTTTTATACTTATATCAATAATTGCTGAATAAGGCATTGTGGAGTTTTCATACTTAGTTGTCTGCGCATATTGCCTTCTATAGTTACTCCCATTTCTGTCTGATGACATGCAAGGAGAGAGTTGTGAATACAGGAGAAGCTAAGAGTCCGACAAGACATTTTCTTATTTCTTACAAAAGTCCATGTGTCTATCTACAACAGTATTACCGAGTTGGTTTAGCGCCACGCCACTTGCACCACTGGCAGCTTTCGGTGCCCTCTGCAGTGTAACAAATGTCTTCTTGAGCGGCCCAGGAAGGATTAAGGGAAAACGCTAAAGAAGAGTAAGTCGGATACATGAATTAACAAACTGTATTAATAGACACTGAGTGATACCAGATTGTCTTAACTCTTTCATGGTGAGCGTAAAACGAAATATCTTTCTGGAAACTAGCATAACGTCTGAAGACTAGAAAATACACAACAGTGACATCAGAATCAGGGGAATAAACCAGTTCATGAAAGTTGCACTTGGGTCTGAAAGTTTAACTAACAACCTGAAATTTGGAGGAATTTAGTTAAAGACAGTTTGACAAGGAGTACTGATTGATTTCCAATAAAAAATGTCGTTTGATTTGGAACAGTCTGATAGAGAATATGCGGGTTCACAGGCTTTCAGATCATCGGCATATTTAGTAAAATTGTGGAGTACATTAAATAATGCATTAGATACTACGTGGTCATTATCCACTATAAACTGCAATGTAAATTAGTTAACGGCTTAACTTTCTTCTTAGGTCATCCACGCTAAGAGAGGCTCTCGAGCATAAACATATATACATAAAGTTTTGTAGCTTGATAATAAATTCATTGAATCCCTTGTTTTGATATTCCGATTATTACTAAACTGAGCAATGAAGTCAGATGTACTCTTAGAAGAAGTATAAACTGATTCATTTGCAGCTCCTTTAACGAATGGCTGAAATCGAGTAAAGTTCATTGATTAAGTAATTAAACTTACAAAAGTTCCTATTGTTCGTCTTGATGAGGGAATTTCAACTACATTTTATTTCATATAAAACAATGTTCAGTGGGCATTTTCAGTCGTTTGAATAATCATGTGGTGGGTATATACAAATATCTTATGAGTGGAACTCCCTAAGTTTAGACCATCTTCAGAGATGATTCCGCTTAAGCTTCCTTCACTGGAAAAACAGGAATTCATACCGACAGACACATTAGGAGACTTTTATGTGAGCAATAAAGTCAGGGAATCGGTCACACTAATACATATGAAATAAAATTAAAAATTGTGGCACTCGAGAAGTTAGGAAAATACAAAGTTAAACAAGACCAAAAAATATAACTCAAAGAAAGGCGTGAACGTACTTTTATCATACTGACAACGAGTGTTACTGATAAAAATCATCTTTCTGTTGTTTACAAAAAAGCCAAGCCCAATGACATTAATTTCATTAAGAAATTTAAACGCACAACTTCACAGAGTAAAAGGGTGTGAATGATTGCAATGATAAATAAAGCTTCTACTGTCAGTACTACCAATTTTGAGATACATAAAAGTAGAGGCGTTGAAAGATGTGAAACAATAAACACAGGATTAGAATGGGAGTGGTCGAATTTTAAACACAGACGACAGTAAATTCAGCTTCGATGCTGTCAAGATAATGAAAGCGATTTTCATGTAGAATTCCTTATAAACCGTGTTCGAATATCAAAGCTGTAGGTGTCACGTAGTTTACCTTCCATCGAATATGTGTCAGATGTGTATAAATCGCATTTTTTATTTGGTTTGATCTGACAGTGTTGATGTTGGAAATTCTGACTTTTGTGAGAGCTAACTGGAGAATCAATATATCTATGGTATCGTGCTTGTTAATATGGGCTTTATCATTTTAAAGAGAGAATTAAATATGTACAAACCACATTCACTTTTAACAGTTTGACAAATTTTGGGCACTGAGTATATGATATTCATTATAATAAAGGTTTTCTTGTATTTCCCAATGAATGAAAAACAGCAAAACGATATTACTGTGCATTCTAACGTTTCTTTATTTAATGCTGCTAATAGCTTTATCAAAGTATTATTAAACCAGAATTTACAAAATCTTAGATTATATATACCAACTTAATCGTCGTTCCTCAACATGGGGTCATTTTGCGTTGTCAATATGGCTAAGATATGTAGGTGATAAATTTGTAGTGCTAGAACGAGTTCCAAACAGTTCACTCTTAGGGAAAATAAACAATCTATCTCCCACAATGCAGTTTAACTCGGAAGCAGAATCGGGCGTCGATGAACTACTATTTCTAGACTGTTAGTTAAGAGGAGGGAAAACGAACATTTTAGTATATCTATTTTCAGGATGAAAACCCACTCCAACAAGTATTTAGACTTTGGATCATCACATCCTATCCGTACAAAGGTATCAGTTGTTTCATGTCTTCTTAGACGAGCACATTCTCTGATAACGGATGAGAAAGAAAAAGAAGAAATATCAAACATCACTGAGACTCTCAAGAAAAATAAAATTCCAAGGAATTTTATCATTAAAATCAACACAGACACTAAGTATGGCCGAAAACGCATTCCGAAAATATGGACCTCAACAGTCGTCATTCCATATAGAGCGGAGACGTCAGACAATATCAAAAGAGTACTCAATAAGCACAATACCAAAGTTTTCTTCAAAACGTCAGACACACTGCAAACAACCTTGTCCGCATAGAAGACCAAATCCCTAAACATTCTCTATTTAATTGTATCTCTGAAATAAAATGCTTGGAATATGATGCGATATATATCAGAAAAACATCCCGAGAAATCAAAATCTGGAGAAATGAACACCATGAAGCATCTGTTCGACCATCGGGAAATCCAGTTGAACTAGAAAAGCCTAAAAATTCATCAGCCATAGGTGATCTTCTACGGGCTATAGAATCAGGCCACAAAACTGATTTTGACAATGTTGAAATAATCCAGAGAAACTTCAGAAATTACGAAGAACGTCTAATATCAAAAGCACTCCACATCAAGTGGAATCCAGATTTTCTGAACAGGAATTATGAACTAAAACAGAATTTGACCTGTTTACAACACCCCCCTTCCCTATGGAATGACAAGATCAACACGAATGTCATAAGCGATTTAATTATGTATGCACACGCAGCTTTTGTAATTCTACACACTTATCGAATCCAACAGTCCACTCCTGATTTTGTTATCTTTACCGATTGGCCAACTTGACAACGCAAAATGATCCCATGTTGAGGAACGACGATTAAGTTGGTATATATAAACTAAGAATTTGTAAATTCTGATTTAATGATACTTTGATTAAGCTATTAGCAGCATTGAATAGAGAAATTGTGAGTAAACACAACAATATCGTTTAGTTTTTCATTCATCGGGAAATATTACATTTATTATGATATGTAATCAAACCGGTTTCGATGACACGTAGTCCACTTCCATGTGCTTCCAAATTTCAGACCAACATTTGTTAACTGGGAGACAATAGGATAACACATGACATTGGTATTGTTATATTTTCAAGCTAAAAGGAGGGCAATATGGCATTCGTTCGGGGTTAGTTCCTTTTAGGACACACTTATAGAGAAAATTATTGAAAATGCACCAAAGGTTCTTTTCATCGAAACGCGTTAATACTGCATATTTATATACGACTACTAAACTCTTTTGTGTTTTATGTTAAACAGTCGCCTCTCCCTGAATATTGTCTCAATAAGGAATAAAGCGAATTTTAGCTCGTTGTCTGATGATGTGTTACTTAGAGCCTAGTATTTCAATATTTGTCTCCGGTGAGTGTAGCCTCAGAAATCACATTAAACGCCATACTACTTATGAGTAATCCCACTGCCAACACTTAAAACGTATTTGCCTCGAGGGCCTTCATAGCTCCCTGAGATACTTATTAATTATACTTTGCCAACTCAATTAATTAAGGACTGGAGTGATGTTCCTTTCAGTATTCAGTGTCATATTATCAGCATTGAGCAAGGAGGTGTTAGTTGCAATAATGAGTTGACAGCAATCAAGGTGTATTCTAGCTTGCCTCAACAGACCACACCAGGACATTTATCTCACCTCATTAAGGAAATTTGATCCTTCTTTATGAATATATCAATGAGTATCTGATACTTTAGGATAAAAATATGAAATTTAAGGTCTAAATATTGCACCTTAACATTTAATGGGTGGGAAGATGAACAATGTTCAGTGGTGGTGAGAAGAAGAAGCAAATAAAGAAACTGTAAGTAAAGAAACGACAAATTACCAGTGCAAAGCAAGGCGACCACAGAACTATTCTGCACATGTAAATTAGGTTTCAGTCCTCGCATCGCAGCGCCTTCTGTATATCATGATAACTCACTGTATTTGTCCATTTACGACGTGGAAAGCAGTTTTGGAACTGATGAATTGACCTGTGGGGGGTACATGTATGTCATTGGCGCTGTTAGGTAGTGTGGCTTCTAATAAATATATTTTTAATTCCGTTTGCAGTACCCACCTCAGGACTTCCCAGATAAAAGCTACTGCAAGGAGAGGTAAATGAATAAGTGCAAGTGAAGGTAACATGAGGGCTTCTTTCAAAAAAGTATTTTTCTCACCGTGTTCTTTGAGTTGTAGACTGTTACTGATTCCACAGCAAGACACATTAGAGCGATTGTTATTCGTTACCTCACTTCATTAGTAAAAAATTGGTCTCTTTGGTCGCTATTTCACTGTGCTTCCTACAGTCATTTTAGCTCACTCCATGACTGCCCACAAGCCTTCACTTCCTCTTCACACCATCTTCTCCACGTAACTCATCATTTTCCATTCAAACTTTACACGACATTATAGCGTGTTTCGCCACTTGAATGTTTCCCCAGCATATAGGAAACCCATCTCCATTTCCTCCTGTATACTTGTTTGGTAGTAGTTTTTCTCCTAATCAGCTCTCACACTTTATTCCATTATAGATAAGATTTTATTTTGTCGCTCCTAACTTACGGAGTGACGTTTTATCTTCATTATCGAGAGGTGTCGGTTAATGATTAGGCATGTAGCCTGTTGGAAATAAATTTGCGTCGCATGCGCCAAGTCGCTGAAACACGTAGAAGCATAGGCTGGATATAAGAGTTGAAACCTGGGATCTTCTTACTTATGCCGAGTGAGACAGATAACTTCTTGTGGATTTCTCCCTCTGATTTCGATTGGTGATTGTTATTTGTGTTTGTCGGGTATCCTCACTGCCTCTGTCTTCTTTAAATGAATCAAAGTTATGTCTTCTCCTTCCCCTCCTATTAATCTGAGCGTGTAGATCTTTGAGTTTATGCAACAATAAGCACAAATTACCTGTCAACTCCAGATTCCCCAGTTTCACCTCATCGGTCACACGAATGTCCGTGTTCTCGACACCTCACTAATTAATGATAGTAAACAGCTTTGTGAGTAGTGAAATGAAGAAGGATTGTGCATTAAATACTATGAACTATGGATTCAAACTGTTCATCATTGATATCAAATAAAGCACTGACTGAATTAATGGCTAAGCGTTACTCTCCTATTTACCATCCTTTGTGTCTACTTTCTTTGTGCTTCACATTACCTACTTATTACTAGTAAGTAGTATGGTATCACATTTTATTTATAATGTTATGTTACATCCTAAAAATCTCACCTAATATTTCAACACACTGAACGGTCTGCAGATATTATTTTCTTATAGCTAGACAGTATTTCTTGTGCACATTTTCTATTTGTTTTTTACTCTTATTAACACTGCTTAATCGAATCCCTTATTTCCTGACTTGTGTTCGTTACTGATAGTAAATCGCTTTCAGACACAACTGGGCTGTCTTCTCAATAATCTACAGTGCCAGTGGTTTTGATTCCTTTCCGTCTAGATGCGTTTCAATTTGAGTTGTGAGAATTTTGCTCAGTATTCTTACAAACAATACCATAACACTTTTAGACAATGCAGTGTTTTGTATTTTCGTGCGTCACGCATTGTGTCACGCAGCGTCTCATTTGAACTGTACTACAATTAGCAGTTTTCTAAGAATTATTTTGAATAAACCCAAGTACTTACATTTCAGAATTTCCGAAAAATGTGTTAACTGCAGGAACCCATGGGATTTTCGTCTTGCTAATTACAGTACAGAAAAATAGATCAGCTATGATTCTTCAGAATTAAAGTCTGTTTTCTCAAAATACATTTAGTGCTTCAAAAAATGCGACCTTCTGATAGCCTTTTCATATTTCATCACACAACAAAACATTTGTACGATATGGTGCAAACTTCACAGAAAAGATTTTGGATGCTCAGATCACTGATGTGCGCAGTGTACACAGATTCAACTAGAAGGATATTTTTGAAGTTTAGAAGATTAAAATGACGAAATCACCTATTGAATAAGACTTTAGTAATGGGTAAGCAAGAGGAACAGTAATGTTGAGTTAAGTGGATTGAAGAACTGTAGAATGAAATAAGTTGAAAGCCCTGTAGCAGTGTCTGAACGAGGGTGGAAAAAAACCTGCTCTCATTTTCATTGTCATTGATATTTGAAGCCTCCCAGTGGATTGTCTGATTCAAGCGTCTTATTAGGTTCAATAATGGAATCTGTCTCTTCGCATCATGGTTCACATTCAAGGAAGTTCTGTCTTATTTGTGAATCACTGCCATCCATTTTCATATCTTTATAATGCAGTCATGAAAATTATTGTGAAGTGATAGGAGGAGGATTGTAATGAATAAACTATCTTGGCGAAGCATCTCTATAAACATAGAAACTGAAACTCTCGATTACGAAATTCTTCCGGGTGTTGCGACCCTTCATGTGTACACGTTTTGTCCGGAGGATTTCAGTTTCATGTGGCTTCATTCCCGCTTTGTTTCACAATCAGATGCACGTCACCTGTGCGTCGGTTGCCTCCAGAGATACAACATGCGATTTCAACCAGTACGGCGATAAACTGCAATGTTGTATTTAAAATACAAATTTAACGTACGTCCTAACGTTCGCCCGTTTAATTGATTCTTTTATATTACAGTTTCTATAATGTTTGATCTTGCATTATCATATATATATACATCAATTTATATGTATATATCATGTGATAGGATTATCCGATAGATAAACCACAAATTTCTTTAGTGACAGGACTTCTTAGAACCTAAAACTATTCAAGTTCAGATTTCACCAAATCCGATATTAAACTCCGTAAATCTTCCACCTGGTCCAATTGTGACAGCAGTACGGACATAAATTGCTGGTCTCTGTCCATTTTCGCCAAATGTGCGTCGGTGGCACAGTGGTTAGGACGCTCGTCGACCAGGCACATGGTCCGGGGTTCGATCCCCAGATGACACACACTTGATATCAATAGTCGGCTTGCAAAATTTGGGCTTCATGCTGAAAATTTCATACTTGTACCATAAATACGGTGTGGTATCAAGCTATAATCAAAAATAAAAAAATAGAATAAAGAGACACTGAAGGATGTCGACGATAAAATTTAACATCACATCTCTCTATATAGCAGCATCTCATTCGCACTTAGAGTTATTCTTGTGAGTAATAACACCGAAATAACCTACTCATGAAGTGAGATAGTCTATTTAGGGTGAGTTTTTCAGCGATTATTAATGAGTGGAACCATAAGAAATAATGAAGTGAAGTTTATTCATTTATTTTTTATTCAACTGTTCTATCTGTTATGAGATGCGACACAGTTAAGGCAGTTTTAGGAATAAATGAAACTTCAGCTGTCATATGTTTCAAAAAGTCGAATAGAGGATAATAATGAAATCTAATAAGCGTCGAGACAAGGTACTGAGTCCTGAAATATTCTGAAAAAGAAATTATGAAATTCGGCATTTAAATAAGTTATAGGTATGGCTTAGTAGTACTTCATGAAGGGAATTCGCACACATAAAGAGATTGGGGAAATTTGGCAAATTACAGGAACACTTGTAAATTTACTAATTCACGAATTATATTAGGCAACTTGCACTATTATCAAATTATGCTATGTTAAAAAAACTTATAGCAAAGAATCCAGAATCATCATAATGACTGAAGTTTATCCAAATCCTGATTCGGTGTCTTGCAGACTTCTTTCAGGTGTTACTACTGATCATACGTACAATTTTTGTTCAGAGGTTTTCAGTTTCATGTGGCTGCATTCCCTACTTTGTTTCACGGTCAGATGCATATCATCTTCTGCACGGTCGGCTACCTGTAATACACTAATAAACCATAATGTCTCATGATTAGCATTATACCCACTTTTTCGAAATTCCACTCATTTTATCTCGTTGTCAGTCACATTCTACCGTTATCATACTGTTTACATTAAATAAAGCTAAATGAACATTGATCAGAACAGAAATGGGTTAACAGAATGTAAACAACGGAGTCGTTAAGCATCTGAGGACTAGTGTATCATACAAAGTAAGAACACAAATTATTTGATGGGGTTTATGGAATTTTTGTATATTTTGACTGATCACAAAAGTCTTTCTCTATTTTTCATCTGAAACTGAGAATTTGTGAAATCGTTTGATTTTGCATATTGTCAGTCTTTGAAACCTGATAATTTCGGTTACCTTGAAGTAGATCAAATTATACTGCGGGTAGCATTTAGCACAACTTTCATTTTGTTTAATTCATCTGTAGATGTGCACTCCAGATAAGTTACACGATGAGGTAAAATATCGCTCTCTACCTAGAACCAAAATCTCAGAAACAATTGAATATGTGCCCCAATTTCTTAGCATCTGTTGAGGTAAATAAACATTGATATATGACTAGGGAATACTTCCTGGTAAATACATGTTATATCTCAGTAGTCAAACTGCATTTTGTATCTGCTCCAAGTAAACAATTCAACATTCTTGCAGACTTCCCCTAAATCTACAAAGATAACTGCCTGTACTACAAACTAACTGTATAAGTCGAAACTAGGTAAATGTATAATCTTCATTTCCGCTAAAATGGATAAAATTCTTTGTACAGTCATTTCTCATGACCATCTCCACTCACAGTTAAATTTGAACGTATGAAACGTGATGTAAATGCTAACGCTATCTACATTTTTATGAAGATTCCTTATTTTGTAGAGTCGACATTAGGAGTACACAAAGCCAGTTATATTTTTGCGTGCGATTCAGTTGAGCTCAAAATACAAATTTCGACCTTCATTTTAACTTATAAAGCAGCGCTTTCTAACTGAAACATCTACGTGTATCAAAGTATTAAAAAAGATTTCATCTATTTTAAATAATAAAATACAGTCACTAATATATGACAGCAAATATGGATTTACCATGCAGTTCATATAGACTGTCAGGATGTAGACAATCGATATTGAAAGACATGACAGTTATACGTGTTGTAACATGCAGAAGTTAGGATACGTTGCAGTTTTACTGCTGAATTTTGAAGAACGCTGCAAAACAATAGCGGACAAAGTTTATTTTGTAAAAAAGGACTTTGAATATCATGACGAATACCAAATAAATGCAGAGACACAAGAGGACTTTTCAACTGCTTATGCGTTTATTGATTTTCATCTCTTAACTTTGCTATTTTTATATATGTCAGTGTTTCAGCTAAGAGTGTCAGTAGCTATTACTTAGACTTCAAATGTTTTTGATATCTCATAAGATAATTAGTCCAAACTACCTAAGTGGTGGTTGACTAAAACTTTAACAGTGTCTTATGAAAGGAACTGCGTTCGTTACTCAGCTTTACTCAACTGTATTCTCCACTGTATAAGATAGGAAGCCGAATCTGAGACTTGTGTAGGACAATTTTCAATCTGTATTCATTTCAAGTGATATCATGATATTAATAATAATAATCACTTTATTCCACAACAATAACAATTTACAGCATGGAATTTTCAGCGTTTCATTTTACATATTGCATTGGTTTAGCTCTTTTTATAATTATATAAATATATAAAATTTTAAAAATATTGATAGTTAATAGGAAAAATAAAAAAAAACCCCAACAAAATACACCATTTCTAGGTCATAGTGAATAATAAATAAATAATATAACAAATCACACATGCAATAATATGCATCATTACATTTTATAGTTTAGTTAATGATTTAAAAGTTGTAAGAGTTCCTTTCTGATATTTGTCTCTTCACACAATACTCGTGCCAAATATGGTACGGTCGAATTTTTATATTTTGTAGTACGAGCATAAATGTTTATGAAATTTCTTCTGGTCTTACCCGAAGAGATACAAGGAAACAAATGTGAATAAAGAGGATGTTCACTATCAGACAAAATAACTTTAGCTATGTGTTTACAAGAATTCATATGTCTATTGACAACAGTGTCGGTTAGTTGAGTCAAAGGGATAGCACTGACCCCACTTACAGCCTTCAATGTTCTTCGTAGTATTATATGGCCTTTCTTGAGTAGCCCAGGGAAGAATAATGGAGAACAATAAAGAATGATGGGCAAAACACATGAATTAATAAACTGTATGAGAAGAGATTGGGTTATATATACCTGAGTGCCTCAACTTCTTTATGTAATAAGTCAGACAGAAAATCTTCTTAGAAACTATAAGAATATGAGACAACCAGCAAAGGTTTGAGGAGAAACTAATGCCAATATAAGAAACACTAGATTTACTCTCTATCATGGTACCATCCATATTACAACAATCATGAGATTGGATTAATCCATGCATGTCTTTTTCACTTCTCAAGCTGAAATCAACAGCATTACATTAAGTTGGATTGAGTTTAAGACCATTTGAGCTAGACCAATCCTTAACTTCAGCTAAGAAGCCATTCATATGGAAACAATCCGATGTGGAAACTACAGGGACAGAAACGGTCAGATCATCAGCATACTTAATGAAGTTAACTTTGAGTGAGTTCGGAAGGTCATGCAAAAAGAAAGAGAAAAGAAATGGAGAAAGTACTGCACCTTGAGGCACACCACTTTCAGTTAGCTGAGAAGTGGAGCGCTTTCCAGCCAAAACAGTATGCTGTTTCCTATCCTTAAAATAAGAAGACAGCCATCTAGTTACCCAGGTCTCTGTCTGTGCTGAAATCATCTTTCCTAATAAAAGTGTCCTAGGAACAGAGTCTAAAGCTGCAGTATAGTCTAAAAAAGCTGTTCGAACGAACTTAGCACCCTTATCAAGGCAGGAAACAATATTGTGGTGTAGTACAATGGCTGCATCTAATGTACTTCTTCCACACTCATAAGCAAACTGCTTAGGGTCACTAAAAGCTTTTAAAGAAGTTTTAAGGATGTTCAAAAGACGTTTCTCCATAGTTTTCAAAAAAGGAGATGTTATAGCGATCGGTCTAAACTTTATACCCGCTCCAGAAGATGATTTCTGTACAGGGACAACCTTGATTTCTTTCCAGTCAGCAGGTACCGTTTCCTTGTTGAATGATGCATTAAAGATTTGAGTAGGAGGATGACACAAGATGTCTGCACACTTTTGAAGAAGAATGCCTGGTACACCATCTGGACCAAGGCTGTGTGTTGGATTTAAAGATTTCAAACATAATAATACATCCTCTTCTTTAAAACCCGGAAAATGACCATTATCTTGACTAGGTACATCAGGTACAGGCATATTAATTTGTTTCATGATAAATGATTTATTTAAAGCATTAACATCAGAATAAGCACCAACAGACATTTGTTTTTTACTTGTAAGTTTATTGAAAAGTTTCCAAGTGTTTGAAGGATTTTTACATGATAAAAATTTTTCATTATATAGTTTGTTCAACCTTTCTATTTCAATTTTTATAAGGGTGTTTATTTTACGGACACCAGTATTATCACAATTCTTATACAACTTCTCTTTTTGTCTTCTAAGTTTTTTCAGCTGCAAAGAAGAGATTCTGTCAAATCTCGAAAACAGTGTTTCATATGGACAGCAAATATCCAAACAAAACTTCAGATAATCGGTTATATTAGAGACAGTAGCATCCAACTTATCGTCAGTAAATAGTTCCCAGTTGGTATCATACAACATGCTTCTGAGTGCTAGAATGTTGTCATGGGAATATGAACGTTCATGTATCTTCTTTGTTAAATGACTGAACAATTTTTGTTGTAACTTGCCGTACACTTTCGGTAAAATACGAATAATGCAGTGGTCAGAGTTTAACAAAGGAGCTCTCCTTCGGCTTTCATATACATCACGGTCGTTTATGAAAACCAGGTCTAGTGATTTGTCCAGACGTGTTTTAAACTCGACTAGATTCTCATGACCAAGTGAAGTAAGAAAGCTGTGATCACATGAATTAAAATCACCACAGACTATAGACAGCGAGTTTCCGAATGCAGGAGCAGCGAATTCAGTAAATTCATCTGCAAACATAACTATATTAGAAAGGCAACAACTGGGTGTTATGTAGATATTTGTTATGTATATGTAAGAATATTTACTTAAGTGTTTTGGGCGACACCTGACGGTTATGCAGTCTATATTGTCATTAGAATAATTGAAGCAAACGTGATTTGATGTAGACAAACTTGTGTTTATAAAAGTAGCGATCCCTCCTCCATATTTTTTCTTAGAACTTTTTCTGTCTTGACGAAAAACTTTATATCTATTTATTGAAACTAGATTATCATCATAATGCTGGTGCAGCCAAGTCTCTTGTATTGCTAAAACGCCAGCATTTCGATAAACATTACAATACATTAGGGATTGAAGATAATCCATTTTGTTGGACAGGGATCTACAATTAGTGCTAACGAGTTCAGGAACAGTCATTTGATTAATTTGTGTACGTTTCAGTGCACGCTGCCATCCACATTGATGCTTTTTTCTTACTTTTTGTGGATGACACAACGCAGTAGGTTGTAATGATTTTAAAAATGTGCGATTATATATAATGCGATTAGGACACATTATTGATAAATTAAAACAAAATTAAAAGAGCAAACCAAAGCAATTTCGCAAAATGTTGTGAGGTGGAATTTTTGGTAGCCCTAAGTTCAAGCAGGTCGCCACGTACACCTATTAATGCGATTAAACAATTTAACGACTATCAAACTACTTATGAGTAGTATGAAAGCAGTGAGGATTCAGAATCTTTATACACATTTTGGAATCTGTGCATTCGTCAACGTTATTCTGATTTCATGCACCAACAAACAGATGAAAATAGCCCATATGAAAAAGCGAAGACGTTAAGAGAAGAGACTCCATCCGGCACACTCAGTCACATAGTTGCACGATCGCTTTTATAAACAAATATTTTAGTAATTTAATAATTCATATTGTAGCATTAGGAACAAAATAGTAAGTGAAGAGACTCTTTCCAATGAATTTATTATCAAGCTGTACAATCGTATATACAAATGGTTTTTATAAAAATCATATCCGGTGAGGGAATTAGGTCAAAGGTGTGAATTCATGAAATAATAATAGTATGAAATTCAATTAAAATATTTGTGATTATAATCATAGTTTTACGTCAAGTGGCGAAATAATAATGTAGTATATAGAATAATACATAAAGTGTATAGAATTTTGGAAAGGGATACATAATTAAATGATTATTATTATAAGATTAGTAGACGAATATAAAATGTTACATAACATGGTGTGAAATGTGATAAGACTGTAAAAATAAAAATGTAAAAATTAATAATTTTGGGTTTAGAATGACAAGTGGGTCAAGTGGAAAAGATTCAGAGTGAGAATAGTAATAATAATAATGATAATAATGATAATCGTAGTAATGAGGTAAAAGTACATAGAATAACTAAATAAACAAAATAAATGAATGTCTATCCCTCTATGGCCAAGGCAGAAGTAGGGATTGTACATACTTCTTTTGTACACAAAGGTCTGACTTAAATTCATGAATTTCCAAGGCCTCAGCTGTCTTTAGAAGTCTGTAACGAATAAAACGTGGGAAGTTAGCATGGATTCTATATATGATCTTAAAATCATGATCAGGGTTGACAGAGTGACAGAAGTCAATTGGGTGTTCCAAAATAGAGCTTCGCACACGATTCCTTTCGCCCTTGCAAAACCATGCTCGAATATGATCTCTTATCTGTGTGGAAAGCGTCCTCTGACTACGGTCAATGTACCCTGCTCCACAAGAGCAGGTGAATTGATAGGTCCACATGGAGCCGGCCAGATGGGGGAGCTTATCTTTTACAGAGGTAAAGAACAACTTGTGGCTGGTGAACGTCATTTGTAAATTTGCTGCAAAGAACGTCTTACTTGCTTATTTAGAGAGACGATTTTTGAGCATATCTGAAGCTTGATCACCTTTAAATTTCAAGTTCTTGAATACGTTTTTCTTTGGAGCTGAGTCGGTGACCAGTTTATACTGCTTATCTTTCATGTTGCTGTCAATAAATCGGTTAGGGTAACCATTTTCTGCGAGTGTGGCCTTTAGGGAGTCAAGTTCCAAGTCAACGCAATCAGAACTGCAAATGTTTCTTATCCTAATGCACAGCGAGTGAATTAGGTACCTTTTCCTGGAGATAGGCACCCAACTATAAAAATTAGTTAGCTGTCCGTTTCATGCATGTTTCCGGTGGATAGATCTTTTGAGAGATCCGTCATTACATCTGCTAAAGAATATTCTGACATTTAAGAGACAGACACCGGCTGATGTAATAACAGACATTTATGAGCCTGTTCCTGCATATAATTGGCTTTACGCTTTACTATGTCGAGGCATAATGCAGGAGATTTTTAGCTCACATAGATTATCTTGATGTGTTTCTAGTTTTTGCATTCCATTAAGATTGATATTATTAAGACATCACATTTTTCCGAAACTCCATTTGAATCATCATCGCTTCCACAAGTCCTATAAGACACATTTCGAATAGATCATTCTAACCTTTGACCTCTACATGAAATCATGAGGTTGACTATAACATGGATTGAATAGTACCGATGGTGACGGCATCTGACAATTTGGTTCACAAACATTTGGGCTACTTATCTACTAATAGTAGCAGGACGATTTCACAAACGTTTTCTTTGAATTTCGTTTCTTGTAATACTTTATTCAGCTGAGACTAATGGAGACTTCGCTGTCATCGGCAGATTTCAGTTAACGAATAATCTCAAAGACTTCTGTGGTTTTACTACTTCCGTATACATCAGGTAATCTGTAATTATTGTGTAGTGTTACACTAGTCATTATCTTTTTCTGGACTGACCTTTTGTCATTACTTACCCACTATTCATTCGTTCAGGAACTGCTCGTTGTTTTTGGTTTCATCGAATGAATACGTTAGCATATACGGGATAAACTACTGCCACCCAGCTGAATTGCATTCTTTTGTTCACAGTCGAACATTTCTGGCCTTATCTGTTAGTGTTCTATCACTTCAGAAATAATTACTGTAATCAAATTATGGGATTAGTAAGTATTGGTCATTCATTTATTGATGACCACCTTTCGAGCACAAATTACTGCTCATAATCACATCAAGTCACTCACTTGACATGATTAGGACTGGCAATAATTTTTGATCAAAACGTCACCAGTTAATGGTACTGGATAACACTGTGTGATTTATCCAAATAAAATCTTATCTGTAGTGGAAATAAAAATCTCCTGCATTATGCCTCTTCATAGGGAAACGTAAAGCTAATCATATCCAGCAATCTACTCAATCTAGTCATATGACGTGGGCTCCATGCTATCATCATACTTCAAAGTGTGCTCAAGAATTTCTTGATAAGTGAATCCCCCTTTCATCGGTCGAAATATTCTTTTATGGAATTTAAGCCTGTTTAAGAGTAATTTTCCCATTTCTGTTGTAGATGTCTTGTAAGGAACTGATGTGGTTAGTTGGTAATCACTTCAATAGTCACAACTTCAATGTTGACATATAAGATTCATAGCGTATAGTAGAACAGTTGGGTGTTTGTCGAATGTCATATTAGTTTGACACTTCAGGACAAAAGTGAATAATTACCAATAGTTAATAGCTGGCTGCAATCGAGGTGGCAGTAATTGTAGAACAAAATACGTGAAGGTTTTGTTTTATTAATTGATGTCACAAGCTCGAATTATTTATTGTAATGTTAGCCATTATTGTCTTGGAAATCAGAAGCATAATGGAGACGAACCACAGTTATTTAAACCTTCTAATTGCTGCTTCAGTTACATGCGGGAAACCGAAATTAACTTAAACTTAATTAGACTGAAATAGTTTTAAGACATCTCTTTCCTGACCACCCTCTGTCAGGTTGCAACCATCACGCTGCTGACATAGTTGCGCCTTTCCGTCGCCATTTAGTAGACATGTGATCAGATTAACAGTCATAAATCCTCCTGACCATTAGTCCGCTGAGCGTGTGAATGCGTGTACATGTTAACTAATGGATGCAGTTAGAGATTGTTAAAAAAGGAGATTTCGACACCAAGAATTGTTTCAGTAGACTCCTTATCCTGTGAACAGCGATTCATTCAGCTAATGGATAAGCCTAGTACAGCGTTGCACTTTTTCTGTGCTTGGTTTATCGGGGCACTTCGTCAGTTTTGAGTTTATTTATGAAAAGAGTGGTTTCTCCTTCAGTATGTTTGACTTCAATTTCATAATCAGGGCTTCGAGAATATTCTTCTAATTATTTCTGCATGTACTCACAAACTTATCAAAACTTATATTGATTTATATTATGCTGTTTATTAATGGTCCTCACATTCTTGATCAGCTTCCGATGCGTGTGAATATTTTGTCTATTGATACTTGGGTCATTCTTGGTTGTATGCAGCTTAAACCGACCATCTGAATGGATGAATGAATGGATGAATACCTAACTAAGGTATGAACATGAAAACTGCATCTTCATTCAACTGAAATCTTGAATGTTGGGGAAGATACGAAGTAAATGATATAAAGCACCTGTAAAAATTGAAGACACTTTTGGCAAAAACTCTCTGCCTAATTCTTGCAGTCATTACAACAGTGTCGTATATAACCTTCACACCCTTCCTTTTCTGTATCTAAACTCCAGCTAAATTTTTTATATCTCACACTGTTGTGCTATTTAATAGCCTCATTATGACAAAAGATTTTTGTTTTCCCCAATGAATGAAAAACAAAACGATATTATTTCTTCATTCATTGAGGAAGACAAAAAACCTTTTTCATAATGAATATTATGTATCCAATGCCCACATTTGTTTTCAAACTGTTAAAAGTGTACTTGGTTTGGACACACATAACTTAATAGCGTGATGTTACTTCCTTTCGCATTTCTGATCAGTAACTCAATTATTTGAGTACTTATTAAGCGTCCATATTAGAATTACTGTAGGATTTATGCAGTAGATAAGATTAGGAGGAATAAAAGACGTCGCCATATCCTGCACACTTCGTTGTTCCTTCTTTACCACAGTGAGATTATGGGAATAATTGAAGGAAATATCGAAGTCAGGTTTATCTAATAATTTACATGTATACAATACTAAGCTGAATATCATATACATTGCATCAGAAAATTAATGCAGCAATGAAAGGCGTAAGAGTCAATCGATGAATGTGTTTGAACCTTGGGAACAAAATTTTGATTCCGCCTTAATTTTTTTATTTTTTTTAATATTTTATTTTTGGTTACAGCTTGATGCCACACCGTATTTTCAGTACAAGTATGGAATTTTCAGCATGGATATCGGTAGCCCAAATTTTGCAGGCCGACCATAGATATCGGGTGTGCGTCGGCAGGGGATCAAACCTCGGACCATGTGCATGGTCGGCGAGAGTCCTAACCACTGTGCCACCGACGCACATATTCTAGTTGGTTCTGAGGTGATTCCCGCGGTTGAATTTTGATTAACTAGTTTTGTTCTGAGGCACTTGTGTTGTACGCAGATATTTTTCTGATCTGTATGGAATCATGTCAATTGTTCAGATCATGAAGACGCTGAAGTTATCACTGATTTCAGAAGACTA